>MU218362.1:9908-34323 GCA_018584345.1 Thuja plicata | reverse complement strand
GTGGCATCACTAGTTTTCTTACAAGCAATGAAATGAGCCATTTTTGAGAATCTATCCACAACTACAAAGATAGAGTCATTACCTCGCTGTGTATGTGGCAATCCCAATACAAAATCCATACTCAAGTTTGTCCATGGTCCTATTGGTGCTGGCAATGGCATGTACAAACCAGTGTTCTGGGAGTGCCCTTTGGCTACTTGACAAATTCAACACCTTTCCACAAACTTGGTGATATCTCTCTTCATCTTTGGCCAGTAGTACTTATCTGCTACCAAGGCTATTGTTTTATCCTTCCCAAAATGCCCAACCATACCATTGCTATGAAATTATCTAATAATATTTTCCCTCATTGAGCCTACAGGAACACACAACTTTTTTCCCTTGAATAAATAACCATCTTGCATAAGATACTCACCTTGAATAGTGTATGTGTGCCTAGGTACTGGATTCTTCAACTGATCAACAACTTCCCAAAAGTCACTATCAGATTCATACAACTCCTTGATTGCATCAAAGCCAACTACTTCTATTTCCATGATGGTGAGAAGCACAACATGCCTGCTTAAGGCATCTGCAACTTGAGAACTGTTTCCCTGATTTATGCTTCAGAAAAAAAGTAAACCCTTGGAGGAAAGAGACCCATTTTGCATGTTTGGTGTTCAATTTCTTTTGTGTGTTTAGATATTTTAGAGCAAAATAGTCTGTAAACAACACAAATTGTTTGGGTACCAAATAATGCTTCCAATGTCTTAGAGCTTGCACAATTGCATGGAACTCTATATCATATGTAGAATATTTCATTTGCACATCATTCAATTTTTCACTAAAAAAGGCAATGGGCTTACCTTCTTGGCTGAGTACAACACCAATGCCCACATGTGAGGTATCACAGTCCACTTCAAACACTTTATCAAAATTTGGTAAGGTCAATATAGGAGCTTCAGTGACCCTCTTCTTTAGATACTATAAACTCTATTCAGCCTCTTTGGTCCATGAAAACTCTCAACCCTTAGTGCAATCTGTCACAGGTACTACAATGCTGCTGAAATTATGAATGAACTTTCTATAGAAGGTGGCCAAGCCATGAAAACTTCTCACCTCAGTGATACTACATGGACTATGCCATTCAAGAATGGCTCAAACTTTCTTTGGATCCATGCTGACACCATCTGCAAAAATGACAAATCCCAAAAAAACAAGGCTTGCTTGCATGAACCTACACTTCTTCAAATTTGCATACAGTTTCTCTCTTCTTAATACCCCCAATATGATTCTCAAGTGTTGCAGATGTTCTTCCCTTCCCTTACTAAAAATCAGTATATCATCAAAATAAACTACTACAAACTTGCCAATGTAGGGATGCAACACAATACTCATGAGTCTCATAAAAGTGCTAGGTGCATTTGATAAACCAAAAGGCATGACCTTCCATTCATACAAACCATCCCTAGTTTTGAAAGCAGTTTTCCATTCATCCCCTTATCGGATGTGGATTTGGTGGTACCCACTTCACAGATCAATCTTAGTGAAATGTGTTGTTCCAGCAAGAACATCCATCATATCATCTAAACGAGGGATAGGAAAATGATACCTGATGGTTATCCTATTGATTTCTCAACTGTCTATGCACATCCTCTATGTTCCATCCTTCTTTGGGGTTAGTAATGCTGGTACAACACAGGGGCTCATGCTTTCCTGCACTAACCCTTTATCTATGAGCTCAGTTACCTGTTTGTTCAGTTCTGCATGTTGTGTCAGACTCATTCTATAAGCTGCTTGATTGGGAAGACTTGCTCCTGGGATAAGATCAATTTATGGTGTTGGATATCTTGTTTTGGGGGGAGCCCATCAGGTAGTTCCTCTGGAATGACATTTGAATACTCTTCCAACACTGCCGCTGCTTCTAGCGGTATTGTCAAGTCCTCCTCTTTCCCTCTTTGCACTACCAATGTGTAAAAAAACCCTGTTACTTTCATCTCCTTGACAAGTTCCTTTTCAGATAGCATGCTTTCAGCTTTTCCTTCATTCCTGAGAGGTAATAGGATTACCTTAGATCCATCCTTCCAGAAGGTGTAAGTATTCTTCTCTCCATTATGAATAACCTTTCTATCATACTGCCAGGGGCAACCTAATAGGACATGACATACATCCATTGGAATCACATCATACCATAACTCATCCTTGTAGACCTTTCCTATGGAAAATTTAACAAGGCAGCTCTTATCTACTATAACTTCTTTTCCCTTTTTGAACCATGCTACCCGATAGGGACGAGGGTTCTTTTCACACTGGAGATTTAGTTTCTCCACCATTGCTTTAGAAACCATGTTCTCACAACTGCCTCCATCAACAATTACTTGACATACCTTTCCACCTGAGGTACATCTTATTCGGAATATGCTAGTTCTCAGCCAGGAATCATTAGCACCTTTCTCCTCTATATCTTCCTTTTCTGGAATAATCATTATCCTCCTCATCATGAGACTTTCTCTAATATCTGGAGACACTTCTTATTATGATCCTTCATTGTCAACCTGGGCTAGGTTCACTATGGATGGCCCTCCTTGATTTCCATCTTGCATATTAAAATTGGAACACTTGAAGGCCTCGTGTCCTTCTTCTCCACATCTGAAACAAGTGAATGGTCTTCTCTGGCCTTCCCATCCTCTTCCACTACCATAGCCTCTACCACGTTGAAACCCCCTTACTCTTTGTTGATTCCATGGATTCGAACAGGTTTCTTCTTGTTTCTCACTCCCTTGACTGGAACTTGAGCCTCCTCAAAATGGAGTTGATGTGCCTCTTTGTCCTCCTCTAATCCTCTGATTGTATTGCCTAGTTTGTTTTTCTTCAGCCTTTAGAGCCAACTGATAGGCATCCTCCATATAGTTGATCCAATGCATTCTTAGCTCATCCTGAATAGTGTATTTCAAACCATTTAAATAACTTGCAGCCACCTGTTCATTACTTTCTTGATGTTCTATACAAATGGACAACTTGTGAAATTCATCTGTATAATCTTGCATAGAAGACAAGTTCTGTTTCAAATTTTGAAACCTTCGAAAGAGTGTTTGAGCATAATCCATAGGCAAGAATTTTTCTCTCAGATTTTTCTCCATTTTTCTCCATTTCTTGATTTTATCCTTCCCTTTCTTTGTTCTTTTATTTTGGAGATGATCCTACCAGATCATCGCATGTCCCTTTGACTTGGTGCATGCAAACCTCATGTTCTTTTCTTCTACCATAGACTTCCATTCAAAAAACTTTCCCATCTCGTTTAACCAATCTATCACTTCCTCCGGCTGAAGACTACCTGAATAGTCTAAAACATCAACCTTGCTTGCTTCATTTTTCCCCTCCAAGACTCTGAGCAGCCTCTCTTTGAAACTCACTGCTTCTTCTCATCCTTCTTCTATTCCTTCAGCTCCTTGGTTCGCCTCTCCATCAGATTCATCTTCTTCTCTTTGTAATTCTTGGTTTTCCAATCAGTTCGTGAGTTCTGCTACTTGTCTTTGCAAGCTTATCATATCTCTCTATGTTTGGGTAAGACCTCTACCTCTTCCTCTTCCTCTTCTAGCCATCAGCCCACTCTGATACCAAATGATGTAGCCAAAAACCCTTAAGAGAAATTATTCAGAAGATACACAACAAAATGAACTATAGAATTCAAATTGTTCATTAACTTCTCCAACTTACTCTTCTTCTACAATGAAATAAAAATCCTACTTAATACAATTCTGAAAATGACCATATTTGGCAGATTCTCGGGAAAAACAAATTTTTTTTTTCCATTTTTGGTAATTTTAAAAACTCATCCTATGAATATCGATTTTTCCCAAGAAAAGATCCCAACTAAGGCAATTCGAATTTCTAACTAACCCACGAAATCAGAAACATGATTTCAGATTTATTACAAAAAACAAAACTCAAAAAACTGGAATGAAATAGAAAAAGCCAATTTTGGAGGTCAAGATGAAATTTCAGGCTCCCAAAAAAAGGTCAAAATGGCCACCATTAGGGATGGCTGAGTTGGAATTGCCATTAACTCTTCTTCACAAATCTTCCTGTAAAATTTCAGCCAAAACCCACATCCGAGTCAAAAGTTATGACCCTCTGAAGCTCCTGCATCACAAATAATATTTTTTACCCCTGACCCTAGGTGGCTTAAAATGAATTTTGATGGTTCCCCTTGGGGAATTTGGGTTCGGCTATCAGGGTGGGCTCATTGGAGATGAAAGAGGTAATTTAAAATTATCTTATGTGGTCAATTTGGGGGTTCAGACTAGCAATACTGCTGAGGTCAGAGTGAGTTATCATGGGACTAAATTGTCTTTTCAATATGGCTTTCACAATCTCATCATTGAAGGAGACACAATAAATATCATCATGATATTTTCTAGAAAATTGACTCCTAAGTGGGTTTTCAATGATATCATCACCAAAAATTGTTATATCTTGTCCACTATGGCTAATGTCAAGATTCAAAACACCCTCAAGGAGGGGACCAACTCAATGGATAAATTGGGCGCCATTGGGCATTTCTTTACCTCCATATGGACATGGTATTTACTGTGTGATATTCCTAAAGAAGCTCATGCTACCATTGTGAAAGAGCAACTCACGTGTTGATTAATTTCCCATTCTTTTCCATTTTAGTGATGGTCTTCCATGCTAGTATGGGTAATTATTATGTGTTGGAAATACTTTTTTGGGAAAGATTTCCTTTAGCGCATTAGTTGGTTTTGTAGAAATACTTTTCCCTCTACTTTTCATTTCTACTTTCTTTTGGGATTCTTTGTGATTTCCTATTTTTAGAGTGCCATGGTAGGAGACCTCATTCAAACTAATCCTGATAAGTGTGAAAATTTCAAATATGACCCTTTTATCTAGCTAATGTTGGTTGCACATAATATGACCACTTATGTCAAAGGTATGAAGGGTTATGATCTAGATTTATCAGAGAAGTTTGCTAAATCTTTGGATAAGTAGGCCATAATCATTGGTAGGGTTTTCTTTATGATTTCTATGGAGCCTATTGCAATTATTATTGACCTCATTGCATAAGGAATGACCCTCCCAATAAATTCTAGAGGGCATAATTACAAGAATAACTTTGAAAGGTTCCTTTGTCTTGGAGAGAAAATCTCTCAGCTTCAAAATGGTTTTAATAGAGAAGATCTTCCAGGGGAGTGAAAATATATTGTGCACTCGTGCTCATCAAATTTATCACCCTAGAAGGTAGGTTTAAATGGTTCCACTCCCATTCATTCCTTATGTTAAATCACTTCGCTAAATTTAAATTTTACTTTATGGATTTTCACTTTCCTTTCTGAGTCAATTGACAAATACAAGGTTACAGGGGAGATTCCCTGTTCATCATGAGATCATTCTTAGATTGTACAAATTTCATCTTTCCCTCCCCCTTGGTTTGGGCCCTAAGCCCTCTTCCTCTATGAATCCCAATTTTTTTATTGAGTTACCCAACCTAAATGATGCTAAAAGAGCCTCATCCTTTGGACTTAATACTTTTCCTCCTAGTTCTTTGACTAGGGTTAATCCTCAGAGAAGGCAAAAATGAAAAACAATTCCAAGGAAAAGAATGTGATTCTTGGAGCTTTTTGCAAATTATTCTACCTCTTCGTATACTGATCCTGGATGGACCACGGTTAATGTCGTACAAAATAATAAAATTCTAGTTATTTAGCCTTCATCTCTTTTCAAGACTCCTCCCTCCAATTCCCCTATTAACTCCCCAAAATTTAAATTATGTAGATATCCTAAGATTGTGGACAAGGTTGACAGCCTGTGTTCTCTATAATTGGAAAAATAATTTTGTTAAATGGTTGTTGGCACAACTTCACATTGATAAAAGAAATATCAATATATTAGAAGCCCTAGATAAATGTGACTCTAGGAGATGGGACTAGTCTGAAGAAGTACAAGATTAGAGAATTTGGGAAGTGGTGGATGATCCTTCTTTTATACTTTATAATTGGGTTCTAGTATTGAGGAATAGGTTAGGGACCTCCGTATTTTGGTGCCCTCTAAAAAAGAAAAGAAGGAGATTGTGATATTTCTATCAGGATTCAACCATGTAGCAATTTGAGTCAAAATCATAAACCCATGCTTCATGAGTAGTGGTTCACAAGAACCCATAAAAATATCACAATTGAATCCTGATAGAAATATCACAATTTGAATTGTTGTGGAAAATATCTCCTACTTATCAAAAGGAGATTCTATATGCCATAGAAAATGTGAAAAATAACCACGAAGACGTCAACGAGAAGCTGAATAAGATTGCCAATTCAGTATGGAAACGATGGATAAGACTTTAGGCTCTTACTAGACTTTGCAGGTTGAACTTGAGTACAAGCATTCCAAAACAATGAAGAAAGAGTTAGCAACTACTACAATGATGGACGGTCTTGCTATGACGTTCTTTGCACATGAAAATAAAAGAATAGTTCTTTTTTGAACCTTCCAAGCGAGTTGAATCAAGATTTGAAGGAGGTTAAGACCCATTCCCTTTATTTTTTGGTGTCACAGTTTTTGTTGTCTTTGAGTGCTTGCCAATGTTTTTTGGCTTCTGATGGTTCTTTGAGCAAGTGGTTACTGGGTCTTTAGCTAGTTGGATTCACTCCTTGTGAATTCACTTTTCTTTTACTTTTTTCACTTGATGTAAGGGTTTGGACCCCCTCCTGATTTACTTAATCATAACAAATAATATTTTTTGTTCTATTACTAAAGAATTTATGATTAAATTTTGTTTAATTTTTTTTTTTTAAATTAAAACTATTTTCACTAGACATGTTAATGTGGCCACTTCTGCAATGAGTCACAACTTTAGGATTTGATTATAAATAATTATATGTTTGACATAATTAAGAAAATAAGAGATCCTATGTAATTCCATATATAGTATGGAATGTTTGACATGGTTGAGAAGTTAAATTATTGACATGGATGTGAAGTTAAACAATAAGTTTAGAGGCAAATTTTGAGTGTACTCTTTATTATACAAATGGTTTATATAGTCAAAGGGTAGCAAGAATTTCTAGTGTTATTTGAAAAGAATGCACCATTTTGAGTCTAAACACTTGAAGACATTGACAATATTAGGTTACCACTTTATGACAATACAAATGAACCCAAGTAAAATTACATTTATAATCAAGAGTACTAAATTCTTGTGATTGTGATTAGCTCATATGGACATCCAATATCCTTGATACCCTATCTTTAGGTAGTTTGAGTCTTTTTTTAGCACCTCTTTTGATTATATTTTAGAGGTACAAAAATCTCAAACTAGACTCATGACTTTTATCATCCATTCTAGCCAAAAAATTTCTCAGCATATGGCTATTATGGGAAATGTGTCTTGTATTCCCCACAAATTTAATCAAGTACGACCTACATTTAGGGCCCACATTTTCTTCACATATGGAAAAAAAATTATACAATTTTTGCTAATTTCTTTATTGATCAATATTTTCCTCTTTTCTTTCAAGTAATTATTTATTGTAATGTGTTATTATAGTTCTAGATGCAAGCTAACAAAGTTTTCAAGAAGTGGATCACTTTTAAATTCTAATAAACCACTGAAGGAACGCCTCATTTATGATGGAAATTGTTTCCCCATCTGCCTCCTCACAAGTGTTGGTGAGGCTAGAATCTTTCTGCTCAAACTAATTATGAGGCTCGATTGAAAGTTTCTCTCCTATCTAGAAGAAGAGATGTTGGGTACTGGAGTCTATCAGAAACTTGTCTGTGACAATCTACCTTTCTACCTTCCAGATGTAGAACTCTTGGGTGACCTTTTAGTGGAGTCTGTAATTGGCTTGGTTCAAAAAAATTCCTTAGCTAGCTTTTGTTTTTTCTCTAATCCATAATGAAAAGATAAACATAAAGATGACAAATGTTGGATCCCTCTCATGGACACTCTCGACCCAACTAATGTATGGGATAAATCCGATGACCAAGACCTTTTTAATCCCTCTTTTGTTATAGGTTTTTGCCTCTTAACAACTATTTTTTATAAGTTTTTGTGATCCAAATGTTAATCTAGTTTGAACTTTAAGTGTGATTTCCTATGGTCACAATTTCAAATCCCATAAGGGATAATGTATGTATGTCTCAATTCTAACATAGTTAGGAATCTCCCACAAGGAATATGGGATAGCCCCATATTACTATAAGCCATATATAGATTCATAAATGGATTTCTTGGTATGATAGACTATAAAAGAATCTTTCTTTGATTCTTTTCTTTACTGAAAACATACGACAGAATGATGGTTAAACAAACTTATTAAAGTTCAATCATCCTATCTGAGGCAGTTTAGCTTCAACTAACAGATCTTCAGCGGTTATGCAAGGCCTCCGACCATGGATACCAATTGCCACAGAAGTCACATGGGTATTGAGGTGGTCGATTACTAGTCTTGGAGACTACTCAAACTGGTTTATTAACACAGTTATCACCCCACACTTAACTTCACCTCTGATGATCTGTACTGTAGGTGTAAGCTCAAGTGAATGGCGATCGTTAGATATGCAGTCCTGAGGTTTAACACAAACTAACACTTATAAAATGAAACAAAACTCAATTTGTTCGTCGCGTTGCTCTTAAAAGGTTAAATAAGTTTACAGAACATGATCAGGCATCACAACATCAACACACAATTAGATTTTGATACCCATAAGGATGTGGGGTCGCAATGTGCGTGTGGCATGCTATTCTATAATAATAGATCTAAATTGCATATTCAATTATACTATTTGTTGCACATACAGTAGTAGAACTGAAGTTTATAACATGTTAAAGGGCTAATGTAAGTATATTTTATTTCTTAATAATAGATCACATAGTTTTATTTCTTAATAATAGATCACAGAGTTTTATTTCAAAACATACATAATTTTATTCTTTCATGTTTTAATTTGCTACATCTTTTCCCTACTATTTCTTCAAATCCATAATATTTTCGATACAAATATATAAAATAACAAAGCAATACAACTACAAACTTAGAAGAGATATCAACACCTCCACAAGTAGTCTAAGTTTAGTGGCCTTTTAAGCCATGGGCCACTTCTTTCTTCTTTTCAGATTATCTTTCCTTTTTCTCACCCTCATTTCTCTCTTAATCTCTGCTTCATCGTTGCTGCCATCAATCTTCCCACGAGAAAAATCAATGGGTGTCATGATAATGCGCAGGATTGGAGATGACACTGATTCAACAAAGAAAATCACTCTCAAACAACAATACTGAATGGAAATCGCTCCACTAAATATATAGAGTAATAAGGAGTTCATCCCAGCGTAATTCACACGCCAAGAAGAGTATTTCCCTTCTTTGAGAGGTCACATTTAAGAAGATAAGATAGAGTTGTCAGTACCAAATTCACTATTTCTCTTCACGCCTAAAAGTAGTTGTGGACCACACTTTTGTCGCCACGTTTGTACTACTCCTTACTATTTTTAATATTTAAAGTGGGACGATAATGCCGTTTTACCTGCTACTTTGGCTAGCAGTGTAGTAAAGAGGACGCCAATTGACCGACTGAGTAATTGATGTAGACACACTAGCTATAGTGAAAAGGGTGTCATGGAAATCTTTTGAAATTGTAACGTGTACTCTACGGAAATCCTGATTTTAGAGGGATCCTTCTTTTAACTAAAATTTATAATTTGCAATGGCATCTTGGTTTTCTATGGGTATGTTTAAGAGGTGTGAATGTCAATTTGGAAAAATCTTATGTAATATATATTGTTTAAGTAAATTTCGAACTCTTTATATAACAGTCATCGAGAGAAAAGGGGGTGTCACAAGCTGTAAGATGATAAAAAATTAAGATCCATAAACAACAAAAGATTCAAGACTATACAAAAAAACAAACGAGAACTAGAATATGACCAAAAAGATGCACAAAAACTAACCACTGATTTCCTAAGAGACCAGGGACCTTGATGAATAGAAAACCAAAGTGCACAATAGATAAGGAATTGTAATTTGTGGGAGTTTTCTTGTTGATCTCAACCATGTTAGGTAGATTCATGGTGGTGACCATGAAATGCATGATCAAAAGAAGAAGGATCAGGGAAAAAATATAATTTAAATGGAAGAATTGTACATATAAAGAATATAAAGTTAATTTTGAGTAGAGGTTTATTGTTTATATAGTATTTGTGGTTATGAGATTTAGTCTTGTATAAATATATTTATATTATACACTATCAATAATTAGTTTATATATAAATGAATAAAAAATCATATGTTTTTCAAGATGGAGAATGTGAATACATGAGAATTTATAAATGTCATATAGAAAACCATAAATACATTCATTAACAAGTGAAATAAAGACATTGTTGGTTCATAAAATATCATAACTACCAATTGACATTAGTGTGAGAAATAAAACTAAAGAGCTCATCTAAAACAACAATGGTATTACATAAAAAAATACTACTATTATGCATATAACTATTTGTGTTGCAATGTATATGCATTTGAGCACTTCATATTATATATTACTATCAGAAATGTAAAAGGCAAGCATAATAAATATCTTGTACATCATCACGAAATGTGGCGTATTGTCAAAATATGATCATTTCAAGTTGAAAATAAGTTGTATTTTCTATGATAATGCGTTGTTTTTATAACAATAAATAGTATTTTTGTGCTTGTATACTAACTCATTGTTGTTGAACACAATGATTAGAAATAACCAAATTTAAGGTTTCCCACACCCATTACAGAACAACCATCAAGGTAGAAGAAGTGAGACAAAAAGTAAATAAGGATTTCTAAAGGGCCTCTAGACCCTTTTATGAGAAAGAAAGATCAATGATCTACCAAAGCTGAACAACCAAAAAAGATGAGTAGATTGAGTCTCCCAAGGATTGAGACAGAGACTAGAAATTATCAATATAACTAGAAACCTCATGGCTGTAAATAGCCATAATCCATCAAGCCAACAACTAGGTAGCCATGGAGATTTAAACCCATACTTCAAGGAACTCCTCGAATGAGGGGTAGGGTGATAATGGAGTTTCCTACCATTATCAGACTAAAAATCAATTAAAGAAATCTTAATAAAAAAATCTTGTTTTCTTCTTTGTAGTGCAAGAATCACCATCATTGGCAATGAGATATTTTCCATAATAAGTCAAATAGATGTGCTAAAGGGTCTGTATAATGAACAATTCATAAGGCACACCACTTTCTAGAGGTTTTTCAAATGGTGTAGCAAGCTAATTGGACCAAACCTTTGGGGAAACTCCATGGTTAAGTGCACTTGAGCTAGAGTAGTATTGGGATGGATGACTTCCTTGAAGAGTGCAATGCTTCAACTCTATGAAAATCACCTAGATGCAATAAGTGCTAAGTTTTCCATTCATTCTAATAAGAGATCAATTGTTATGAACCACTACCCATTAAACATGGGTCAATGATTTTGAATAAAAAACTACCACATTTAAATCCTCATAGCAATATCATAGCTTGAATTTGTAATGAACAATTTCCTACTTAAAAATTGTTGAGGTAAATGGGATCTATAATGAATGGTTCATAAATCATAACACTCACTTAAGGTTTTGCAAATGGGGTAGCAAACTAAGTGTGATTAATTTAGGGGAAAACTCCATGGTTAAGTGTGCTTGAGTTGGAGTACTACTATAATGGGTGATCCATTGAGAAGGCTCAATGCTTCACCTCTATGAGCATCACCTATATGCAATGAGTGCTATGTGTACCATTCATTCTCATGAGAGATTATTTCTTTAGAACCACAACTCATGAAACATGGGTCAATGAGAAAAATGATATAAGATTAAGGTAAAATTGTATGCAAGAATAATCAAAGGAGATCAAACTCCAATTCTATATCAAAGAAAATAAAAGTGTAGAATATTCTTCCTACCCTAACATATATGATAAGATATACAAAAAATTTGAATTAATCATTAAAATACAAGACTCAAAAGTAATACACCATAACATAACGATTGAGTGTGTAAACCCTTTTCAAATGAAAACTCTACACTCCAATGTAACTAAATCCATAATTTAGGAATCAATAGTTTAAATAGACTTATAGAGTGTAAGTTTCTATAGGAGTATTAAATATGAGTACAAAATTTTTATTGAAAGTTTAACTACATAGTACCTGGAAACTTTTTGGAAATCGAGGAAAAGCTTAAAATTAGCTAAAACCAAAATTGGTTGAGTAGTTTAAAACGTGTCCACACAATATCCAAAGAGGTACTAAGAATAAGAATCAAGTAGATACTTCAACTCTATGAAAATCACCTAGATGCAATAAGTGCTAAGTTAACCATTCATTCCAATGTGAAATGGGTTCTTGTGAGCCACTACTCATGAAACATGGGTCAATGATTTTGAATATGTACAATCAAAAATGGTGAGCAATGCTAAGGATGTAGATCAATCACCAAATCATATTGTGCATTCGAATACAAACTCACCCTAAAATAAATCTGATTGGCACAACCCAAAAAGAATAAAGGAATGCTAATGCAAGATCTAGGTAAAAGGGGGATTTGGGTATTCCTTTTAGAATAAAGTGTGATTATGATATGTAAATGTATGAAAGAGACTTATGCACTATGATAACGGAAATGACTACTAGAAAGATGTGATATCAGATATGATTGCATAAAAGTAAATGCTAGAGGAAAATGGAAAGGATGAGCTCACCTTGAAGCTAGAAGAGGAACAAAATTCAAATCTAGAAATGACTGTCTCAAAACTGTCAGAATCGACAAATGTTCTGGATCTGGCACTCTGAGACCTGTAATTCTCGATTGTGAAAATATCAAATCTAAAGGACAATGCTGAGTTAGGTCGACCTAGTCGAAAAAAGTCAACATACTCCTGGAGGCACAAAAACTGATGAAATATGAAGAGGATCTATCACTGGTTCCAAAACTCTAAAAATATGGATTTGAGATTGTGCCACCTGTTCCTGAACACAAGAAAGAAGGAGAATTTTTTGTGGAAAGGGGATTGCCTTGGTAAAGCCTCTGTATAGGAATTAACCTTTAAATAAAATTGAAGTTGCACAAGGAAATGCAATGTAGATCTGAAACATAAATCACCTTATACCTCAATGATGTAATGCCTCTTTAGAGATGATCACAAGTGTTGATGAAATAGCTTGTACTCCACAAAAAATCAAAAGGAAATCATGAAACCAAACCTTTGAATGATGAATGTTTTTGATTAAGTAAAACAAGTTTTACAGGGTTCCTGAAACCCAAAACAGAGTATGGAAATAAAATAGTAAAAGAAACAAAGAAGAACGAGTTCTTAGATAGGAAAGGCCATGAAAGACCAGAGCAAAAAGAAAGCTAGACTTCTAAAAAGAAGATAAAAATAGGAATAGAAAGTAAAGCCAGGGAACCTCAAGATAATTCCACCATGATATTGGCCACCTCAGCCTTGTTCAACTCCATACTGGCTGCAGAGTTTTTGATATCCTGAATCACCATCTATAGATCCTTGTCTTTGGTGTTCTTTGTCTTGGCACGAGTACGCTTTCCAGGCCCCTACTCAATGTTCTACCATTTCTCAATATCCTTACTTATAGTGTCTTTCCCAACCAGTTTCTCCTCCAGCATACCAATCTGTGCATTAGTTTGTTCTCTGGTCTTTTTGAGAGTGTTATAGCTTTGATTAGCTATTTTCTTAAGGGTTGATTCAACCCTTGTCATGCTTTCCTCTATCTTTTGGATGCGGGTGCTCAGGTTGCTAATTTCCTCCTTTTCATTGTTCTTGTTTCCCATATTTGTGCCTTTTACCCTATTTTTGAGGTCTTCCACCTCGTGATAGATCCACTTGATAGTCCTATAGTTGTCGAGCATGCTATTTCTTGAGTTATTTAATAGGTCCAAATCAAATTCCTTTGTGCTGTCACTGAGCATTACCAGGGAGGGATCAATGATCTCATCTAACTTAATGCTTTCACCATCTTCCACCAGAACTTTGGGGTTTATGATCTCTTTGGTTATCCCCATTTTAGCCATTTTTGTGTTGAAGTCTCTCCACCCTATTATCTTTCCCTTGTCTACCATGTAACAACAAAAATCCTTGTCCTGTTCCATCCCAGCCTCGGTCTGGTTCTACATAGAAGGGTTTTTGTCCCGAACAGGGGAGGTGCTTTGAAAATTATCTTTCGGGTGTGACCCATCAACATTGTCGTCCCTATCCTTATTTTTCCTTTTTGGGAATTTCCCAGAGTTGGGAAACTTTCTCTTTTTTCATTTCTCGCCCATGGGAAGCTCCTCACTATTAGAATCCATATCATCCTCATTGTATTCCTCTTCAAAGGAAATCATCATGGTACTCTATTTTTTTGGGGTAACCATGATCTCTTTTTTGATTTGCACCTGGGTACCTTTTTTCTTCTTTGAGGAGGACCCTTGTATGGTCTTTTTAATCTCATAATCTTCATCATCATTAGAATATAGGCCTGTGCTATCCTCAGTGTCTGAGGGAATGTAATTCGAGCTTGAAACCTCCATTTCCTCTTTCTGGTGTACCTCTTTACCCATAATCTGGGCTTTAAAGTAATCATAGATGAGCACTAAGAGCCCTTCATGCAGAGCGGGGTTAGCTATAGGTTTTTCTCTATAGCCATTGATATTATCATTAATGGATGGATAAAGGTAAAAAGGAATAGAGATCAACATGCCATGGCGGAAATGGTTCAAAAACACAAAGTGATGACTGCGGATTCTATCAAACCTGGCATCAAGAGTTATGTAGTAGATGATGGCATGGAGTACAAACTACCATAGCATTTTCAGCCCATCCAGAAGGTAATGGGTGCCCACTTTGGTGAGCTCATCCTTTTCTTTGTCATCTCTTACGAAGTCATTGATGGCAGCATCCGAAATCTTCAGTCACACTAAACTTTCTTCCCTCAATTTCGATGCTACCCTCATTCTAATTTTTGATGAAAATCTTGGTAACAGACGACTTTCCACCATAGAGCCTTTCAATAAAGGTGGAAATGCCCCCATTCTTGAGGTACTTCCAGACCTTAGTGCACCTTTTCCATTTTTTTCTATCCTTTGCAGACTCTCTCATATGCCTTTCTCCACCCATATCAGAAAGAGTGAGGTTCGATAGCAGGGGCAAGCTTCTGTAGATGTCTAAAATCTCAGGATGTTTCCAAAAATGCTGACAGTTGTGCCTTTTGTCGTAAGTTACCTTTTTTCTTTCAGAGACCCAGAAAGTGTGCAGGATTTGATGATAGTCATTACCCTTACAACTTGTCAAGTACTTTCCATTTATGGAAGCACCATTTCCCAGCTTACCTTTCATGTTCATGATTATCTTTAATATTTACTTCCTTCCCAAGGATTCGATCATGATCGGCTAAATACAGGGCTTCACGTGGCGTATATCTACTGCTAAGCCAGTGGATTTGCTTGTCACTTTGCACTGCCATGTTAGCAAAGCAATCGACAACTTGGTTTCCTTCTCTGAACACGTGGGTTATATGAACCCTGTCAAAGGACTTTAAAATCTCATGTGTCTCCTCTATCATGTTAGCAATTATCCATGAGGGTGGATGGATATTGTTGAGGCAGTTGATGATGTTTTTTGAGTCACCTTCTAACCAGAGTTGTTTGATTCCCACGTCATGGGCTAACTTTGTAACTTGTAGGGCGGCATGGGCTTCCGCACAGCGATTAGTTTGAACTCTCAATGGGAAGTTGACGACAACAATGACATACCCAAAGTAATTTTGAATAATTCCTCCACTTCCTTCCATTCCAGGGTTGCCTTTGGCAACACCATCGAAGTTGGCTTTTGACCAACCTTCTGGGGGACTACACCAGGTGCAGTTTTATCTCTTACTCACTAAGTACTTGGGGTCAGCATCATCCCTGTTATCTGCAAAAGGGTTAGTATTCCCAAACAAGACAAAATTCTCTAGCAGAGCATGATGAATTTTTTCAAATATGATTTTGGGGCTCGCACTACTATCCCTGAAGATGTGGTTATTCCACTCTTTCCATATGCCCCAGCAGAAGTGAGGCAACACCCAAGACTAGATTTTTTTAAATGTCATATTTTTGAAAGGCCAGGTCCAATTAAAGAACTCCTTTTTTGAGGATGGAAAGCACCAATGTAGACCAAATAAAGATAGGATAAAGTGCCAAATAGAACTGGTAAAGGTGCAATGAATAAAGAGATGGTCTACCGATTCTGATTTAAAAAGACAAAGGGCACATCTATTGGTAATAGGGATACCATGCTTAGTGAGATTGTCAACAATGAGAATGCGGTTTTGGAGAAGAAGCCAGAAAAAAAACATTAATTTTCAGAGTAAGGCCAGGAAGCCAGGATTTAGCCCAAAAGGGAGAGGCATCTTGGGTGACAAGAGCAGAATAAGGTAGAGGCCACTGTAAAGGATCCATTAGGGGTGTTTTCCCAGATCAAGGCATCTTGGTGCTGGGACAGAGAAGTAGCATTGAGGGTCTTGAGGAGAGGGGATAGGTCCTGGGAAATTGCACCAAGATTCACCCAAGAATTTGCATCTCTGTAATTACTGATCCTGTCCCCATAAAGCTCTATATAGACAACCTTCCACTGGTTGAAAGGGTTAATATCTTTCAGAGGTTTAGTGAAAAGCCAACTATCATTCCAGAAGTTGACACAAAGCCCATTGCCAAATTTCCATCTCGCCTTAGATTTAGCCAGGTCTTTGGCCTTAACTAGGCCATTCCATATGCTGGATCCTCTTGGGATGTCTTCATTTTCAAAGAAGGAGAGCAAAGAGTTGCTGGGCAGGTATTTTTCCTCAAAGTAGTCACGCCATTCCCCAGTACCATGGAATATCCACCAAATTTGTTTCGCCTGGAGAGCTTTGTTAAAAGGCTTTAATCTTTTGATACCAAGACCCCCGTTCCTTTTGGGTAGACAAATTTTTTCTCAGGTAATAAGAGGAAGTCACTTGTGCTCTTCCGTCCCTGACCATAGAAATCTTCTTTGGATTTTTTCCAAAGCCTCCACCACCTTAGCAAGAATGGAGAAGAGACTAAGGGCATAGGTTGGGAGGTTTTGGAGGGTAGACTTGACCATCTGTATCTTTCCCGCTTGACTAAGGATAATACCCTTCCATCCGGCCAATTTCCTGTTAAATTTGTCTATGAGACTGTTCCAGAATTCATCCCGAGGCTTACCTCCAAGAGGGAAGCCTAAGTAGGTTGAGGGGAGGGATCCTATCCCACATCCCATAATATTGTCCATTCTTCTTTGTCTGACCTCAGGAGTATTGATAAAGAATAAAGAGCTCTTATTCCAGTTGATGGACTGGCCAGTGGCTCTGGTATAGGAATTTCCAATAGGTTTTTCACCACTCTAGCCTCAAGAACT
This sequence comes from Thuja plicata, assembly GCA_018584345.1. Taxonomy (NCBI): domain Eukaryota; kingdom Viridiplantae; phylum Streptophyta; class Pinopsida; order Cupressales; family Cupressaceae; genus Thuja; species Thuja plicata. Next base: position 16,900 of record MU218362.1, on the reverse strand, counting down.
ATTGCTTCCCCACCTAAGATGATATCATCAATGAATTTTTGGTGAGAAACGATAGAAGCTCCAGATGAGGGTCTGATGCCTTTAAGCTCCCCTGCTCCTTTGTTGGCAGAAATAAGTCTACCCAGGCACTCTTCCAGAATAATGAAAAGGATTGGGGATAGAGGGTCCCCTTGTCTCAATCCTCTCAAGGAAGTAAATAAGGCCGAGGGAGAACCATTCACTAGGACCGAGAAGGAAGGTGAGGAAATAAGTTGATAGATGATGAGGAAGACTTTTTTATCAAAGCCAAAAGCACCCAACACCTTCAAAAGGAAGGACCAATCCACACAGTCATAGGCTTTGGACAGATCAAGTTTGAGCAAGAAACCTTCCCTACTCCCAGCTTCAAAAGAGTGAATAACCTCGTGCACCACCATGATAGAGTCCAGGATTTGTCAACCAAGAACAAAACCTAACTACTGTTGGGAAATAATGAGGGGAAGTAAAAGAAGAATTCTGATAGTGATCACTTTGGATATAATCTTATAAAATGAGTTGCAAAGATTGATAGGTCTGAAAAGATCCATGGAATATGCCCCTGAGACTTTTGAAATAAGCACTAAGAATGTGACATTAAGCTCTTTAAGAAGGTTCCTAGATCCAAAGAATTCTTGCACTACTTTTACTAGGTCAGTCTTGACAGTGTCCCAAAATTTGTGGAAGCACATTGGGCTTGATTTTGATTTTCCAATATGACTGAAGGGATATTTCCTAAGAGCTTCTCCTGGTCATGGTCAGACAGGTTAGAATCTGTTGTGAGAAGGGATTTGAAGAAATCCACTGCCGCTTTTGATATGCCTTTCTCATCATGCACTATTTGGTTTCCGCTCCTGATACTGTTGATTCAGTTAGCAGCCCTGTATTTCATGGTAGATAAATGGAAGAAATGGGTGTTTCGATCCCCCTCTTTAATATAGGTAGATCTAAACCTTTGTTTCCAGTACAGTTCCTCCTTACTAATCACATTGTGGTATTCCGAGAGCAGAGTTTTCTCAAGGCTCAAATTAGTCTCATCATAACCATCCCTCTGGATAACCTCTTGAATTGCTCCTAGGTCAGAGATGGCCTTTTCTTTAGAAGCAAAGATGTCCCCGAACTTCTTTTTATTCTAGAGTTTCATGTTGGTTTTAACATTTCTGAGTTTTTTTTGCTATTTTGAACATGGTCGTGCCTTTGCTATCAATATTCCACCATTCCTGAATCTTGTTGTTGATGTTAGGATGAGTGATCCACATTCTTTCAAATCTAAAAGGGAAGTTCCTTTTTTTTAATAACGGATCTAAGGTGAGGGAAATGGGGGAATGATCTGAACCAATTCTCTCTAGAGAAGAAAGTTTGCTACTGTGGGAGGTCAGCCAATCAGTAGTGATCAGTGCTCTATCTAGACAAAATTGAATGCAGTCAGTCCTGGTTCTCTGATTACTCCAAGTGTAATTAGCCCCCTAAAGGTCCAGGTCAAGTAACTCTAGATCATTGATGAAATCCATTAGGTCCTGCCTTCTTTCCAGGTTAGGTAGGATACCTCAATGTTTCTCCCCAACCTTTAGAGGAGTGTTAAAATCCCCCATGATGATACATTTAGACAGGTCTAACATTGACATAATTCCTCTGATTTTATCCCAAAAAAATTTGCGCCCATGTTTTGTGTTAGGAGCATAGATATTCATGATATACCAACTTTCTTTCGACTTAATGTTTGTAAGGTTAAGGAGAAGAATGTTACCTTCACCATAAATAATGTCAGCATTCTAGAGAGAAGCGTTCCATAGAGTCATCAACCCTCTAGAGGCTCCTTCCGAGTTAGTGGCAGACCTATTCATGGACTTTCTAAACTTGATTCCTTCCAGTTTATCCTTAGTCATCTTTGTTTCTGGAATTAGCATCACATCTGGTCTATGGTCCATGATCATATTTCTAACAACATCCTGCTTGTGCGGCCCATTTAATCCGTGTATGTTCCATGATATTAACTTCATTTATAACTTGAGGTACAGGCTAACTAGATGGTCTATTGGGTTTCATTTGCTATGTTCCTACAAGATTCTTCTTGCCAAATCTGGTTCAGTGATTTGCGTCCTAGCATTTTTTATTACCTCCTAGATCAGCTTTGTTTTTACTTCTAGTTGTGACTGGGGAGACTGGGAAAGGATCCCTGCTATTTTTTCTGTTCTTGAATTTTGTCCACTCCCCCTCCTTCTCTTCTTTGTGTTTAGAAAATATTCCTTCCATTCTCGTGAATCTCCCCGGGGTGGCCGAGATGAGAAGTGCTTCCAGTTTCGCATCCAAGCTTTCAGAATTCATGGGCTTCTATTGGTCTCATTCATTAGATTCTACATGGGCAAATACATTCCTATTTCCCATGAACCTTTAGTAGATTGAGATCCCTTCATTGAAGGGGAGAGGGGGGACTATGTATCACACCCCTGATCCACAAAGGGATTCAGAGTGCAAACCTCTGAGATAGGATTCACCCGTACAAAGGGCATCAGGTCCATAAATTCTACCTCTATAGGGAGGATCTTTATAGGATCTTCTGTGGTTTCCAAAATTGATTCAACTTCTCCCCCAAGCTTTGAGGGTTCCTTTTTCCTCAAAACCTGAGGTCCAGATTGAGAGTTCTCCTGGTTTGGGGCCTTGTGGTGTTGGTCCTTTATATTCCCTCTTGACTTTTTTGTTTTCTTAGCTTTTTCTTTTGTCAGAACAGGGCATCTCCTTGCCATATGGCCTACCTTTTTGTAGTGAAAACATGCAAAAGGAACACTTTCATATTCCTATTTTTGGAGTCTTTTACCAAGTTTTGAATGGATTTTTATGACCTCTGGCATATCCATTCCTTCTTCGACACTGATGCAGATTCTTGCAAAAGTGAGGTGCCTCCTATCCTCATTCATAGGGTCGATAGAAATGAGTTCCCCAAAATCTTTATCAATCCCCGCAAAGACAACTTCGTACCAATACTCCATTGGGAGCTTATGTAGCCTAACCCAAACTAGGGTTTGGACAAAAAAAGAGTCATTTAGGTCCAGATTAGGAGACCACTTCTGTAGGGAAAGAGTGGATTTACCAATCACCCACACCCCCACACAAAGTATCTTGGTATAGTCTTCTTGACATGAGAACTCAAAAGATAAGAAGCCCCTAGCCATAGCTTTTATTTCCACCTGGCCCTTTAGAAGCCATTTCCTCTTCGCAAAGGATCTGACAATATCTATATTCAGCCTTGATCCAACAAATTTACCCACTAGCGTGAGAGATATTGTAGCTATGCTGTGGTCTATGAGTTCATCAGGTAAAGATATAGCATATTTTCCTTTCTCTTTTTCAGAGAGATCTTTTATAATCAGAAAAAGAGACTTGCTTGAGGATTTAGTGCCAAAAAGGGTTGACCATAGGTGATGCCAGTCTGAGTCTGCTTTGTTGCCATGTTGAGCTTCTGACTGTACTGCTTTACACCCCACCTCCTTTTATCCTAGATCCTTCTGTCTTTCGCGTGGGTCCCCAGCCTTGTTTGTTGTGTCTCCTTTTTCCAGGGCTGCCAGGGCATCTCCATCTCCTCCACCCTCTGCAATTCTTGATGCCTGTGAAGATGGTTTCCCGCCCACATTCAAAATTTGATTTTTTCCTGCTCCAGTCACTCTTGCTCCAGTTTACATCCATAGAGGATGTGTAACTAAAATTATTATTTTTTGAATGATGAATGTTGTAGTTTTCCACAATGGTGAATTGAGGAAGAAAGAAAAGAAGAAGAAGACTTGATGAATGATTGTAGATCTCCTTCCTTGATGTCAAACTTCTTTGCTTGACCTCCAATGGGGAAAGAAGCTAGATCTATGGAAGGTAATACCATGAATGCATGATAGAAATGATGGAATGGAGAATTGAAATGATTGATGACTTCCTTGTGCTTAAAATTCTTGATGAATTCCTTGCACTTGAATGCTTGATGCATTTGGATGCTTGCAAACGGATGCCTTCAAATGGATTCTTTCTTGAACTTGGAGCTCTTGAGTACACAATAGATTTCATGTGAATGTCTCTCGATTATGAATTTTAGGTATATAATGGATGTGAAAATGAGAGGGACATGTCTCCTTTTATACATATTTTGGGGCTCAAATTTCACAAGGTCGACCCTAATTAAGCACCTAGGAGAAATAACTCCACATTGGGCCAAGAGCCCACTAAAAAGTAGTGCCCTAGGACAAGGTCTACTTAGGTCAGACTAGTTCACCTTGTTCTTCTAGTAACACAAATGTAGGTGAAGATTCAAACATCACCTCTAGCAACAAATCAAAGAAACATAGAGAGTTTGGTTGATATTTATTAAAGGAGAGGAAATATAAATCTAGTTGTTAATTTTTATTTTCTTAGTAAAACTATAGTTGAACCCTTTGTGTATGAAGAAGTAGTGAAAGACCCCGTATGGGTTAATTCTATGAATTATGAGATTAATTCAGTTAATAAGAATAATGCTTGGGAATTAGTTCAAGTTCCTGAATACAAGCACGTGATTGGTGTGAAATGGATATATAAAGTCAAATATCATGCATCACCTCCACCATCACCTCTAGCATCAAAAACAATTTTAATAAAATATTTTGATTTCTCATTTTATTATGTTCCACTTTCCAAGAAACATACAAATTTTGGTTGATATTTATTAGAGGAGAGAAAATCTAAATCTAGTTGTTAATTTTTATTTTCTTAGTACAACTAAAGTTGAACCCTCTATGTATGAAGATAAAATGAAAGAACCCGTATGGGTTAATGCTATGAATGATGAGAAGAGTTCCATTCACAAGATTAATTCTTGGGATTTAGTTCAACTTCCTTGAGACAAGCAGGTGATATGTGTGAAATATATATATAAAGTCAAATATCATGCATATGGTTCAGTGGAATGAAATAAGGCAAGATTGGTTGCTGAGGGATTTTCCCAAAATCCTATTGTAGATTATACAAAAAAATTTGCTCCTATGGCTAGACTTGATACAATCAACATTATATTGGCTATTACAACACAATACAAGTGGTCAATATTTTAGATGGATGTGAAATAAACATTCATAAATTGTTATATAGATGAGGAATTTTACGTTGAAAAACTTATGGGTTATGAAGTTCAAGCACAAGAACACTTTGTCTATAAGTTAAAGAAAGCCCTTTATGGGATAAAGAAATCTCCTCATGCCAAGTATGCAAGGATTGATATCTATTTCATGAAGAAAGGATTTAATAGAAGCCGCTCATATCCCACCCTGTATGTCCAATGTATTGGTAATGATATTCTTATAGTATGACTTAATGTTGATGATCTTATTTATGTAAGTAACAACAAAGCTCCTATAGAGAAGTTTCATGTAGAAATGGAGCAAGAGTTTGAAATTTCAGATCTGTAACTCATGCACTATTTACTTGGCATGGAGGTACACACACACACGCGCGCGCGCGCTCACACACACACACACACACACACATATGATAGAAAATCTACCTCTGGTTATGTTTTTTCATTTGATTATGAAGTTGTCTTTTGGAGTAGTAAGAAACAGACAATAGTGGTTCTTTCTTTAGTAGAAGTGGAATACATTGCAACTGCATCATCAAGTTCTGAAGAAGTATGGATTAGACAGATATTGACCGATCTTCATTTAGCTCAAGAACATCCAACCACTATCTATTGTGGTAACAATAACACTATTTCCATGACAAAGAATCTCGTGTTTCATGCTAGAAAAAAACACATAGAGATCCAACATCATTACTTTCATGACTTGGTTCAAGATGGCTAAGCAGAGTTATAATTTTGTCCTTCATTTGAACAAGTTGCAAATATCTTTACAAAAGCTCTTCCAACCACGAGTTTTATTTTCTTTAGAAATCAATTGGGACTCACCTCCATTGATCATTCTGGGGGATATTGAATGATGAGTCGAAGATAATATTATCTCAATTTTTTCTATTTCTATTTTTTGTTTTAAATAATTAGCAGATTGTAAACTGCTATGATAGGCTTGTCCTTTAGTTTTATCTTTTTTATTTTACAAAATTGATTTATAAATCAGCAATTCTAAATTGCTAGATAATCTTAACTTTGTTTTTAGTTATTAGTTTTTAGTTTTTTTCCTATTTTTAGAAAATCAATTGTCTATAAGACTCTTCACAGTTATTGTAATTATTCATTCAAGTTATTTGAGTTTCTCATATGATTTTTTATTTTCTCTCAACAGTATAATATCTTTTATCTGTATTATAATCTTTCACTTGCCACAAGTCCCCTAGAGTCTAATGCTTTTGTAGTGGCCATGCCAAATGAGCATTCAAGGATTCTTTTCACCTATCTACACATCCAAAAACAAGCACTCACTACTCTGTCTAATGCAGGTGATACAAATTCAATTCAAATTAATTAAAATCTTCGAACAACATGCCCACATTCTATCGCTTCACCCACACATGTAAATTCATTGAATTTCAAGCCCCTACACCAAAATGCTATGCCCAGGAAGTCATAAATAAGATACCATTTTTTAGCGAGTATAGGATAGGAAATGATTAAAAGTTGATTGTTTATTCAACATATAGGAGAACATTTTATACAATGCATTAGTTATATAGTTGGATAGTTACCAACCAAGGATGGTTGCCAATCAATTGTAAATACAATATGATACTATGTAATGCTAATTGTGCCAACAAGATTTTGGTCGATCCAATGGACATTAATGAGTAAGGCATTGTTATTTTGATTTGGTCCTCACAAAGTTGATTATGCTAGTTTCTTCTTATTTCAATATTTACCAAATTGTTAAAGTTTTACCACTATATCTTTCTATTATTTTAAAGCTGATTATGCTAGTTTCTTTTTATTTCAATATTTACCCAATTGTTTAAGTTTTACCACTATTTCTTTCTATTATTTTAAAGTTGATTATGCTAGTTTCTTCTTATTT
>JAGRRI010081276.1:0-11528 GCA_018584345.1 Thuja plicata | reverse complement strand
TCAGAAGATTATGTCCTCTTATCCAATCTACTTCTCCTCCTCTTGGATTTTTAACCAACATCAATTCAATACTATCCAAAAGTTTCTCAAAGATTTTCTCTGGTCTGATGGCAGAGGTAATAGAAAGACGCATTTAGTCTAATAGGAATGGTGTACCAGAGATAAATCATGGGGGGGTCTGGGCCTCAAATACCTTAGGATGCATGGTATTGTTCTAGTTGTTAAATGGATTGTTAAGGCAGCTTATGAGGAAGAACCTTGGAATTTTTTGGTGAGGAACAACCTGCACATGGCTCACCCTAGTGAACCAAAAGGGTGGCAGAACCTATGCTTCACTGATGTTCTCACAATAGAGTCCAATGTTTCCTTGTTGGGCTCTAATGTATTCAAAATTATTTGGAAAGGGTGGAAATATGTGAAACATCTCCTATGCAATAATGGCCCAACTGAAAAGAATGGTAAAATATGTGGTCTCAAATCCATTTGGTGGAATCTGAAACATGGCAATAAACCCTTAGCTCATCTACAAGGATGTTCAGCTAGAAAGTGGTCAGATAAAGGAGTTGCCACTTTCAAAGATATAATTCAGCATGGAGAGCTATCTACATAGGAACAAATTGAATCACAGTTTAACATCCCTAAATTCCAATGGAGAACATATTCCCTACTCTCTACTGTCTTTGATACCATTAGACCCTTTAGTGGTTGTTGCTCTACCGACTGCTACACCTTCCAGCTAATATGGCCTAATAACACCCCCCTCCACCTTGGTAAATCCAGGTACATATACCAACTCATGTCTGTGGACTCTGATATTTGTTCCCATATAACCTCAAATGGGGTCTTGATGTGTAGGACTATGATTGGAACAAATTCTTCAAACTCCTTTGTAGTTTGCCCTTGGAACCAAAGATCACCTATTTTTTGTAGAAACTCTTTCTTCATAAGATTCCATTTAAAAATCCTGGGGGGATCCCAATCCTTGTTTGGTTTGTAAACAAAAAGAGTTTGTGTCACATGTCTTTTTTGAGTTTCTGTTTACCTCTAAAATTTGGAATATTTTTGGTCAAGTTCCTATAAAATTCATTAATTTCATGAATATTATCTGACCAGATTATATCAGTAGAAGCAAATTTTGTAACACCTTCTGGTCTATTTTATCTTCTGTTATATTATGGAGCATCTAGAAGGCTCAAAATAATGATGTGCTTGTAGGAAAGGATGAGAATCTTACTGAGTCTTGCAAAAGACTCATCTTTCTTGACATTGTGTTGCAGGTCACCACTGTGATTAAGATGAAAGAGAGCAAGTTTCTTCAAATTCTGAGAGAAGGAAAGATCACCATAGACAAAGCTAAGATTGCTCATGGATTAACCACCATGAATAATAAGGAGGAATTTGAGGTTACCCTTGATGAATTCATCCAGTAGCTAAAGCAATCAGAACAATGGAAGGAGAACAAGGATCCACCAAAGAATGTTGCAGACCTTGGAGACAGAGCTCATGAGATCATTGGATACAATTTGGTCTCTGGACGCCAATGATGCTGAAGAAGAAGATGAGGCCCAGTCTCCCTAGTTGTTAAGCTACAATATGTTTTTTTTAATATGCTTGATAGCTAATATACATTGTAAACTTCTGTAATGTTGTTCTCAGTAGTACTGAGAGTTTTGATATTATGTTAATTTTGTACCAAGAAACTCCATACCGATGAAGATGTAATTTTGTTTATACTTTATATGAATAGAAAAAAATATATTTGGTTTTAATGAGAGAAAGAGAGGTTTAAAGAGACAACCATTTTTCCTCGACAAGGTAAGAGAATACCTAGGTCTAGTGTCGTTAATTTTTAAAATTAAGCATTATATGTATTGACTTATGATTCAAAATATTTTATTTGGTTTTAATGAGAGAAAGAGAGGTTTAAAGAGCCAACCATTTTTCCTTGACAAGATAAGAGAGTACCTAGGTAGTGTCATTAATTTTTTAAATTTAGCATTATATGTATTGAATTACGATTCAAAATATTTTATTTGTTTTTTAATGAGAGAAAAAGAGAGGTTTAAAGAGTCAACCAGTTTTCCTCGACAAGATAAGAGAATACCTAGGTAGTGTCATTAATTTTTAAATTTAGCATTATATATATTGACTTATGATTCAAAATATTTTATTTTAAAAAATGAATAATTTTATAACAATATAATTTGTTATTTTTCAATGAGAAAAAAAAAAGGTTTAAAGAGTCAAACATTTTTTCTTAACAAAAAAATACTAGATAGTGTAGTTAATTTTTTAAATTTAACATTATTTACATTTATTTATGATTCAAAATATATGATTTTAAAACAAATAATAAAATTTTAACATTGTAATGTATATATTTTCAATAAGTAAAAAATAGGGACTTAAAAAGTCAACTGTTTTACCTTGATAAGGTAAGAGAATACCTAAGTATCAATTCGCTTGTAACTATATAGATCACAAAATGAGACTTCTCTAATTTTTCTTGTCATGCTGGCCCGAAGCGATCTTTTTCTCCCAATAATCACGATGTGGATTCATTGTTTTCGAGTAGATTTACGATTATAAGAATAATCGATACTATTTTGTGAGCTTTGGTAGTGGAGGATACTTTTCTTGAAGTCTCCAATAGATGACACTACTTCTTGTAGTTTTTTTCCTCTTATCCCGATGGATGCATTTCATTGTCAAGTTTGGTGCTATCAAAGATTGAGATCACACTATATTTTGAACGTTCGATTACATCAAAGTTTTAATCTATGGATGGAAATTTATTCAATATTGCTTTGCTAAAGAGAAAAACCTACAAACTTTGAGCATATTAAAGAATCATTTTAAATTGGAGTCTTTGCACATTCATTTCTTAGAGGTTTAGGCAGGTTTTCAACTCTTGGCCTGGAGATAGCTAAAAATAAATCCATCTATAGCTATAATCTGGATAAATGGGTGCAGAATGATCTGGTAGAACTTAAGAATAGATGCATCAAATTGGAAAATAAGAGCTCTATGATTGACGATACTATGTCTATTCTCAGAAAGGAGGTTCCTCACAATGTCAATGTCAATGTGCATGATCACGGATCTGATATTGAAGAAAAAGTTAAAAAAGTTGTTGAGACAGCCATGATACCTATCCAGAAGAAAATAAGCGGGATTGAGGAAATGCTAAAACATTTGCTTAGTCTGGTGAACACAGGTATGAGGTCTACAATGGAGAATCTGATGTCTCTGAGTAACTAGCTGGAGGGAAACAAAGATACAATTGACCTTTCTGTTTCTACCCAGCAGATGGGACCTGGAACTCGCACTAGGTCTAAAAAGAAGAAGGTTGAGGATCCAGATATCCTGAAGCTGAAAGATAATGTGAAGACTATGCAGTCTCAGCTAGAGGAATCTGAGAGCTTCCTGAAGACTCTGTCCTGATCTCGGTGCTGGTGGCCTTTTCCTTTATTTTTCTTCCAGCGGATTTTTTTGCTTTTTGGTTTGTAGATGTTTATTGTTAGATCTGGGATCTTTCCCTTTGTAGCCTGCTTCCTTCCTTGGGGCAGCTTGTTGTTTTCTGGGTTTTAATGCCTTTCTCTTGTCTCTGTTGTTAAAGGGTTTTGGGGTCCCTTCAAAACCTATTTTTACCGTAGTAAAAAACATAATATATTAAAATTTCCCAAGATGGAACCACCATGATAGGTGACACATATGCAAAAACATCTAGGATACACTCATTTATTGTAATCTATGAAGAGAAACCAACTATAATTTACAACAAAAGGTTGGTGAAAGGGACAAGGGTGTTCCACCAACCATGCTCAATATATATATATGAATTAATGAATATACAAGAACAAGATACAACATTCTTAACCTATTCTACCCAAAATTAATTCAATACTTAGATTAAGCATAAGAACTTATAGTAAAATATTAACAAAACCAAGCAAATTCCTTACCAAACCCAACCCTTGTTATGCCACAGTATGGTGAATTTTCTCATGGATAGTTGGATGTGAGTGCTCTTACCTACAAGATAAAATAGCATTTTATGGAGTCTTTGAAATCTCTAGATGTGGTCTCCAATTTATAGATTTGTAGAGGGGCCAATGGATGGATCAAATGAAAAAATAAGATTAATAACTCATAATGGTTGAAAGCCATGGAAAAATGAGAGGAGGAAAAGTGTCATTATATGGTGGAGGAAATGGATGGAGAGAGATTGATAAGAAAATCAAGGGCAAAGTTTCTTCTTGGGAAGAATGGATGGACAAGATGAAAGAGGTACTTTCAAGCATCCTTTATGGATGTGCTAGTCCTTTGTCCCATGTACAACAAAATCTCTTTAAATCTTCCTACATCTTGGAGGATGTGGAAGATTTGAAGAGATTTGTTGTTCAAGTGGTGGATTAAGGGGTTAATAGATTTTAACCTACTTAATAAAAAATATAGAAAATAAACAATTAATTAATATTTATATTTATTTAATTTTGAGGGGAGAATCGTAGATTTAGGTAAACAAATAATTTAATTTATTTACCTAAAGTGGACTTTAGGAGATAAATAATTGAATCATTTAGGCTAGGAATCAATGCAAGTGAATAATGATGCATGCTGATTTTATTGATTGGATAATAGAAGAAATAGTTGGCTAATGACATGATATCTATTTGAGTTATTTAATTAGTAAGGGAATAAAAATTATATAGTCAATTGAACAATTAAGGTTATATTCAAAAAAATATAGTAGAAATAATTTACTAATATCAATATGCCAATTTTAAGTGTCTACTATAAATATTGTGTAATTTTTGAAATTTAATATTATGATTTAAAATATTTAATTATAAAAATTAATATTTTTTTACAATATTAACTATTTTAAAGGAAAAAAGAGACGTTTAAATAATCAACCAATTAGCATCAACATGATAAGAGAACACCTAGTGTCAATTGTGATATTTCAACCTAGGAAACTAAAGGAGAATATTCCTAGAGTCGATTCCAGTGGAACCAAATAATGAGTTAAACACCTTGGTTGTCACTACCATCCTCTTCGGTCTCTCAGTGAATATTTAATAATGATAATAATAATTGTCTCTCTCACAATTGTCACCATGTCATATGTACAAAAGCCCATGCCTTTCTACAACTTAGAGGATGCGGAAGATTTAAAGAGATTTGGTTGTTCAAGTGGAAAATTAAGGGGATAGTGGACTTTAACCGACTTAATGAAAAATGCATAAACTAAATAAATAATAATTAATTAATGAGGTGAGGATAGAATACTTACGTAAATAAATAAGTGATTATAGTGTTTTACTCTAACATTGTTTTTCAGGTGGCTTTCTTGTCTTCACAGCTTCCAGATCTTTCCAAGGAAAATGTGTTGTACATGGCACGACTTCGTCAAATACAAGATCATGTTGAGCATCTCCAAGATAGATGCCATATGGATTTGTGTAAAGTTTTCCATCTTTGTAATTATGTTTCTTTGTAATGCCATATGCGGGTCTTTACAAATTTGATGTGATCATTGTTATTTCTGCCCTTTTATGATAGTTTGTATCATGTTGTAATGTTTTCTCTTCAGCAACCTAGGTAACTGTTATTTTATGTATATTTGCTTTGATTCATTTTTTTGTTTGTTGTAAGTTCAGAGAACCTCTTTGGCTAAGAGCCAAGAATTGAGGGGTATCCATTCCGCCAAAATCCGGCCAAGGCACAATCTTGGCCTCATCTCTTATGGTGTCAGAGCCATGCACTTAGCAAGACTTGATCCCTAGTGGGCTCATTGAGAACCAATTGACTTCACCAGTAGACCAATGGCCCATTGACTTAATTCAATTTTTTTTAAAAAAAATTGATTTATGTAAAGTGGACTATAGGAGAGAATTTATTAAATGGCCTAGGCTAGAAATAGGTGCAGGTCAATAGTGATTTTAATGATTGAATAATTAGGGTTATATTCAATCAATTATAGAAGAAATAGTCAACTAATAGCAAAGATGTCAACTATATAAGTCTATTCTAATTATTTAATTAATAAGGGGATAATCAATTAAATAATTGAAGTCATATCCAAACAATTACAGAAGAAATAATTGACTAAGGATAAGATGTCAACTTTCCCCTCCAATGGAAAACTGGGAAGCATCACCTAATAGTAACAAAGGGCATCCAGGCTCAGAATCTGAACCTGAAAAGGATAATCAGATCTATAACATTCATGTCAGTCTTATTAAGGAAAGCATGGCCGATCATGCAAAACTAGATAAGAATAATGAACATTGTCTTCATAATGAAGAGAATACTGAAATTGGAGTTAATATCACACAGACTTTGGATGTATCTGTGAATGACCACCATAAAAATTAGAATGTGAAATCAGGTAGTCTTATAATATCATATAAAGAAGATATTGAAGAGAAATGCAATATGGAAGTTAAGATAATTACTGAATATTTAGGAGAAACATTAACAGATGAACTTATGGATATGTTTATGGACAAAATCTGTGATATAGAAGAACTAAAGTTTCAAAAAGAACTCTTGATAAAAATGATTAAGAATTGTAGTAAAGATGAAAAAGAGAAAGAGGAATCTATGATGAATCAACAAAAATCAACTGAACCTATTCTCTTAGTCCCCATAGAATTGGAAGTCCTTAATAAAGATTTTCCCAGTAATCTTGATAATATTATAGAAGCATTTGGACAAGACATCATAGATCAAGAAGATGCCATCCTTAATTTTAAAGAAGACCATCTGAATACAATACAAACTGAAATTAGAGAGAAATTTCCTTTCAGCAATGAGGTCTTAGAGCTTAATAATGATACTGTTAAGGGCCTATTTGGTATAACAAATAAGGATAGACAACTGGGAATTGCTATGAATAAGGAAGGATTAAGATGCCCTAAAATTATGAAGACTAAAAAGAAAAGAGGCAAAAAATCCGCTTTTGAACTAAGGACCATAGCTAGTAATGCGGGTAATCAACAAAAATTAGCTGATATTATGAACATTGGGAAGGGGAAGTGCCTTCCCAAGGAACAATGAAAGTCACCTCATGGAATCTTAGGGGCTTAAACGCCCCTAACAAATAGAGACTTATAAAAAGATACCTTAGAAATTTTGAATCTGAAATCATCATAGTACAAGAAACTAAACTTAGTAAGGAGGATAATGTCAAATTCAGTAGAAAATTAGGTATATGGCAATCTGAATTTGTAATGTCTAAAGGTGCCTCAGGAGGTCTTGCTATTCTATGGGACCCACGAAAAGTATCAGCCCAGTTAGTGTCCAAAAATAGCAATTGGATGGTATTAAGGATCACCAGCCTCAAGTCTGATTTAAAATTTAAAATAATTAACGTCTATGGACCTGTGGAGAACGAAGAAAAAAAGAAAGTTTGGCAGGAAATACAACACTTTCTTAAATCTAATAAAGATGAATTACATATTCTAGGAGGTGATTTTAATGCCATACTAGATATCAAAGAAAAATATGGAGGATCTCATTATATTTTACAAGCTCAGAAAGACTTCAATCAATGGGTTATGGAAAATCAGCTAATAAATATAAACACTAACAATGGTGTATTTACTTGGAACAATAGAAGATCAAGTTTCAGTCTTATAGCAGAAAAATTAGATAGATTTCTGATTAATGGTGACTTGGAAAAATGCAATCATCTATTCAGTGCTGAAATCCTTCCAGAAGCAGGATCAAACCACTTCCCAATTAGGTTATCTATAACGGAAAGCTGCAAACCAGCTAGGAATCCTTTTAAATTTGAATTCATGTGGTTCCAAGATCAGGATTTTATTAGCCTCCTGGAACAATGGTGGAATCAAATTTCGGTAGAAGGGTCTAGAATGTACTGTTTGGTGGCTAAACTTAAAATTATTAAAAATAAAGTCTTAGAGTGGAATAAAAATAAATTTAATAATATTTTTGAAAACAAAATCCAAATTAAAAAAGAATTAGAAGATTTCAACAACCTAGTAGTAGCACAAGGTATGAATGAATCTAGTTACATAAAAGAAAAAGAGCTTATGTCTAAACATAATGCGATTTTATTAAAAGAAGAGATTTTCTAGAAACAAAAATCTAGAGAATCATGGCTAAGAGAAGGAGACAGCAATACCAAATTTTTTCATAAATCCACCAACTTAAAAAGAAATATAAATAGAATTACAAAAATTAAAGATGAAAAGGGTCAACTCTTAGAGGACCCAAGTCACTTCTTCACACAATTTTATCATTCCCTTCTAAATAATACAGAAGCTGTTAACCTCGAAGCACAAAATGAAATGATAAAAGCTATCCCAAAAATAATCTCGGATGCTGATAATAAGATGATGAATAGAAAATTAACTCTGGATGAAGTTAAAACAACAGTTTTTCAACTCCACCCAGATAAAGCACCTGGTCTGGATGGTTTTCAGGCAGGTTTTTTTCAAAAATGTTGGCACTTTATGGGAACAGAGATTTGGAAAGCAGTAGAGGCTACTAGAAACTGTGGCTCTATACTTACGAAAATAAATAATACCTTCTTTACACTCATTCCCAAGAAAAATGAATGTATGGAACTAGGGGACTTTTGACCTATATCTCTTTGTAATACTATCTACAAGATTTTATCAAAATGTTTGGCTAATAGACACAAAACTCTTCTCCCCATTATCATCTCAGAAGAGCAGACAGGTTTCATAGCCAATCGATCAATTCTAGATGGAATTATTATTGCCCAAGAATTGGTTCACACTGCCCAAATAACTAAGGAACCGAGTATGCTAATTAAAATTGACATACAAAAAGCACATGACAAAGTAGATTGGAGATTCCTTTGCAAATGCTTGGAAGCATTTGGCTTTTCCAAACAATGGATTAACCTCATTTTCAATTGCATTTCCTCTCCAAAAATCTCCATTCTTATCAACGGAACCCCAGAAGTTTTTTTTGGTATCACTAGAGGCATCAGACAAGGAGACCCTTTATCTCCTTTCCTTTATGTTATTATGGCAGAAGCTTTAGGTAGATCTATAACTAAGAAACAGATAGAAGGTAAAATCATAGGCCTTAAAGTAGCAGAAAATATCCCAAATATAACTCATCAACAATTTGCTGATGATACAATTCTTCCTGGCTTAGCTAGCGGTCAAGAAGCCAAAGCCTATAAAGAAATCCTACACTTATATATGAAGGCCTCCGGCCAACAAGTTAATCCTAAAAAGTCAGAGATTTACTTTATCAATACCACTTCGAGTATGGAAAAGGAAATTTGTAACATTCTCAGATATAACCTGGGCAAATTCCCCTGTAAGTATCTGGGCATAGACCTTGATAAAGGTGTACTTACTTCTAAACTTTGGAAACAAGTTCTCACAAAGGTCCAAAACAAAAAAGGGTCATGGAAAGGAAGATGGCTCACAAAAGCAGGGAGAACCACAATGATCAAATCAGTACTGACAGCCATCCCCATGTATCACATGTCTATTCTTCCCCTCCCAGTAAACATCAAAAATAAAATAGATAAAGTCCTCAGAGATTTTTACTGGCAAGGCCCAGGAGAAGATAAAAAATTAGCGCTCATTAAATGGGATAATCTATGTAAACCTATCTCCAAGGGTGGTCTAGGAATAAAAAATCTTTTATGGCAGAACAAAGCATTATGGGCTAAACTTTTATGGAGATTGTACAAGGAATCTAAGAGTAAATGGGCTTCAATTTTATTACACAAGTATATCCCGAATGCGGATCCTATTAATATCTTTAGGGTGCACTCCCATGTTCAAGGTTCCCGTATCTGGAATTTTATAAAAGATTCTAGAGAGATCATCAACAAATTTCTTACTTGGGATGTGCGTAAAGGGGATAAGGCCCTGTTTTGGGACGATTCCTGCGCTGGCCTTTCCCCTCTAAATAAGATGGGATTCACACATAACTTTATTAAAGAATGTAAAGAAACAATAGGCCTCTATTTAAAAGATTATATCAGTATCAAAGATGAAATTACTTGGATCTCAGTTGATGGGTTTTCCTCAATTAATCAAGAGAGGCAGAAACTCTTGGATATCCTCAAGGATAGGGAAATTTCAGACACAAACAGAACAAATAATCTAATTTGGGCAGGCTCGAATAATGGAGAATATTCAGTTAGAGATGGGTATAAAACCATAGTTCTTGAACAAAACATGGGAAATATAGATATTCCCCTGAATTTATGCTGGAACAAAGCATGTCTCCCTAAGGCTAGTATATTTCTTTGGGCAGCTCTTCAAAATAAAATTTTAACGTCTGACAGGCTCAGAGTGTTGGGGTTTGAAGGACCATCTAGATGTCCACTATGTGAGAATCATATAGAGGATGTTAATCACCTTCTACTTAATTGTTCCTACACTCAAAATTGCTGGCATTAGTTACAATAGTGCCTGGATTGGAAATTTGCACTTCCATCCGATTTGATAGGACATCTTAAAGCATGGCCAACTCTTTACAAGGATAATTTATATAAATATATTTGGACAATCTCACCATCTATTCTAGCCTGGGAAGTATGGAAAGAGCGGAATAGAAGGATTTTTACTAATAAAAAGTTAGAATGGAAGACTATCATTAATAATTTATAGCAGCATCAATCACCGAAATTATAAACAGTAAATTACGAGAACAAATAAGTTATGAGGATTCCTTTAAAAGTTGGGACAACAGGATTAGATTTAAATGGTCTAAACTAGACATCCCGCCATTATATGGTAAAGGAGGCCTGAAAACAAAAGCGGACAGGTCTACGTGTAAATGGTCACCTCCTAAGGAGGGTTGGTATAAATTAAATTTTGATGGGGCTTCAAGAGGCAATCCCAGAATTGCGGGTATAGGAGGGATTATCAGAAACTGGAAAGAAGAAACTATCACTAAATTTTCCCACCCCATTAAACCCACAACAAACAACATGGCAGAATGTAAAGCAGCCCTCGAAGGCCTTAAAATTTGTAAGAAACTCAAAATATCCAAAGTAATCATCAAAGGGGACTCACAAATAATTATTAATGCTATAAGAACTAAAAAGACACTTAACTAGACACTTAACTCAAAAATCAAAGAAATCAATCAAATTTTGGATACCATACCCAAGTACGAAGTCAAACATACGTACAGGGAAGGTAATACAGAAGTAGATAAGTTAGCAAATCTAGGAGCTAATGGAGCTTCAATTATGGGTTAGTAAATTAGATTTAGCATAATGATTAATTCTAGGATCCAGTCAAGTAGGCTTGCAATTATATTTCATGATAACCTTTCTTTCTTTTGGCTTTAATAAAAAAAGATCTTAGTTTTGGATTCTGTCTAGTATAGAATTATGCATCATAAAGTTAAGGATGTAATAATAAGCCTCCTAAATAATTATAACTTTCGAATAGAGTTGTAAGGATGCACTATAGGATGAAAGGCAGCCTTAAAGCTATATGACTTATTATGTAGCAAGACATTAATAAAGTTAGCAGGTAATGGTT
>MU218361.1:16650-27040 GCA_018584345.1 Thuja plicata | reverse complement strand
TATATATACAGGTATATTGGTATATATTGTCGGGTATGTTTATATTCTTGGTACGTTCTTTAAACAACATTTGGGTTCTCCAACAGAGGTATTCTAGGGAATATTCTATTATTTCCATTTCATTTTCTTGAATATATATAATGTCCTCTTAATTTGTAAACTTTTAAATTAAAATCTTTATGGTTTCGGCCACGTCTTTTGCCATACCTTTTAAACTTCGAAGCTGTAGAAGATGGATCGATGTCGATTCCTCTCCGCTTGACCTGAATTGCCTCCAGAAATCTCTATTTAAAGCCCTGAAGAGGCGTAGGATAGTGGACTTCTTAGTTTTAATCTAGCATGACAACACCCATTAAACTCAGAGGCCCTCAAATTCAATTTGCCTTCGATACCCCAATTTCAGGGACAAGGGTAAAAAATGTTTCTCTCTTGTTTCATCATCTTGTTATCAGAGCTATCCTAAGAATCTTAGGTAGAGAATGCCTCAATAACTTGGATAAGTACAGAGTTAAATCTGACATCCCTACTCTGTTCATAGCCTCGGCCCTCCAAGCTAGCACTGACAAACTTTTGCTGGGGATTTTGTGCAGAAGATTGTTTAAAATTGCCTACCTGGGTGATTTAGATAAAGTCTTAGCAAATATCAGAGAGGACTTAACTATACCCAAACCTTGCTTTTATGATTTATCATTGGTGGGAGGCCGACCAGTTCCTGCTTTTCTAGTCTCACAAATTGATGACTTGGAACTCTTTGCTGCTTGGACTCCCACCATTAGAAGAAATTTAAACTTCTTGTATAATTGTTTTTATGTTAAACTCCCGGAAGGAGAAGACTGGATTGACTCCTTCATTCTCGAGGATCAGGATGGAATCTGGGAATCAGATTTGGAACTCATCACCAACATTGATATTCTATTCCCAAGAAGGCAATACAATGAAGAATATGATTCTCTATCGATGAATGAATAAAAGTGATGTATGTTTGTGTTTATCTTCCTTTTCAAATTTGATGTAATTTTTCTGTGTTATTCAGCTCTATTAGTTAGATAGGGTCAATTTTTGGATTTGGCAAACTGGAAGATCTTGCTCCAGCCCTATTCTAGGAAATAGTCCCAGAATAATGACATAATGTTCTTAGAAATCTTAACTTCTCGAATCCTGATCCTGATGTTTTGCAGACCGAAAGTTTCTTCTGTGGTTTTTTTTGTCTCTTTCAAATAGTCGACAAACTGCATCTAGAGGTTGGATTCTCCCATTGGATCTTTCCTAGGGAGGGTTTCTTTTTTTTGTCTTAGTGCTAAGTGTTCTCCCCTTTATTCTAATGAGTGTGCTCATAGATGTTAATATATGTATTGGAGTTCAGGTAACATTTATATTGCTATAGTGACATACATAGGTCTTTTCTCATGATAAATCAGAAAGTCAAATAGATACTCTAAGGGCTAGTATGGTAAGGTATCGGAAGATGTTACCTGGTGCTTTCTCTAAAACAGGGGTTGTGAAATTAAATTTAAGGACTCCAATCCTGATCTATCGATACTTTGTTAAATAGTTTTTATCTCAAGATAGAAGTAGATGGAGGATAATACAATACTGGTATTGGTCATTTTTTATCAAGAAAGCAAGGATTTTTACCTCATCCACCTTCTTCTTCCCTTCGGGCTGATTAGGAAGGAATTGTTAAAATAAAAAATGGTCTGAGAAACTCCTTAACAACAGTAAATAGTTGGGGTCCGAATTTATGGCTTATAACTCAGAAGTTGACAGATTGATTAAGTTGTCCATTTAAACCTTATCCTCTACGTGCTTACATGATTGAAAAATTCTTAATGAGAAGTTTCCAATCTCGTATCAAGGATTATAAGATGCTAGAAAGTTTTATTTTATCTAACAATTTTGAAGCTTCAGATATGTTTCCTATCTTTTGTGTTGTAGGAAAAGGTTTTTACTCTGAAGATACAATTAAAAGCTCCTATGTCAAAGTCAAAGCCTCAACGAGTAACTAGCCAACCTCATGGATGTATATATTTTTCTATTTCTAAATTTTTATTTTAGCAGGTTTGAAATAGCTGCATGTACATCTTTGAAGGAATGCCTTCTAGTTTTATGTAAATGAGGGAATGCCCAAATTATTTTTTGTAATCATAATCTGGACCTAGGGTCCTGGGCAATATTGGAGGTTTTCTTCTCCATTCTTTCCTACCAGTGCCCACAGAGAATGGAGTCTCATGTAACATTTGTAAGTTTATTAATAAAATTTGCGGGCCTTGCCCTTTTACCGATCAAAAATAAATAAATAAATTAATTAATGAGGGGGAAAATTTCTATTGTATGAGGTGATTTTTTTTTTCTTTTGAAGTAAAATAATTATAATATATGATGCAAATGATTTTATTTTGAAGGGGAAAAAGTATTTGTACTGGCGAATTTTATGTGTCCTTTCAAAATATATTTATTTTATTGGCTAGTCTATCATTAATTATTGAAAAAATAAATATTTTATTGGCGATTTTAAAAAGATGAGACTTGTCAATGTGTCATGTGAGCCAATGCCAACTAATAACTTGTTTGTAGATTAAACACATTGGTATTGATAAGCATGAAAAGTTACATCGACACACAAACTAATAGTAGCATCCTTCATTTTATAATGTTAAAGGTCTTATTTGAGACGATTTGATGATCCTAGATAAATGGCTGAAGTTTAATTTTGGCCCAATTTCTTGAAGGAAACAAAGTTCTCCAGGAAGTCACTAGAATGATGACATGTGTCAAATTAATCTGCACCATAACCATTATCTAATTAATGCAACATCTTGTAATGAAATCATTATTTACACGTATCAAGTATTAAATCTATTTACGTGGACAATTGATAATGTATCATAGTTGCCATTTATAAAAGAAATGTTTTCTCACTTACACTAAATCTGCCTATTTCTAATTTCACATAGTCTTGTATTTAAAATGAAATATTTACAGAATCATGAAGGACAAATGAACTAATTTCACACACTCATGCATTTAATATGAAATATTTACTAAATTTTGAAGGGAAAATGAATTAATTAGGTTAGAGAAGGAATTGAGGGTTATTTATAGATGATCTATGCTTCTTTCTTCTTCAATTCTCCTTTAGTTTGGGTCTTCCTTTGCTAGTGTTTGAAAGATTGCCTCTGATTTAGGTCTTTAGGCTGTAGAATTTTTGATATTCTGGTAGTTGTTTTATGAAGATGGACACTCCTATCCATTTGATAAGCACATCTGTAGAGGAACAGAAAGGCTTTCTGGTCCTGGTCACAAACCAAACCCTTGAATCAGTTTGAAAGGATTTTGTAGCCTTAATAAATGAGGCTGTGAGGATGGTGTTGGGCCGTGAATTTTTGAAAAATGTTGATAGGTACCGAGTTAACACGGACATTATGTTCCATTTTTTGGCATCTCTTATGGACCTTGTGGGAGAGAAGGTAAATATGATCCTTCTATTAAGGAATCTATTCAAACATGAATTCTTGGGTGACGATGTGGAGGTTTCTGTTTATGGACAATTAGAGGCGTGGGTCCCTTCCGCAAGTTATTTATGCAAGATTTTTGAATCAGACCATTATGTGGCCATTCAACCTTTTCTTTTGTACCTAGATGTTCAACAGTTGGCGCGCCATAGGAAATGGGCACAGATTGGTAGGGATTTTCTTGGCAATTGGTTTCTATTGGATGACTTGGCTAACTATAGATGGTTGTATGAATCCATAGGCCTTATCCTCTCTAAAAAGTTATACTTAGACAGAGGGGAAAATCCCTAGTATTGTGTCCCTATGGCCTCTACCTGAAATTTTGAAATTTTCACTCTAGTAGGTTTTCTTTTGCAACTAACTCACAACCTCCCTAATTTTTTCCTTAATGTTTTATTGGGACTTCAAGTCTCCAATTCGTAATATTGTAAATTTATAGAAAATATTAATGAAAACTTTGCAACTTCATTTCTATTTGTTTTTATGGATTTAAATTTAAAATATATATGTGTGACATATGTGATTTTATAATTTGTGAAATTGAAAATGAACCAAAAAAATGTTAGTGTATGTGTGTTATTTATTTAACAGTAAGAACTTAATATTACTTAACTTTTGCATGTATCATGTCACAAGTGTGACTGTGCGACTGGCGAATTGTGAAAGTTTAAAGTATTCAGTTATTATTTAAACTTCAAAGTAAAACTAAAATCTAAAATTAGCCAATGCTAAATAGAAATTCATAAAACATCTAATTATTACAATTTCCCAACTCCCAGTCATGTCAAGTTAATATCGCCTCTTTGGTTTCCGAGTTGTCCGCCGTTACTGGTAACTACAAGTGCTATATACATTTGGCAATTGCATGTGGTATGTACATTGTGATATCAAATATAAGTATTGATACCGTCGGCACATACCTTAAACTTTTCTATTTAGAACCCTAAATTTTAAATGTATTAATCGAGACCATTGATTTATTATAGATCAATGGCTAGAGTTTTATCCCGGGCCCAGTTTCTCGAAAGAAACTAATTTTTGCAAAAAGTATGCATAATGGATAAACGTCATAAGGTTAGCACAATAAATTGAAAGAAATGAATGTCTTGTCAGAGTGATGGTGATATTATTTAACTATGATGATCCACTCAAAAGTAATCAGGCACGTCACATAGTTTCTAAAATTATACTAGTACAAACTATAGTTATTAGTATAGTCACTACATTATTAATTTCCCACACTCGTGCATTAATGAGAATGATTTACCTAAAGATATGAAAGATATAGAGTAGGGATATTTATAGACATTCTTTCTTTCTTCTTCATCAATTTCAATTTTCTTTTTCCTTTCAGCCTTTGCCCTCTAGTTTTAAGTTTTTAGATCTGTGATTCTATAGATTCGTAGAATTTCAATTTGATGTGTGTAGTTTGAAGATTTAGGTTTTTTTTTTAAGGTATTGAGGCTCTGCAAATAGAGATGGACATACCAATTAGGTTGAGAACCACATCCACTAATGAGTAGAAGCCTTGTTTGGGAATGATACCAGATGAAGTTCTCACTTTTGTTAGCAAGGAAGTGGGTGCCTTCATTAAAAATGTGTTGATGGTTCTCATCCATGAGTTCATTCGCAATGAGAAGAGATATTGTGTCAGCACTGACACAACCTCATGCTTCTTGGCGTCTCTTCACAACCTCAGAAGAGAGAAGGTACACATGCTTATGCTGCTGTGGAATGTTTTCAAGGAATAATTTATGGTGGACGACGTCTAAGTTGTTGTCTTTGCATAACTAGGGTTGGGTATCCCTTGTGCTGATGAAATGTAAAATCTTATCTAGTGACGTAGCAATGTAGAAAGGAAACCCTTCCTACTGAACCTTAATGAAAGGTAGCTGACGTGACATCATAAGTGGGTGCATTTGGGGAGGGACTTCCTGCGGAAGTGGTTTCACCTTGATGATGGGGTGGAGATGGCCTATGATGACATTAATTTTCCATTAGTATGCAAAGAAATTTTTTTTTAAGCAAACATTGAAAGATAGGAGAAAGAGAAAACTGAAAATGCAGATACAAGAGATCACCGAAAATGGCTAAGTACAAAGAAAACCAACGACCCAATTTTGTGTGTAATCTGAAAATGCAACGTCATAAGGATAAAGAGGAACCTAAAAGAGGAACCTAACATGCAGGATATAGTGAAAACCGAGAAACAGTTAAAGAGGAAACTGAGAGAATAGTTCAAGAAAGGAACCTGAAATACAGTCAACTGACTTCAGAGCATAACTGACAGTCAGAAATTGAAAGTTAGTTGTAGCCCGCAAAAAGTTTATCTGACTTCCATGTCAGATAAAATAGTCATGTTCTATTTATAGAGTCTTTATTTTTTTTTAAAACCATTCCTTTAGGAACAAGAAAAATGAATTTAAGTGCTTTAATCAATATAACTGATTTAAAACACATAGACTAGGAGATCAAGGTAAGAGTTGTAAACCTGATCTTAGAGTTAACATTGTTTTATGTGAAACTTGATTAGGTCAATCTATCTTATAAATAGACTATGTAATCATTCATTATGAGATGATGAGAGGGATGTGAAATGATATGAGAAGATGAATGAAGCATTCAAGCACACCTATGGATCATATTGAAAGTTTCATGAACCAGAACAACAAAAGGTGAATTTGGTTAGCAAGAACCAAGAATAGAGACTACCGAGCATTAGAGGTATTATTCAATCACATTAGGTGATATACTTGTTCATGTAATCTTAAATGGATCTATAATAAAAAATATGATATTGTATACACCAATTCAAATTGTAATTTGCTATCATTCTAACAAGTGAAGAAAAGTGTAAAAATCCTTTCAAGGAAGGTGGATTTAACAGTCCAACTATAAATGTCTTAACTGAGTGTACAATCAACAGTGTTTCTAAATCTCTTAACCAAATATACTTTAAAAGGTCTCCAAAGATACTCTTAACTGGGTAGATCATCAAAAGTGATCAAATGTAAGCCTTAAGTGGCCCCTTCCTATCTGTAGATAGTGAAGAATTTGTGGGTGTCATCCCCACCGCAGTTTTTACTTCCTAATAGGTGTTTTTTGCGATATCATATCTTGTGTTATGTGTCAATTACTTTCATGAATGTTTCTATGAATGTTCAAATGTTTGATTAAGTTTATGAATTGATATATCTTGCATCAAGATAATATAGAATAGATGGTTGGATAAAAATTTGATAAATTAAAGGATAAAGGTTCTAAGATACAAAAAGTTTTAAAGGTACCGATTCACCCCTCCCCTCTCAGTACACACTTCCCATTAATTCTTAAAATTGGTATCAAAGATAAGTCTCTTCTTAGGAAAAGTTTAACGGCTTAAGATAAAATATCATATAATGGAGAAGTAGATACTTGACAAGAATGTTCAAAATAAGAAACTAGAAATTCAGATCTTCTATGAGAAGTATAAAGAAGCTAGAATCAATATGAGATAGTTGTTAGATGAAAGAAATATTATGGCATATCATTGTAATGAAACAAATTTTTAGAAAAATAAAAAGAAAGCGTGGAAGCCTAAAAGTCAAGAAACTCCCTATCAACCGAAAAGAGTTGGTAACCAGTATGTATGGGATTAAAACACTTGGACAAATTGTACATCATGTGGAAGATTTGGTCACATTGCTGCAAACTGTATGAGACAGTGGACTAGAAAGTATATAAGTTGGACTAACCCCGGAATGGAATGCTTATAGTGTCATAAAGTTGGTCATCTCAAGAAATATTGCAGAGACCAAATGATAGAGACTACCGCATATCCCAATGGAAACATCGTTAATGACATCTGGAGAATGAAAGACAAAATATGGAGAAAAGATTCAAACAATGATGTAGCTGGACCGAGCAATGCAAATGGTGACACCCCATCCAATTGATCTGGTGACATCACCACCCCCACCTAAGAAGAACAAGTATGGAACTACATTATATTATATGTTTTTGATTGAGGTAAAAAAATATGTTTTGAAAGGTACCCGAAATCTTTTACAAAAGGAGATTAGAGATAATCAATGAGAACCCTTACAAACATGATATGCTTGCTATGAGAAAAATAATAGGACCCAAACAAACAACCCAAAACCCGAGGAAGAAGAAAACTAGACAAAAAAGCATAGTTACCGGCAAAACTACCAGCAAAAAACCAGTAGACCTTCCAGCGTAGCTCCCTACTTAATGCATTTTTTCATAGGCTTCCTCAGCCTCTTTCTACATGTTTTCCATCAAGTCAATAGACTCCTTCAGCTTTAGCATCTCGTTAGGGATCTTTGGAACTTTTATTTTGATGCCTCTTTGAGTTCTAGAGGTCGGGCCCCCACTCTCAACATCACCTTCCACTGTGAAAGTAGTTCTTTCCAACAGACTCATTTCCCGATAGGCATATAAAGCTTTGAGATTCTGGACAAAAACTTTCAGCCCTTCATTACTATGTTTCAGAATGATATTTATCATGTGCCCATTGTGACTGATCTGGGCTTTCATCTCATTGAACTTATCTTCCATAATTTTATTAACCTTAACAGTAAGGTCGTCATCTTTATTTTTGTTATTTACCTTAATCTTCACCTCCTCCATTTCTGCCATTCTGGAGTTGAGAGGCTCCATAGCTTCTTGCATGTTCTTGAGGTGCAATTTCATCATATTCATTTCCTCCCCAATCCACTTCTCCATGTTAGCCCCATAGTCCTCTGTACATTTTGGGATTCCCTCGTCGGCCTCGAAACCCACCATTTTGTAGTCCGAGTTGAGTTTTTGTTTTTCCCTCTTCTTACCTTCTTTCCTCAGGCTTCTGTTCTCCTCCATTTCTATTTCTTTATTCTCCTCCTCCTCTTTTTCTTTTTCATCCTTTCCTTCTTCGTTCTCCCTATTTTCATCTTCCTCATTCTACTTGAGGTTGTCCACTTCCTCCTCCCTGTTCTCATCTTCCTCATTCAGATTAATGTCTTCTGCTGCTATGCTATCATCCTCATTATTGGAGTTCTCATCATCTTTGGCCTAGTTCATCCTGGGATTTCCCAAATCAACCTCATTTATCTCAAGCTCTTCCATTTTTTCCTCATCCTGGGTTTTATCCTCTTCAATGCTTTGGGTGTTAGGGCTGACCTCCATCTCTTCCTTAATGATCTCCTTTTTCTTGATCTTTCTGTTAACCCTCTTCTTAGTTTTCACTTTCTTGATATCCCGGTTCAACTTTCTAAAATTCCCTTTGACCCTTTGAGGGATAGGGTCTAAGAATTGATTTTTAACATAATCATAAATAAGAAGAATAAAACCTTCATGCAAAACCGGGTTCAAAGCTTTTTTATTATGTTGAATAATACTATTATTCAGAGAGCTGAGCAAATAATAGGGGAAAGAGACAAACTTCTAGTGCCTAAAATGATTTGCAAGGATGAAATGGAGATTATAGATTTTTGAATACCTACCATCAAGAGTAAATTATTCGATCATCACTGTGAGGATGTTATCCCAGTGGCTTTTAATCTTTTTTATGTCTACATAATCTCCCCTGCTTTTGGTCAAAAGGGCTTGCTCTTCTTCATTTTTTGGGAAGATTTTGAAGCCTTGAGTGCCCATCCTCTTATCGTCTCTATAAAACTTCATTCCTTCAGCAGGAATGCCTGTAATTTTAGAGATGAGGTTCAAGGTAAGTGGGATAGATTTACCCCATAGATTCACCCTCCCATTCTTCCATCCATCTGTAAATTTCTTCATGATTTCCTTATTTGCACCGTGCAGGCATTCCATGAATTTTGTAACTCCTCCATTTTTGAGTCTTCTCCAAACCTTCTTCTTTTTCTTCCATTTTGAACAATCCATTGGCTCCTCCCTCTTCAAACCCCCCCATTGTTGTATAATTTTGAACTAACAGGCTACAGTTTAACAGAGAGTAGAGCTTAAGCTTTCTCTAGTTTCACTTGCTATTTGTGACCCACAATCTGTGTGAGTAGGCAATTTCATTCAAACCCACAAGCCTCGGCTGACAGTAAATGACATAATTAAACTTAGCTATCATAATCATTATTAATACTTATTTACGGTAAGCCTTCATTTTGATTCACTTTGTCATACTTGATGAGATGCAAAATCTCAAAACTTAAATCCACCTCCCCATTCCATGATGTCATTATTTCACAATTAACACCCACATTGGCTAAACTATCTGCAACCCTATTTCCTTCCCTGTACACGTGGGAAATGGAACTTTCTTCAAAACTAAGTAGAGTCAATTTGATTTTGTCTATTATGTGAGCTATAGTCCAGGATGCTTTTACTTTGCCTTTGATACAGTTAATGATATTTAATGAGTCTCCCTCCAACCAGAATTTCAAAATTCCTTTTTCTTTAGCCTGACTAACAATCATTAGAGCTGCCATTGCTTCAGCTACATGGTTCATTTGATTTCCAAAAGGAGCAGCAACTGCTCCCAGACAATTCCCAACACTATCTCTTATGCATCCACCACGTCCAGCTTTTCCCGGATTCCCCTTAGCACCTCCATCAAAGTTGCCTTTCAACCAACCATAAGGTGAAGCAGACCATCTTGTATTTTCCCTCTTGTCTAAAGTCTTAGTCTCTTGTTTTCCAGGGTTCCCCCATTCAGAACTTGATATTTCCTGTAGGCTCAAAATGTTACTGCTTTGGGGAAAAGACACATTAAATTTTTCCAACATTCCTCTTATTATATGATTTTCCACAACTAAATGGGAGGATTTTTTCTCTTTGAAGACCCTATTATTCCTCTCCTTCCATATCCTCCATGAGAAGTGAGGAAGAAAGAGCTTCCACATCTCCTTATAGTCTTTACCCTTTCTAGGACA
>MU218361.1:0-16600 GCA_018584345.1 Thuja plicata | reverse complement strand
TCCATATCCTCCATGAGAAGTGAGGAAGAAAGAGCTTCCACATCTCCTTATAGTCTTTACCCTTTCTAGGACACATCCATTGAGTAATCAGCTCCTGAGCACTATAAGGTTTGACCCAATCCACATTCAAATAATTAAACACTTAGTCCCAGACTTGATTAGAGAAGGGATAGTGTATCAATAGATGGTTACAGTTTTTATCTTTAGAGAGGCAAAGGTAACATCTATTTGGCATGATGAAACCTCTTTTACAAAGATTTTCCACCGTAAGGATTTTATCCTATGTCAAGAGCCAAAAAAAATTGTTAATTTTAGGGATAAGGTTGCAATTCCAAACCTGAGCACTAAGAGGCTGGGAGCTACTGGAGAGTAGAGGAGCTGAAGCCAAAGCAACATAGATTTTTTCATTAGGTTCTGGGTTCTAGATCAAAGAATCCAGAGCATTTGTAGGAAACTGAGAATTGAGTTGGGCATTGATTTGAGAAGGTATTCCCTCAAAGGAACCAAAGTCTGACCATTTTTCATTAATCTAGTAGTCTGCCACCTTTTCTCCCACAATATCTTGGCAGTCAAGAATAGCTAAGCTCCACTCTTCATTCTCTTTAAGGGCTTTATTTTCCAACCATTTGTCCTGCCAGAAATTTATCTTCCTGCCATTTCCCAGTTTCCATCTCACTCCCTTTTTGATTAGCTCTTTACCTCTACAGATGCTATTCCATATAAAGGAACCATTGAATTCTTGGTAGTTATTAAGCATGTCCTCAAGAGAGTGGATATGGTATTTCCTTTTCAGAATAGAATTCCATTCCTTTTCTTCCTGAAAGATTCTCCAACACTGTTTTTCCATTAGAGCCTTATTAGTATTATTTATGCTTCTGATCCCCTATCCTCCCCGTTTCTTAGGTTTACAAACCACCTCCCAAGCTACAAGACTAAATTAATTTTTTTCCTCAACTCTTGACCATAAGAAACACCTTTGGATTTTTTCAATTAGTTCTACAAACTTATTAGGGATCTTAAAGAGGCTTAGAGCATAGACTGGGAGATTCTGAAGAGTAGACTTAAGAAGTTGAATTTTCCTAGCAAGGCTAAGGTTAGCTCCTTTCCAACCTATGAGATTATTGTGAAATCTATCAATGATCTTATTCCAAAAAATATCATTAGGTTTAAGGCAGAGAGGGAGGCCTAGGTAAGGAGTCGGGAAAGTCCCAATCTTATAGCCTAATATTGAGGAAATCTTCCTGTGTCTGTCTTTAGGAGTGTTACACAGAAAGAGAGAGATTTTTTCCCAATTTATTAGTTGGCCAGAAGCTCCAGTATAAGTGTTCATCGCCATCTTCATATTTATAGCTTCTTTAACTGAAGCTTCTCCCATCATAATTGTATCATCAAAAATTTTCTCATGCGAGCATCTCAGCTGGGTAGAAGAGGGTTGAAGCCAAGAGATCATACCTTTGTTCACAAGGCTTTGGATAAATCTACCCAGACTCTCTGCCATGATAGCAAACAAAATAGGAGAAATGGGTCACCTTGTCTCAAGCCTCTACTAGGGTGGAAGAAATGAGATGAGCCCCCATTAACCAAAACTAAGGAGGAGACCATAGTTACTAGCTGCATTATGAGTTTGATCACTCCCTCGTCAAAACCAAAGGAACTCAAGACACAGGGGAGGAATTCCTAGTCCACTTGATCATAAGCTTTGGACAAATCCAATTTCATCAGAAAACTTTGTTTTTTGGACATTGAGAGAGAATGGATATTCTCATGAACAACCATAATCGAGTCCAGAATCTGCCTCCCTGGCACAAAGCCATTCTGCTGAGGAGAAATCAAGTTAGGAAGGATGCTCAACAATCTAGAAGTAAGGACTTTAGATATGATTTTATAAAAAAGAGTTGCACAGACTTATGTGTCTAAAGCCGTCCACAGTATTGGCTCCTGATTTTTTTGGAATAAGAGCTATGAAAGTAGAATTGAGCTCTTTAAGGATAGTTTTAGACCCAAAAAACTCCTTAACTGTAGAGCACACATTTTTACTAGTAATTTCCCAGAAGTGCTGGAAGAAGAACATCTGAAAGCCATCCGGCCCTGGGGATTTTTCTCCTTCAAATGACAGAATGGCCTTCCTAATTTCAGCTTCCTTAGGTATAGCTTTGAGAAAAGAGTTACTCTGATTTTCCAAGATACTAGGAATACAGTCAAGAAGTTTTCTTTGATCCTCATGACTAATATTTTGGTCCTTAGTTAGGAGGCCCATGAAGTACTCCATCATCTCCTTTCTGATTTCCTCTTCCTTGGTGATGATTCCTCTAGGAGTTGATAAAGAATGAATCTTGTTTGAGGCTTTGTGTTTGAGGGTCGTTAGGTGAAAGAATCTAGTGTTCTTATCTGCAGCTTTGAGCCATAATGATCTAGATCTCTGTCTCCAGAAAGTTTCCTCTTTGGCAATTATATTGTGGTAATCCACAAGAACCTGCTGCTCTTTAGATCCCAAATTCTCTGATAGTCCCTCAGATTGAATTTCCTCTTGAATTTCCTTTAATTCCATTTTAATTTTATCTTTGGTTTTGAAGATGTCCCCGAATACATTCTTGTTCCAAATTTTGATGTTTTTCTTAACGTTGGCTAGCTTCTTAGCAATAATGAACATTGCAGTACCTTCCACTTCAATGTTCCACCATTCTCTAATATTCTTCTCCAGGTCAGGATGATCAAGCCATATTTTTTCGAATCTAAAAGGAGCATTTCTTTTACCATTAAAAGGAGAAAAGGTAAAAGAGATAGGGAAGTGATCCAGACCTATTCTTGAGATGGAAGAGAGGGAGCAGGTAAACTGAGTATACCAATCTGGGTTGATCAGCACTCTATCAAGCTTGACTTGAATGAGGTCATCTCCCACTCTACGGTTAGACCAAGTGAAGTTTATGACTTCCAGATCGATGTCCATCAAGCCTTATTTTGAAATAAAGTCCATCAGACCCATCCTGCTATCCACTGAGATAAATTACCTCCAAACTTCTCTTCCTACTTCAAAGGAGTATTAAAATCTCCCATTATCTGGATATTTGAGTTGATATAGGTCTTCTTAACACTTTGGAGTTTCTTCCATAGTTTGAGTCTTCCAGTTTTTGTATTTGGAGCATAGACATTAATAATGATCCACTCAAACTTGTCTTTAGTACTTTGAACTTTCGCAGCAAGGAAGTTTTTTTCTTCTTTGATCAAATTACAGACTAAAGAAGCTTGGTTCCAAAAGATAGCCAAGCCCCCTGAAGCCCCATCTGAGCTACTACCCAAGCAGGCTCCATTTTTCATCAATTTTGTTTTTTCAATTTTGTCTTTTGACATTTTGGTTTCTTGAATCAAAATTATATCTAACTTGGAATCTCTAACTAAGTTTCTTACTACATATTGTTTGTGAGGACCGTTTAGTCCTCTAACATTCTAGGAGACAATATTCATTATAAAATTGGTGAGCATACCTGCTAGATGGTGAGCTGCCTTCCATCCACAATATTCTATTTTGCTTCTTCTTCCCTTTGTGAGTTTTCAGATTTTCTTCCTCTCTCATTCTTTGGAGATCCTATGTCTTCTTTCTGCTTGCCTCTACCTCTTGTCAGAACACCTATTTTTTGGCTAGCTCCTTTCTTTTCCAGCTTAATTGTTGAGTTCCCCATTATGGTGTACTCGGATATCTTACCAGATAATTTTCCCTGTATGTTTCCTGTTGGAGTAGTAGATCCTTTCTTTCCTGAGTTTTTTTTTTATTTCTTTCCATTGTTTTCCAAGAGTTTTCCTTGCCCTCCTCTTCACCAATATTCAACCTACCCGAAGGTGAAGTCAAAGAAATAGGAATAGGAGCTAATGTTGGAGTTCTCATTTCTACTTTGATATCCTGAGTGTTGTCTTCCCCTTCTATCTCCTTTTCCCTATAGCCCTCCTTGTTGAGAGTCTTCCGATCTTCCATTTTAGGGATGTTATCCTTCTCTTCAGCTTTAGTTTGTTCTCCTCTTTTGTCATGTTTTGAGTTCTGACTTTTTGGTTCTTTAGTCTCTTCTTGATTTCTTTCTACTACCGGGATGGGCTTTGTCTCCTTCTGAGGCTCTTCTTTTTGGGCACACTATGAGAGGTCCATCTCCTTTTCTTCACTTTCCCTTGTCTCCTGTTCTTCATTAGATGGAAGAAGAGACTTTACTTCCTCATTTTTGTTTTTCCATTCCATCCTAGATCCTTTTGGCTGATCTTGCTCCTTCTTTTTCTCCTTGTTTAGTTTTAGAGGGCAGTTTTTCACCCAATGACCCACTTTTTTGCATGTAAAACATGCAAAGGGAATTGACTCATATTCAACTTCCTGGGTCCAGGTTCCCAACTTAGATTTTAGAGTTAAAACTTGAGCGAGTTCTACGTTCTATTGAATATTCACATAGATCCTAGCATAAACTTGTCTTGATCTTGAGTCTGTCATAGGGTCTATAGACAGGAGTTCACCAAAAACACTAGAAAATTCCATAAGTATATCCTCATTCCAATATTCTAGGGGCAACCCTCGAAGGCAGATCCAAACATGTGCTGCCTTGAAAAAGCTATCATTGTAATCTAGGCTTTTCGTCCATTTTTGAAGGGACGGAGAATGCTTCCCCATCATCCAGGGTCCCCCACACAGAACTTTGGATAGATCTTCTCCATTCAAAAACTCAAATGAAAAGAAAACTTTGGGCATAACTGCTACGTCCACTTGACCTTTCAGTTTCCATTTCTTTTCCACAAAGGACCTAACAATGTCTATATTCGGTCAAGGACCCAGAAATTTTCCTACCAGGGAGGACACCATTAGAAAAATTGTATGGTCCATTATCTCATCATGGATATCTATCCCAAAGAATCATTTTTTAGGATCGTTTAGGGTATTAACTTTTGGGAAAAGAGATTTCCCTGCTGGTTTGATACCAAAAAGACCCGCCCATTTCCTAGGAATCAAGGGTTGTCCATGTGCCTTACCTTCCACTGAATCAAACTCATGCTTTGAGTCATTTTTCTTCTTTTCATCTGATCCCAAAGCTGATTTGACATTCTTTGTGGAGCCCAAGCCTGGCCCACTCTCATTCTTCTCTGCACACAGTAGTCCTTGATTTGTAAGCTCGGCTTCATCCGACAAGATTCCCCCTGCTGGCACAGGACCTTTCACAGATCCACCATCTCCCGGATTTCCTCCATCTTCTAGATTTAGAAAAATCGTTCCTCCTCCTTTCTCCTCTCCCCCGCCCACTCTCTCTTGCTCACTCATTCCGTTATGATTCATACATTATATTATATATTATTTTACATGAGTTCCATAATATGTTGATGAAATGCCAAAATTAGCATAAGTAAAGATGCATCATGGTATTACTTGTTAAAATATGTGATAACTATGCTATTGGGTAATACATACCAAAATCCATCAGTATACACTCAAAGAAGAAACTGCCTACACTTACCGAGGCTCGTCAGTAATCAAGCAAAGTGAAAAAATTGTTTGCAACACTGAAACCCATTGGTAAAAGGGAAGAGTTGAACAACCACTCTGAAATGTTAGTTTTTCACTGAAGAGAAGTTAATGTTCAAACTGATGAACTCCATCTTTGAACACCAAGGAGTTCTTGAGCATTAATGACTCAATTTTTAGGGCAACTGGCTATGAAAGGATGACGAAAGGGTCTCATTGTTCACCACGACTAGAGTAGGGCAACAAGAGAGAATTTTTTTCAAACAACAATACGATCATAGAGAAATTCCAACTCGACAAAAAACACTCCTAGTAGATAAGAAATCACTAGTAGTGTAAAAATTAAGTTCTACAACAACCCATAACTCTATTTTACGCATTTCTCAGAAAGCCCTAAATCTGAAAAATGGCCTTCACTTCAAGTACCACCAAAAAAAAGAGAATCAAGATAGATGAGATCAAAATCGTGAATAATTCTATGTGTGAATAACCACATTAAAAGATTCAGCCTGAGGTTGCTTCACAACCCAACAATGCTAGAGAATTCTCATGAATACTAGCTAGGGTTTTGCTTGTCAAAGACGAGCGATCTTACATCCACTCCAAGATTGAAAAATTGGTATCTTAGAGGTAAAACAAGCTTACAAGAAGATATGTAATGAAGATGGATCCTTAAAGATGAACATAAACACATAGAGGTGAAAGGGCGAGCACTAATGCCCTATTATTCCTGAAGGTTTTCAAAACTGAGTGGACTCGGTTAGTACTGAGTGGAATGCACAATCACAAACTATGGCTGGATGAACCAAAGATGATAACCTGAGGTGTTATTCATTCGGTCACTGGTTACCCTATAACTGACAAGGTAAAATAATTGAAACATCCACCCAAGGCTAAGGTTTAAAAGAACATAGGAACCAAATGGGATGGCAGAGGATTGAAAGTATCCACTATTACCGATGATGAGATGAAATTCAGAGCATGTGTCCTAGGCTACAAATTATTTAAAGCCATCAGGATGAACAACATAGCATCCAGTGTAGTGGACATAACATACATGATTGTGAAGAAGGAAACTCAATTGGATTTATTTGAACTTTTACTGAATCAGTTAGAAGAAAATTTGAAAACAATAAGAAATGCTAAGACAAACACATGTAAGTTTGGATCACTTATCATGTGAATTTTCTTCTACTTTCAAGAAAAAATTCATCAGTAGGAGATATAAAATGGGATACCACAAGGCCAGATACTATGTAGATCAGTGAACACATAACATCACTCGGAGAAAATTTTGAAATTGTCATGGATGAATACTTTACTATATTCAAAGACTGAATGTAGAAGAGTGTAAGGATCCTTGATCAACTCATTGAGAAGTTAAAAGATGAAATATGTTTCATGTTTGATACAAACCACACTTATATCAAGCCTTCTGTACCAAGGAAAATGTGGTTACAACCTCTAGAATATGAGGTAAATATTGATCATGCATCCAAGGCAATCGATGCATTGATAAATGAGCCATTAGATAAAAAACAACCTAAGTTTTGAACTTATGAGGATGGCAAATCAAGAACCAAATCTGGCATGGTTGTAAAGCAAATAGTCATGAAAAAGGAAAAAATGGTCAAGAACCTCAAGAAAATAATATCGGCAACAAAAGAAGAAACCGAAGGCCAGTCACTCGTCAGTGAAGCTACAGAAAAGAATGACTCTGAAGCCATAGAGTTAGAGTCACCACCTCCTCCACTAGCATAGAAGTCAAGAACCACATATTCTTCAAGAACAAGAAGCCAAATAGAAAAGGACTCAACTCCTTCACCATTGAATAAATAAAAAGTTAGAACGTACAAGAGGAAACTGGCCATACAGAAAAGAGGGTCATCAAAGAGAAGAAGGTTTGTTCAAACAAGGGAAGACATTGAGGACACTAAGAAAGATGAAGATGTAGAAGCAGAAAAGATGAAGGTTCCTGAAAACATTGATGAGCTATGCAAATCTATTGCAAGTTCAGGATCTATTACAAATTCTAAGATCAGAAGATAGTTAAAACTTGATCCAGAAGATCAAAACAAAGTTGAAAATGCCATCATTGAAAAGATGTAAAAATTCAAGTATGTAGTGATTGAGTTTGAACGTAATAATATAGCAAGGGAACTCTTGGATAAATTATATGCTATATGGACATTTTGCATTGAAGAATGAGAAAGAGATAAGAGAAAGAGTAATTTTTTATCTTATGCCTCTTGAATCCAAGAGGGAAGGAAATGATGAGATGATGGAGTACCATAAAAAGGAGTTCTCACCCAAGTTGAGAGCCTACAAATTTCTTGAAGGAAGAATCATAGAGCTTGAACAAGAAATTTACAAGAAATGGACTAAAATACTCAATAGACTTATTAAGGAAGCTAGCCCTGAAAAAGACCTACAACAACAAGATGATAATAAGGAAACTCAAGAACACATCATAATTAAAGATGCAGAAGATGACACATTAGTTGAGTTAGACAAAGAAGAAATGAACACAACAAGAAACAAGAATGTGGAAGTTGCTGATGAAACTTGTCCTAATGCCACTAAGGACAATAATTTGGATAATAAAATCATTGACATGACCGATGATCTAGCAGGAGAAATATAGAAAGATGAAGATTTCAATGTTACCAAGGACAAAACCGATGATCAGGACACAATATTTGATACTGCACAAGTGAGCATACTAGGCAACATGCCAATATTGATACAAGCCATAAATATTATGAAAAAAATAGACAAATCACCTGACAAAGATTCAAGAATTCCCAAGGATGTAGGGGATGAAGAAAAGAAAGACAACACTGATGATCAGAAGGACATCAGAGACACTCAAATTGTAACCAACAATGACAAGGTTATAGGAGGAGATACAAATAAAAAAGATGGAGACACAACCGAGAAGGATGCACAGAAAAATACAGATGAAGCTAAGGACACTAATGAAGGAGATAAACCCAAAGATGGCACTATTAAGGATACCAAAAATGTTGCTACTAAAAATGTAAAGGTTGATGTAGAGACGTCTATAGAAAATTGACAAGCTGACACCAAAACAAAGTAGCAGAAAGAGGAAACACCACAAGTAAGTTCATCTAGTACAACAGACAAAGCTGAGAAGATGCTATGGTTTTGCACTCAAGTAAAACTCTGAAGAAG
Source organism: Thuja plicata (assembly GCA_018584345.1). Classification (NCBI taxonomy): domain Eukaryota; kingdom Viridiplantae; phylum Streptophyta; class Pinopsida; order Cupressales; family Cupressaceae; genus Thuja; species Thuja plicata. The sequence goes on along the minus strand of MU218361.1, from coordinate 7,920 downwards.
AAGAAGAAATACAAACATAGTAAGTTGGAAGTAACATTAGATGAAATCATAGAAATTCCCAAATATGACCCAAGCACACTTGACTATGAAGCATTGAAGGAATATGGTGAAATATGCCAGAGTAAGGCATTACAGGAGAAGCTGAGGAAGCAGTACCGAGACCCCATGGTACTGGAAACAACTAGGGACATCTTGCACCAAATTGTACCTGACATTGATGTTGATTAGAATAAACCCATACTTGATCAACTAACCACTCTCACAGAAGCAATTATAACATAAAACATTGATGCAGAGAAGGCAATAGAAGAGAAAGCAGAGAAAAAGTACTAGCAAAAGCTTGTTGAGAAAATTGGCCAAAAAGTGGTAGTTAACAAGGTAAATCTTTTAAAATTCATAAGTGAATTAGATCCAATTATTGCTGAAGCTATTTCCTTAATTCAACAATTGAGCACAATTAAAAAATTCACTAAAGACCATAGTGATAAGATAGAAAAGTTAGATTGAAATCTAACTACAAGTGCTAAGGGCTTAATCACCGAGGATAATGGACTGAAGTTGCATTGTGAAAATATAATTGAAGTAAAAAGGTTAAGGAAAGAACTATGGGAAGAAGAAATTTAATTCAGGGAAGAGGTCACCGAGCTCCAAGCTCAACTTCTACCAAATCTCACACTACTTCAACAACATATCAATTGAGAAAGACAACTAATAGAAACCCCTGAGATGTATGTAGCAGACAACATCTATGATATGCACATGACTCTAGATAACTTGAAAGAATAATGGGGAAAGATGATGGAAGACATGAAGTCTTGACACTCTCACATTTTTTATAAGCTAGAAGGTATACACCTTTTCCCTTAATATCAAAAAAGGGGGAAATCTATGATATGTATAGATAGGAAACTATATAGTATATAGTAAAAGGGGAAAATATTTATATACCAACATATACATAGGGGGAGTCATAAAATGATGAAGGATTATATATGTTGTACATACTTAACATTTTGTTAGTATTTTTCACATATCAATTTTTGATACTAATGTCAAAGGGGGAGGTTGATGACATTAATTTTCCATTAGTATGCAAAGAACACTTTTGGTAAGCATACACTGAAAGAGAGGACAAAGAGAAAACCGAAAATGCAGATACAAGAGATCACCGAAAATGGCTTAGTACAAAGAAAACTGATGACACAATTTTGTGGGTAAACCAAAAATGCAAAGTCAGAAGGATAAAGAGGAACCCGATGTCCAGGATATAGTGAAAACTGAGAAACATTTAAAGAGGAAACTAAGAGAATAGTTAAAGAAAGGAACCCGAAAGATAATCAAATGACTTTAGAGCATAAGCGATTGTAAGAAACCGAAAGTCAGTTAAAATAGTCATGTTCTATTTATAGAGTCTTGATTTGTTTTCAAACCCATTTCTTTAGGGACAAGAAACATGAATTTAAGTTATTTAATCAGTCTAACTGATTTAAAATACATAGACTAGGAGATCAAGGTAAAAGTTTTAAACCTAATCTTAGAGTTAACATTGTTTTACGTTAAACTTGAATAGGTCAATCTGTCTTATAAATAGACTATGTGATCATTCATTATGAGATGATGAGAGGTATGTGAAAGGATATGAGAGGATGAATGAAGCATACAAGCACACCTATGGATCATATTAAAAATTTCATGAACCATAACAACAAAAGGTGAATTTGGTTAGCAAGAACCAAGAACAAAGAGTACCGAGAATCAAAGGTATTATTCAATCACATTAGGTGATATACTTATTGATGTAATCTTAAATGGATCTATAATCAACAATAGGATAATGCATACACCATGCAAAATTTTAATTTTATATCATTCTAACAAGTGAAGCAAAGTGTAAAAATCCTTTCAAGGAAGGTGGATTTAACAGTCCAACTATAAATCTCTTAACCAAGTGCACACTCAATAGTGTTGCTAAAGCTCTTAACCAAGTATCCTTTAACAGGTCTCCACAGATACTCTTAACTGGGTAGATCATCATAAGTGATCAAATGTAAGACTTAACTGGCCCCTTAAAAATCTGCAGATAGTGAAGAATTTATGGGTGTCATCCCCACCACAACTTTTTACTTCCTTACAGGAGTTTTCTGCAATATCATATCTTGTGTTATGTGTCAATTACTTTCATGAATGTTTCTATGCATGTTCACATATTTGATTAAGTTTATGAATTGATATATCTTGCATCAAGATAATATAGAACAGATGGTTGGATAAACATTTGATAACTTAAAGGATAAAGGTTGTTAGATACCAAAAGTTTTAGAGGTACTGGTTCACCCCTCCCCTCTGAGTACACACTTCTCATCAATTCCAATAGCCTACACCTAGCTCAAAAAATTCACAAAGATTATCCTCCACAAACAATTCTTCTCAGATAGGGATGGAGATGAAGAACCTTAGTGTTTTTGTTCTTGAAACGGGGGTTTCTAGAGTTCAATTTTTTTTTTGGGTTTTTTTATATGATCAACCAGTGCCCTTGTGGCAACAAAATTTGTAACCATTTTTTAGGGATACTTCCTATTCAGTTATTCACAGTCGCACCATTTTGTATTGGTTTATAGTGCGACTATAGTCTAAAGTTAAATTCTGTAATTATAAAGTATTTTATAAAATTAGTGATGTAAATTTTCAAAATAATTAATTAAAATTTTGCTCTTCAACTCTTAATGAATAATAATAGATTGTTTGGAGTCTCGAATTGGTAATTTTGTTTCAATTGCATAAGTATTGTACTTTTTCTATCTTCCTCCAGAGTTGAGACACATATCAATGTGTGAGATCATATATTTTATATGTAATTATGTTTAATTAAAATTTTGTAAAGAAATCTAAAGCCTAATAGTAATATATTGATAAATAATAAATAATGCATTATATGCCCATTCACATTGCCATATCGATGTGTGATATCATAAAATATTAACTAAACAAATGTAACAATGTTTAATGTATGTGTGTGATTTATTTAAGAGTAATAACTTAACTTATCCAAGTCAATGTATTATGTGTCATGTGTGCGAGTATAGAATTGTAAAAGTTTAAAGTGTAATTATCAGTTTTCATTTTATGGGTATTAATAGTTAGATATTTATCAGTATGCATTTTATGGGTAGTAATATTTATACTTTTATCTATGATTGTAATATTTTAATTAGTTGTTTTTTTATTAGAAAGTTTCAATATTTTATTTAATTTAAATTTAATAAATTTTTGGTGTATGGTGTTGCGTATAACTTTATTTCTGGTGACCATTGGACAAGCAGAGATCAATGACATATGGTGTATTTTGGGCCAAAAGGGAAAAGAAACCCCATTTTTGCAATCCTATTCTAGAATCATGACACGTGTCCAGTCACATAAACGGTGTCATTCGATTAATATAATTCAAAGTTTTTTCATTTTTTGGTACTGATCATATTCGATAAAATGAATTGTGAGCATGGATTGCAGATCTAGAAGTATATGTGATGGATTGTATTTGATGTTTACTTGTTTTAGGTACTGTGTGTATCTTAGCAAGGGGTTATATATTTATTTGTATATTGGAAAGCCTTAATTGGCCGACCTAATCAATTGTTTGTATCTTAGGAAAGCTTAATTGGTCGACCTGAAGAATTATTGTATGAGGGTATATACGTGAGATATTTTCTTTTTGAAAGGTGTTGTAGAGATTAAAAGGAAAGAGAATTATGGAAGCTTCGAAGGCTTGTTGACTGCTGGATGTAGAGCATAGTAGCTTGTTATACTTCATTCGAACTAACCAAGCATAGACAGTTGCTATCAGACAGTTCACTGGATTGTATATTTTCTATATACACTTGTTTGGATTGTGAATCCTTGAGGGTGGTTTTAACCTTCTTGTGACGGTATGCATGGGCAGTGAGCCTACTACTTTTCTTGACTCCTAAAAAAGGTTTGTCTCCTAATATGGACTATGTAGTGTAATTTTGTAATAAGCTCGTAACAGGACTAAATATTTTAACAGGGATACTATACTCTCAGTACTTTATTTTTGGGTGCTAATTTCCACTAGGGTTTTACATTTAATAGGGTTTCCTCATAAAAAAGTATTGTGTTATGGTGTTGGCATTTACTGTGTTATCATTTGCATTGAGGATTTGATTTATGAAGTTTAAAGCTTAATAATTTATATTAAAACTGATTTACCCACCCCCTCTAAGTTGTCTTGTAGAGTGTTATTCCTAACAATTGGTATCAGAGCTATATAAGTGTCTAGACTTGATGTATGGATCTACTCCTTAGGGGGAGTGACCACAAGAAGACTAGTGCATGTTTTGGTGATTTTGCACTTGATCGAATTGAACATGAAGATTTGAAAAAAATACACCTTAAAAAAGACTATAGATGAGTTATGGAACCCTTTTCCATTGGTGCCAAAGGGGGAAAGAGTCTATGTGAAAATCCCTACTATTTTGGGGAGATTTTTGTTGAGGATATTGAGAAGATTGTATTGAGAGAGAGTACTTTTTAGGTTGATAGATTTTCCCATATGTTTCCATCAATGCTAAAGGGGAATATTTTTGGATGATATAATTTTTTGGTACTGATCATACTATTGATATTCATGTTTTTTCACTGATGTCAACATATATTATTGTGGAGAGGACAGACTGGTTACTTGACTGGCAGAAGTGTACGGAAAATATAGAGATGATTCAGAATTATCAAAGTTGGATATATGTAGAAGGATGTGTTTTGACCTTATTCCTAACTTCTCTTGGATTTATATTAAATATTGCAGATGTTACAGTTGATTTGGTGAAGACTAGTTTCTGGACTATAACTTTAATATTGGATAGAGCAGATCTCTGTGTTTCAGGTATATCTTTCTAGAAAATATAGTTTAGATGAAGTGAGCTTACTAGTGGAAATCTAATATATATGTTGGAATAATGGGTTGAGTTTGATTGTTGTAATATTACTGGTGACGTCAGTTGTGGCGTATGTTTTGAAGAAGACCTATCTGATGGCCAACTTCACACATGTAGTGTGTAAAATGAATTGTGAGCATGGATTGTGGATATAGAATTATATGTGGTGGATTGTATTTGATGTTTACTTGTTTTATGTACCATGTATATCTTAGCAAGGGTTTATATACTTATTTGTATATTGGAAAGCCTTAATTGGCTGACCCAATCAATTGTTTGTATCTTAGGAAAGCTTAATTGGCCAACCTAAATAATTATTGTATGAGGATATATATGTGAGTAATTTCTTTTGGAAAGATGTAGTAGAGATTAAAAGGGAAGAGAATTGTGGAAGCTACAAAGGCTTGTTGAATGCTGAATGTAGAGGAGATATTATTATTATACTTCATTAGAACTGACCAAGCAAAGATAGTTCCTATCAGACAGTTCACTAGATTGTATATTTTATATATACACTTGTTTGGATTGTGAATCCTTGAGGGTGGTTTTAACCTTCTTTGGGAAGTATGCATGGGTAGTGAGCCTACTAATTTTCTTGACTCCTAACAGGGTCTGTCTCGTAACAGGGACTGTGTACTGTAATGTTGTAATATAAGCTCCTAACAAGGCTAAATCTTTTAATAGGGATGCTATACCCCCAATACATCATTTGTGGGTGCTAATTCCCACTGGGGTTTTACCTTTAACATGGTTTCCTAGAAAACAAGTATTGTGTTATGGTGTTGGCATTTATTGTGTTTTCATTTTCATTGCAGTTTTGATTTATTAATTTTAAAGTTTAATAATCTATATTACAACTGATTCACCCCCCTCTCAGTTTTCTTATGGACTGTTATTCCTAACGAAAACCTCATTTTCGCAATCTTATTCCTGAATCACAAAATGCGTCCACTCACACAATAAGTGTCATTAGATAAATATAATTCAAAGTTTTTTTTTATTTCTTTTTAATCTAACTGTATTATAGAAGCTATCTATGAAAATTAAACTAGTAAAAATTGTATAAAAAGTTATCATAGTGTATAAAAATGGGTTTTTATTTTTATTAGTTAGTTTTTAATGATTTGTGAGGTGACTAGGTGACTACATTTGAGGTACTGTACTATTGAAAAGTGAGAATCTAAAAGTTAATGGGACCCACAACATACAATAGGGACTACCAACGACCATTAGATGAGCACACATTAATGATGTGTGGTATATTTGGTGTTGAAAAAGAAAAGAAACCCCATTTTTGCGAACCTATTCTAGAACCATAACATGTGTACACTCAAAAAATAGGTGTCATTTGATGACGACATGTAAGGTGACTAGGTGGGTATGAGTCTAAGTATGACGTACTATACTACTAACAAGTAACAAGCCAAAATTAAATGGGACCCGTGACATGTGATAGTGACTTCCATGATTGTTTAATTAGAAATGTATCAAAAACCAAAGGTACATTTTGGGCCTATTTGGGGAACAATCACTTCTTTTTACAAATTTTCCCTAGAATTAGGGCACGTGTCATGCATTAGCACTCAACTAAGTATAATTAAAATCAAAATTGGAGAAAAATAGTAACTTAACATTTCAAAAGCAATAAGCTCAATTTCAGGTCCTAGTGACCTCTGATATTTGTAATGTCAAATAGTTAAGTGACACATTACCTAGTGACCTTAGATATCTGGAGAAGCAATAAAAGTTAACACGAGTCACAACTTATGACTAAGTACTCACAATTGTACAATTTTAACCTAAGTTTTTATATTTTTAGTTCTTACTAGTATACAGTATTGGAGATTCAGAAAGGGGTTACAACTTCTAGATTGACGATTGAGGAATGCAACAGAGTCTCATAGCTCGCTGCCCACTTAGAGTCTACACAAATTGAATTTCCAGGTAAAATCCTGAAAATGCACATCTCGCCCTTTAAATTTTTCAAGTCTAGTGGTTTACTATTTAGATTGTAGTCATAGAATTATAGTTGAATTTTTAATCATGCCTGTAAATTGGAGTTGTCATCTGTGTAGAATTATTTGAATTTTCCTACAAGTAAATAGTAATACAAGTATACCATGGTCCATGATGGGAAAAAAATACCAAGACTATGAGTAAAAGGCAAAGAAAGAAAATAGAGATAATAGACTTCCACAAACTAGTTAAAACACCAACTTTCACTAATGAATTCCATGATATTTTTGATCATGTTAGCCATGGAAATAAGGGAATCATGGAAATCAATTTTGCACTTGAAAATAAGTGGAAAGATCCCATGAAGGATTCAATTTTTTTTCCATTTTCACAGCGTGGTAAAGGCAAAGACAAATAAAATTACAATGGTTTTTTTGGTCAGTACGCATGGTTTTACCTGAAGTATTCCCTTGTCCAGAAATTGTTGTGCTACGCGCAAAAAATTATGATGAAAATATAAAAGCAATTGTCAATAAAAATACTCAGGAGGAAATTTTTTTGATAATGAAGACTGGATTTTCTAGTCTGTTGGACCTAGGGTTTGAAGCACAAAACTCAAATGTGCACATTCACCTAGGAAAGATGGCAGAGAATTATGAAAAAATAGTTGCAAAATAGAAAGATTCATATATCAGAGGAATAAAAAGTAGTTTTAGTCTGGATCCAGATCATAAGCCTCCTTATGATTATGATATTTTTGTGTAATGGGTTCAGGATAGTATTTCCTTGCTATAATTTTTTTGGGATTGGATAGTAACAAAGAAGTGGGTGCCAACAATCTTGAATTGATTTTTTATATTCATTGTAAAAAAGAACCAGTAAAATATTATTTTATTGAGTACACTCTTCATTGCATGCAACAATAATTACTAATGATTAAAAGAGGTTCACAGAAGACATTTAGGTTCACAACCTACTTGTACTATCTTATTTTAGCAAAGCATCATGCAATATT
>MU218359.1:0-10995 GCA_018584345.1 Thuja plicata | reverse complement strand
TACCCATAATTGAATGAAATGTACTCTTAGTTGTAAAAATAAACCAATCATGTGATGCCACATTAGTTGCACAAGTATGTGTATCCCTTTTGCACGATCATTGGTCTCACCTTTTTTGGGGGTTGTTTTGGACACCTTGGCAAAAAGCATGCTGATGTGGCATCATATTAGATGATGTAGCCCTAAAACCTTAGTTATAAGTAGGGGACATACCAAGTAAGTTGTTGTAAAAAATTGGGAGTGATTTGAAATTTCCACGTATGATTTTGAGAAGCGTCAAGTTAGGGTGTTCAACTACTAGGTCTTATCTCCTAGTTTCATGTGAAATGTAAAGGACTGTCAAAAATTTTGTGTTTAACTATTGATCTATTTGTGTTGGATATAAGTTGTATTTTAAACAATAATGTGTTATTTTTAAAACAATAAATATATTTTTTTCTTTCAACTATTGGTCCATTTGTGTTGGATATAAAAGTTATAGATAACAGATATTTACTGTTACCAGCAAGTATATGGTCCATTTACATTGCATATAAGATTTTTAAAAAATAAACTTGTGATATTCTACTAGCAACAAATGATATTCTTTTGTTAAACTACTATTGATACCATGATTAAGTTTTTGTCAAATCTATATAAGTCAAAATTTGGACACTTCTCATTAGACATGTTGATTGACCAGATATAAGGATGATTTAAATTTCTAAAAAAATTTGTTGTCCTACGATATTTCATCAAACCACTACATGCTCACAAAGTTAACTATCACAATATATTGATCCCTCTTCCCTAATCAATTTTGTGTTAAACTTATCAAAATAACTATATAATTATTCATCATAGAAAATTTTTAAATATTATAATTTTCATTAAAAAAATGTTACCATACAAACATCACAACTTAAAAAACTAATCAATGCCATTTAAATACTAATTATTCATCGTAGAAAAATTTTAAATATTGTAATTTTCATTAAAAAAATGTTACCATACAAACATCACAACTTAAAAAATAATCAATGCCATTTAAAATACTTGTTTAATTTAATTTTTCTTCTAGAAGCTAATGATTGAGGCAATTATTATTTTGTTTTATTCCAACAAGCCTCGCTCACAATCCTTTCCAATAACCTTTTCAGCTTGCATACAACAAGAACTCCACAATGAAAGTTTATACATAATCCAAGAAACTTCCAAATCGAATCTCAAAGCGTTTGGTAGCGTCGTACAACAAAATTACCCCTTAATAAAAAATAGTTCAAAGTGAACTTCGAACAGTTGAAAAAACTCTAAATGAAGAATCTAAATTAAAAAATCGTTCATCAAAACAATATTTTTCTCCTTCAAATTGAATTGCGACCGCGCGAACGTCTAGCGTGTGGAATTTTGTGAGGAGAATTCGGTAAAATGGCGACAAAAACATAGAAATATCCACCACTTATGCAAACAGACAGAGTAATATACTCCATGAAAAAAGCCGGCACGACGTAGCTATGATAAAACACAAAACACCAAGTGCTGCACTAGGCATGTTCCCATTACTGGATTCATTGAATCCATTCATACATAATAGAAATGGGCTTGATGACAGAAATACTGGTATGGGAGTTAACCCATTTGGATATAATTCTCGTTCCAGCTGGGTTGCTCATGTTCGCTCTATACCATGCTTCTCTCCTCCACACAATCCTCACTTATCCCCACACCACCTTCATTGGCATCAATGCACTTCACAGGCGGGCGTGGGTCGAGGCCATCATGAAGGTAAATGTATTTATGAAAAGAGATCTAGTAGTTGAGCATGTTCTAATAATTGTTATAACGTATAATTGTTTGTCAAATATTTTTAGTAATATTGCATCAAAAACTGAGATTTTTAAGTTATTAGGGTTGATGATGAAAATTGATAACCGTAAAATTAAAATGGATCAACTACTGAATCCAGCCACCTAATTGCTTGTTTATCATATTGAAATCTTGTACCACCTTCATTTGCATTAATGAAATCTACATGTGGGTGCGGGTGGAGGCCATTATAAAGGTAGACATATATAGGGGAAAAGATCTAGTAGTTAGTATGTTCTAATAGTTGTTATAACGTCTATTTTCTAATATTTTTAACAATATTGTATCAATAGTTACAACTTTTACGTTGATGATAAAATACTCAACTACTGAATCCAGACAACCTAATTGCTTGTTTATAGCTTGTTAAAAACCTTCAAATCAATACCTCTAATCATCTTTTGATTGAATACCCATATTCATTCATTTATGCACTTGCAGGATAGGATGAAGAATGGAGTATTGGGGGTGCAAACAATAAGGAATGGCATAATGGCGTCCACACTTCTGGCCTCCACAGCCATAGGACTCTGCTCTGTGATCGGATTACTGTTGGGAGTGAGAGTGGATACCTCCCATACTGAATTGAGTATAAATGGCATGAGGGGAACCCTCACATCTTGTGTTAAGTTAATGATGGTCTTGCTCTCTCTTCTCACTGCTTTTCTTTGTCATGTGCAATGTGTTCGCTATTATGGCCATGTTAGTTTTCTCATCACCACACCTCCTCCAACGCCAGAGATGGAGAGTGCTCATGTGGAATATGTTAACTGGGCATTCAACAAAGGGGCTCATTTTTGGTCAGTGGGATTGAGGGTTTTTAACCTTTCATTGGCTCTGTTTATGTGGAATTTTGGGCTCATTCCCATGTTTGTATCGTCCTGCCTATTGCTTTTACTTCAGCATTCTATTGACAGGCCTAGCAAACATTTAGGTGTCAGTTACCCAAATTACCCGCAGCACGAGGGGAGAGGAAAGGGCTACTCAGATTCGATAAGTAACAAAATGTTTGGGACCGGACAGCACTCATCCATTAGTAAGAATAACAAGTATTATATTAGTAGTTAATGTTTTCAATCATATTATGATCTATTTTCAGAGTAAATGTTTTATAAATGTAGTAGATTGGAGAGGTAGGGAAATAAATCATATATCCTACTCTAGTTGAATTGTAAATAATACATGCAATTAACATCAGCATATTGATCACAAATATGTTCTGCATATTTGTATGCGAAATCAGTCTTCACAAATATCATCAACATGTTGATCACAATATGTTCTGCAACAAATATAATATTGGAAAAGAATAATAATTCTTAATATTTTCTATTTGGTATATCAATGTTCATTTATAAGATATTGTTAAAAATATTGGACAAGCAAATGTTATAACAATTCTTAGCGTTTTTGGGTTCACCATTTTGTGTGTTGGTTAAGTGGCGTTGTTGTTGTTCCCAGCCAAGTTCAAACTCTCATTAGGCCATTGTGATCATGAGCTTGTGCATTTTTTGATCTAACCTACTCGTGGGTTTGGACCTCCCCCTTGTAATAAGGGGACGAGGTATCCCATTTGTGGCCTCACATTGACTATTTTCTCCTCATTCTAATGATGGATAACTGAATGTGATCCACTTAGCTGAGGATGGATGGACAACAGTTAAAGGAAAGAAAGTTAAGTCCTCCATGCCTTCTTTTGATATGAATTTAAGATCTCAAAAGGGTGGGCCAAAATGTAAATCTTGATAGCCCTTCGTGGGCCTGTTAGTTTGGTCGCAGTTCCACTTTGTGGGGGATTTTATGTTAGTTCGCTTTGCCTTGTCTGGTGGTGATCCACAATCTTTCTTGTTTTTCCCCTCAATTCTCTATCTTTCACTGTCCTTATTTGTATAAGGTTTCAGGTCCTTTCAAAACCTGTTTTTACTTAATCAGAACTGAATGTGATGCAGAATTTTAATTAAAAGTAAATAAATGCAATTGAATCTAAAAGCTATAAGTCAACTTCACAGACTATGGAAGACTCGTAGCTACTAAAAAAATATCAAAATTGTAAAATATAGAACATCAAAAATAGGGAGTACCAAAAAAAAAAAAAGCATACACATAGTGAGCCAAATTAATAAAATACTTTCTCACCAAAAGTACCTTTAAATCTAAACATATGATGTGGTCAGCCAATAGACAATGCATACCATAGAGTTAAGCCAACAAATATAATTCAAATAAGCCAAATTTGAATATAAGCATAAAAAAATATGTTTTGTTTTAGTCTTGAAATGATAGATAATAATGATCCCAAAAAAGGCATCAATACCAAAAGACAAGTAGGTAGGTCACTACAATGCAAACCTTCTCTTAGGCTAGTCTCAATTTATTCTCACCTTGTTTCCAACCTCCCATGTTTTGTTGACAAGATCATCCACCAATCTCTATAGTAGTCATGCTCAAAGATCAATTACTACACATATTAGGGGTCATAAGACTTGTTAAGAGGTCCTAAGGGGTTTTAAGTGGTCTTAAGGGGTCCTAGAACCTCTTATGACCCCTTAGAACCCTTTACAATCCCTAAGATGTATGATAAGGGGTCCTAAGGTGTCCTAATGGGTCATAAGGGGCCTAAGACATACTAATTTGTCCTCTAGGACCCCTTATGACTCCTTAGGTCCCTTTTATAACCCTATATCTACATCTTATGGGTCGTAAGGGTTGTTAAGGGATCCTAAGACACATTAATGTGCCATATGACCCCTAACCATACACTAATGAATAGTAAGGGGTCCTAAGAAATTGTAAGTGATCTTAAGGGACCCTCTGACACATTAATGTGTCTTAGAACCCCTTATGACCCCTTAAAAGTCTTTACGACCCCTAAGATGTATGGTAAGGGGTCCTAAGGGGTTCTGGGACCCCTTCTGACCCTTTAGGACCCTTGAAGACCCCTCTCTACATCTTAAGGTCCATAAGGGTTGTTAAGGTGTCTTATGACACATTAATGTGTCCTAGGACCCCTTACACCCCTTACACCCCTTACAACCCCTTAGGATGCCTTACCATATACTAGTGAATGCTAATGTGTCCTTAGGGGTTGTAATGGCTCTTAAGGGGTCATATGACACATTAACGTGTCCTAGAACCCCTTATGACCCCCTAGGACCCTTTACGACACCTAAGATGTATGGTAAGGCATCGTAAGGTGTCATAAGTGGTCCGAAGACACATTAATGTGTCCTAGGATACCTTATGATGACCTATGATCATTGAAGACCCCTCTCTACATCTTTGGGGTTGTAACAGTTTTTAAGGGGTCTTAAGAGGTCTTAAGACACAATAATGTGTCCTTGGACCCCTTATGATCCATTGGAACCCTTTAGCACCCCTAAGATGTATGGTAAGGGGTCCTAATAGATCATAAGGGGTCCTAGGACATGGTAATGTGTTCTAGGACCCCTTATGACCTCTTAGGACCCTCTAGGACCCCTCTCTATACATATTAGGGGTCATAAGGGTTGTTAAGGGGTCCTAAGGGGTTGTAAGTGGTCTTAAAGGGTCCTAGGACATATTAACGTGTCCTATAACCCCTTATGACCCCTTAGGACCTTTTACAACCCATAAGATGTGTGATAAGGGCTCATAAGGTGTCCTTATGGATCATAAGGGGTCCTAAGACATAATAATGTATCCTAGGACCCCTTATCACTCTTTAGGGCCCTTGACGAACCCTCTCTCTACATCTTAGGGGTTGTAAGTGTTGTTAAGGAGTCCTAGAACACATTAATGTGTTCTAGGACCCGTTAGACCCCTTACGACCCCTTAGGACACCTTACCATACACTCATTAATGGTAAGAGGTCCCATGGGTTTGTTGGTGGTCTTAAGGGGTCCTATGACACATTAATGTTTCCTATAACACCTTATGACATCCTAGGACCCTTTACTAACCCTAAGATGTATGGTAAGGGGTCCTAAGGTGTTCTAAGGGGTCATAAGGGTCTCTCTCTCTCTCTCTCTCTCTCTCTCTCTCTCTGTCTCTCTCCCCTTAATAAGACTTTTCTTAATGTTACATAGTGCATACGAGCTATAGTGCATACACACTATAGTGCACACGCGTTATAGTGCACACACACTATTAGCTTTGATTTCCCAACCCTTAAGCTCAGGAAATCCAATCCATAGTGTGTGCTACCTAGAGCGCGTGCGCTCTATAGGCTGTACACCCTATTTCTTTTGGAGGACCAAAAAAAGATTTGGCATATTTTTGGTCCCCCATATTTGTGCATATATCCAATAGCCAACTCTTGGTTTTGCATGATAATTAGGATAGGAATGAAAATATTATATAATAACGAGAGACATTTTCATGGTTACAACTCAAATTTTTAATTAAAAAAAGGAATGCGAACAGTTCCAATCTATTATAATGCATGTCATTTAGACTTTAAATCATGGAACTGGAAACAATGACCAAATTGGAAGTGGAAGAGTTTTTGGCACTTATAAAACAAGACTATCACCATGCATTTGTGGTCTCTACCACAAATGCATGGAAAAATTATCCAAATTGTTGATCCTTCATAAGAATATTGAAGTTGCGCCTTATGGATATTTCAATAGAGATATTGTCATTAGTTTTATATTTGAATACTTTAAATATTGTTATAAGATAACTCTATAAATTTATGTTTTCTGAGACTGCATTCTTAATGTCGGGTAAAATGGGAAAATATAGGTGTAGTTTGATTGTGGTAATATCTAATACAATTTTATTACCTCCAAAGAGGACGTTGTAGTTTTGGTACGCTTGCTTGCCCCATCTCTTATCTTTTTTTGTTTTTGTCTTGATTTTATGTTGGTTTTTGATAGAATATGTAAATGTGTCTTATTAAATGCATGCATTTTATCAAGAAGCATTATCATTGTTTAATAAAATACAACAAATGTGTGTGCCACTTAATCACATCACATTCACAATTATACTCATTATATAGTCAATGTTCAAGTGTCAGTGTGACATTTGTAAAACATGCTTTACAATTCCAAGGATAAATTATCAGCTGACAGTTTCAATCAAAACGTGAGTATTACCAATACCTTTAGGGTCTGTTTGTTTGCTGGAATTACAGAATGTTGGAATGTCAAAATCTAGTATTTGATAATTCAGAAAGTTTTAAATTCAAAAAATGGTTTTTGGAATATGGCTGGAACCGTTTGGTTCACCTGGAATTCATAGTGAGAAGGTGCATTTTTTGTGTTTGGTTCACTTGGAATTTACGTATATCGCAGCCAAAGTTGGGGTTTTTGAAGAAAACATGTGAGAAAATGTAAAAAAGAGAAGTCTCACGCATATGAAAATCGCGAACATGAAAAATTAAAAAATTGATTTACCCCCAATTCCTATTTAAGTGGAATTGGAATTCATTTTTCAATTCCACCTTTTTAGATGGAAGATTAAAATGTTGGTTTTGGGGGTAAATAAGAATTAAAAAATCCCTATTCTATTTTCATGTTTTGAAAACAAATATAGAATATGTAATTTCGGGATTTGACAATGACAATTCCATCCTAATTCCACCAATAAAACATGCACTTATAGATATAAATGTAAAATGTACAAGGATGCAAAATGCAAGCAAAACATTTAAAATATCTTGACCTAGATGACTCTTTTCAAAATTTATAGTTCTCCGAGATTCAAATGTGCCAGAACTCTGATTTTTTAACATCCAAACTAAGCTTTATTCTTTAAGAAATCTATTTCAAGATTTTCTTCAATTTAAATTTTCTAATTTAGCAGCATTTTGGGGCTTCAACGCAGGTTCTTTGAGTTTGGTTTTTGTTTTACAGATCAAGAGTGATAATATTAATAAAAACAATGATTACAAATGAGAAGACTATTGTGAAGAAATAAAAAAATTATTTCCCTATGTGGTCCTGGAAAAAGAAAAAGAATTATCTGAAGAAGAGGAATTCACATTTCCAAATTTGGTTTGAAGTATTGAAGAGTAGCTCCTGTTTACAAATGAGGGAACCCAATAAATTTAGGTTAGTTTAAGAAATTGTTAAATCTGGAATTTCATAAATTGTTGGACATTGAAAAAGAGGAAATATAATTGATTTGGGTTAGTTTAAGAAATTGTTGAACATTGAAAAAATAGAAACACAACTTTGTTGCAATAAGTGTGCACATTCTTAAACACTCAAATAAAGTAGTGCAGATATACAAACTCAAAGTAGTTTCTAGTCCCTCTATTTTATTTACTAGACTTGACTATTTTAATCCACTTTTGTAGCTAAACTTTATATTTGAATTGAGATTATGAATAATATCTTGGAGGTTGGTATTTGTTGCATAGATCTTATGATGTTTCAAACATTTCTTATAAATTTTAAATAATAACAATTACTAAAAATATATTATGTCATAAAATATTAAAGAAGCAGCAAAAAATAGTTTAACTGCATTTTCAACTCTTTTTACTTTGCTGGAAAACAAAGTGAAAAAACCACTTCAATAGCCAAAAAATAATTACCTCAATTTATGGTGGCAAGTGAAAATGAAATCAAATCTTAAAACACTTAAATAATAAAGTGCACAATTATGAACTCACTAATAATTTTATCGGGCACTTATATAGAGTAGTTTGGTCCCTCTATTTTATTTACTAGACACTAAATTTGAATTGAGATGACACATAATATGTTAGAGGTTAGTATTTGTTGCATATATCTTATATGATATTCTCAATATTTCTTAAAAAATAAATAATAGTAATCAACTATATGTAAATCATAAAGAAGCAACTAAAATCAGTTTTACTTTCTTTTTCAATTATTGTATTGTTCTTGAAAACAAAGTAAAATCAATTCTATCCAATTTAATTTGAAATTTAAAATTTTCTTCAATGAAAAAAATCTTCCTAATTTAATAAATGTTGATTATTCTCTATGCTTGGTTGACAATTTATTTTGTGAAGTATTTTTTTTAATTAAAAAAGTAGCCAAGACAAGGGGGCTGACTTGAACAGATACAGCTAAAACGAGAAGTGCAAACTACCAGCAGATTACCAGCACATCACAGAGGTCAACACACCCTTAGCCAATATTTTTTTTTTAAATCAAAAACCAAAAATTAAAACTAACAGGCCCCAACTCCAACATGGAGCTGGTAACCAGCCTGCAATCCCTAACAGACCCCAGCTTCACCTTGAAGCTGGTAACCAGTCTGGGAAAGTAAGTATCAAAGTAATTACAATTAACAGTAAAGAAGGAATTAAATCTAAACTAGTAGAAAAAGTTCATAAAAACCACAATAAGGCCCTCATTGGCCAGCCAACGTAAATCATCAAAAAAGGAAAGCATGGAAAAAAGAGAAGGCTAATTGGGGTTTTTACCCCCACTATCTAGTAGCAGCTTGAGTGAATCCTCCACGAGGAATTGGAACAAATTTTCATCCTTGTGTTCTTCCCCTTGGGTAGACACCTTCACCATTTGCAGAAGCCAGAGTGTGGTAGCCGCTG
Source organism: Thuja plicata (assembly GCA_018584345.1). Lineage (NCBI taxonomy): Eukaryota > Viridiplantae > Streptophyta > Pinopsida > Cupressales > Cupressaceae > Thuja > Thuja plicata. Next base: position 1,637 of record MU218359.1, on the reverse strand, counting down.
AATGCATTACCTTGACCACGAACCCAGCCACCTTGTTGAAACTTTCACCCTGATTTTTGATTTCCTCCTTGACCTCCTGCAGATCCATCTTTGAGACCGAATCCACGGAGGAAGTCTGAAGAGCTTTAATATCCTTCTGGAGTTGGGATATTTCATTTTTCATGTTCCGCATGCTCTTGTTCACCGCTTCCTTAACCTCCGGGGTCTCATTTTTTATTTTCCCATCCACCTTGGGTTCCTCAGCCATCACCTAGGGTCCGTTGATAACGGGGATGTGGGCTGTGAGTCCTCAGTTTTATCTTCAAACAACTTCTCCTTGGGGAGGTCCATGGTGAGTAGAGTGAAGCTTGCCAAAATTTGGGGAGAGTCATGGCTCTTCTCATCCCATTGAGATCTTGACGGTATTTTCCTTTTTCTCTCTCCTTGATCTTTCTTTTCTTCCCCTTTTTAGTGTTCCCACCGGTGTTAATCTTTTTTAACTCCTCCTTCTCTGACTCTTCCTCTTCCTCCTCATCTTCAATGTAACGCTTCCTAACTGCTTTCTATTTGAAGTGGGTGTTAGAAATTCTGTGGGACCTCCTTCTGCTATCATTATCTTCCTCCTCCTCCTCAGACTCAATTATGATTTGGGTACCACCCAAGGACCCCGCATTTGTCTTCTTAGCTTTTTTTGGAAGATGAGGGGTTAGAATGGGTGCCCGTCACCTCCTTAGGGCCCTTCACAGCTGGCGTGGTAATAGCCTGTAAAGAAAAAATTCTAGGGGGATGCTATGCAAGGTGGAAATTGTAAAGGTGGAGAATAAGCCCTTGATGGAGAATGAAATATTTTTTCCTGGCTTTTAATTTTTCCCTCACATCCAAAACCGTAACTTCAAGGGAGTGAAGGAGGTAAAAGGGGAAAGATATAGTATTATTGTACCTGAAATGGTTTAACAGGGGAAAGTGGTAGTTGTAGCAGGTGCCGAAGCGGCCTTCTAGGGTAATATACTTCGTGAGGATGAGGCAGACATCATTCCATGGGCTTGGCAGCTCCTCCCTTTTAAATCCTCCATGGATTGGAATCGGGACCTCCGATTTCTTGAAGAATCTCACTTTACCAGAATCATCGCAGCTCTTCGTAATTGTTGTCAATCAGGATTACGCCATTAGCTTGATGTGGTATCTAGCTATCCTGTTGAAACATGGAAACGTTCTCGTTGATGGGAGTTGAGAACGAATCTCCGGATTCTAGGCCGGTTCCTCTTACGTTTGGAATATCACTTGCACAAAAAGGTTGTATAGGGAAAAGGGAAAAGAGATGACCTAATGGATCCTAAAACTATAGAGGTGATACACCAAATCTGACCTATAACATGAATCAATGCAGCACAGATNTCAAGAGTTAACTATTATTCTCAATGCCCAGACAATCAAGTAACTGCAAAAATATTTCTATGTTAGGATCTGAAATATCTTGCAATAAGTAGGGAAACAATGCTTCACCAAATTAATGCAAAAACTAGAACACAAAACACAGACCTGCAATTACATGTATCAAGGTTTTGAAATGAAAAAGGAATGTACTTAGAGTGAAGGGTAACCACAACACTAAAGCAGTAAAATTCACAGAATCACACCTCAAAACCAATGGGAAGGAA
>MU218354.1:8196-18895 GCA_018584345.1 Thuja plicata | reverse complement strand
AAGATTTTATACGTATGCATGATCACATAAGGGATATGGGAAGGAGCATTGCAGGAAAACAATCGCCTTATCGCATTCGGCTCTCCAAAGAAATTATTTATGTCCAACCTCAAGAAGAGGTAAGATTCTTATTTTTAATTAACTTAACAGTTATAAATTCATTAAGTCATTTATTATATGACTAAATAATGAAAAAATTTATCATTTTGTTTGACATAAATGTTTGTGTGCAATATTTTATTATTAATTTTATAGTGTAATAGCCTTCTAACAAGGCGCTCTTGTGGCTAGTTAGACTTACTTTACAATCAAATAGCTTAAACAACTAGCCCATTTACTCAAATAGTGCGTGTTGGAAGCAATCAAAAGCTAAAAATTTATTGATCTTAGTGCTGGCAGTATCAGCTTATCCATTTTTTCAACTAACAAAATACAGGTCTACCGTTTAGTCATTCTGTCCAGTCAGAGTCGAATTCTCTAATGACATTTAGCTATTTGGGACATCATTTTGTTAGAGCAGCAATGCACTGTTTAATTCTGCCATTCTAATCAGGAGTCTTTTCTTTGTTCAGCTCGCATATTTATTATGTACTCATCTTTTTGGGTATATACACACTAAGATTTTTTTAAATAAGAGATTTGAAGCACTTACTCATAAAAGAATTATATGTATAGACCGCGAGGAAGAAAGGCGGTAAAAGGAAAGCACTGTGGAAAGATGCAAACAGTACAAGAACTTTTCATAGACAATTCTATTCTGTATATTAAAGAAATCCACTTCTCACATGTTTCTGCATTCCTATGAATTTTTAGAGGCAAATCTCACCTACACGATCATAACATGTCAGCCTTTGTCAGACACAAGAGCTATGTTTGTATGGTCATTGCGGCTTTTCTGGCTGCATAATTTCTGCAACAGTTTAATGTGCACAATCAAGTAGGTTTATTTTGAGTTTCAGTAGCAGTTGATGTCTATTGCCCTGGCTATTATGAATTTTTTATATTTATTAATTAAATTAAAAATCAAATACTAAAATTAGAATACCTGAAAGATAGCATTAACTTTGCTTCATGGCTTTGTTTTCTTTATAAAAGTCTTGTATGGTACCCACTGCGATATCACATGACTCTGCTATCTTCCACATCGAGGTGGCTCCACCTCTCTCATTAATCTGCGTTTCTTTTACGCAGAGACCAGTTAGTCAACTTATGCCTTTATTATTTCTTCATTTTTGTCTCCTCACCGATGCCCTCTTCTCTTACCAAAACAGAGCACTTCACATGCCTGGTTTCACCCCGCTGTTATCATTTTGTATGCTCGTAACTTGCAAACTCTTGCAATCTCCTAGTTAAGAGCCATCAACAATTGGAGGGAAAAGACAATAAACCATTGGGCTTCACACCCCAACAATCTTCCACTTGAAGACCAACTACTCTAGTAGCAAAGACATTCTTCCACTCCGATCTTCTTATCACATATCTAGAAAATGTTGAGACAAGTTCGATAAAACTTGAATTTTGCCTGGGTAACAACCTTTCTTAGAGCATCAGCTGGATTCTCCTCCACATGAAGCTTACCTTCTTAACCACATGTTGAATGTAGTGGTAACGTAAGTCAATATGTTTAGAACAATGCTAAGATGTATGATGTTTAATCATAAATATGGCATTGCTGCTGTCACAAAATATTGCAAAATCTGATTGCTTCAAGCCCAATTCTTTAAACAAAAGTTGCAACCATACCATCTCCTTTGCTCCCTCGGAGAAAGCCATATACTCAGCCTTTGTGGATGATTGAGCAACTAACTATATATTGTAATTTAGAACCCCGACTGATTGCTACCCCAATAAATGTAAAAATGTAACAAGAAGTAGGTCTTTGTTTGTCTAGATCCCTACAAAGATCCGAATCTACAAATCCCTATAGGTGTGCCTTATCTTTTTTCAAAACACAAAGCAAAATCAAAAGTACCTTTTAAATACCTTAGAATCCATTTGACAACCTGCCAATGAGGGTTACAAAGATTATTCATAAATTTTCTTACTACTCTCACTGCATGAGCAATATTCGGGCGAGTAGAAATCATAGCATACATAATACTTCGAACCGCAGATGTATAAGGAATGCCTTTCATAAAGTCTTGATCCTCTTGTGTTTTAGGACATTTCAATGGACAAATGGAAATGAGAAGCTAAAGGAATGCTTACTGACTTAGCTTCTAACATACCAAATTTGCCCAATACCTTTTCAATGTTTTCTTTTTGTGATAACTAGATTTCTCTTTTGTTCCTTTCATGAAAAATATTCATTCCAAGTATTCTTTTGGCTGCCCCCAAATCTTTCATGTAAAATATGTTAGCTAACTATTTCTTAAGCTCACAAACAATTTGTATGCTAGCATAGGTTATTAACATATCATCCACAAAAGTAGAAGTATGACAAATTCACCAGTAGGCGACCTTTTAAAATAAACACACGGATTAGCTACTGAGCAAACAAACTTATGCATAAATTGATCCAATTTAAGATACCATTGCCTTGGGGCTTGCTTGAGCCCATACAAGCTTCGCTTCAATCTGCAGTAAAGATGTTCTTGACCCTTTTTACAAACCCTTCAGGCTGCATCATATATTACTCCTCATCAACATCTCTATGTAGAAATACAGTCTTAACATCCAACTGTTCAAGTTCGAGATCCCAAACTGCAACCAAACCCAAAACAGCTCTAATGGTAGTCATTTTCACCACTGGAGAAATAATTTCATCAAAATCAATGCCTTGTTGCTGAGCATGCCCCTTGACAACTAGTCTGACATGAAATCATTTTATGCCTCCATCTTCTTCCTTCAGTTTGTAAACCCACTTATTGCTTAATGCCTTTCCGTTAGGTGGAAGAGACAACAAATCCCATGTTTGGTTTTTGATTAATGAATCCATTTCTTCTTGCATTGCAGACTGACATTGATTAGAGTTTACATCCTTCATAGCAACTTTACTTTAAAATTTGCTGACTTTTTTTTATCAAAAACTAATAGCACAGGCCTTGCCTCTTCTACAAGCAATGGCTCGTAATCAGAAAATTTAGAAAGAAATTTTCTTTGTTGAGTGGACCTCCTCAAGCCTAGATTGGGACTTGAATCAATAGTGTGACTGTTACCAATAGTATTTCTTTCAATACCTCTCTGTTCATGTACTCTTTCACGTTGGAAGGTACTTGATTGGTGACTACCTGCTGTTATATCACCATGTTGCTCACAATTTTGAGTATGCATAGAGGATTTTATGATGGTTGGGTTTGCCTAGGTGTTTATATATGTGTGTCCTACCTTAGACATTTCATATTTATTGGTATCTCCAAGTCTATCACCAGTTCATAGCTACACGGACCTTTCTAACATATCCATTTCTAGTCCCACTTCACTGATGACATTGAATGGTGAGTGGGGTGCGATAGCTCTTGTTGTAGAGGGCAAGTGGGGCCTTTGAATGAACTCGGACTCTTGCAGATCACAAAGAACATTAAACCCTGTGCAACCTGTGGTATGCTCCCTGAGGACAACAAATTTGCCGTGTGGAGCCTCTTTTAAAGATGCAAGCCAATAATCCTGATTACAAGACATTGGTGGTGACAAAGTGTTTAGGTGTGAAGTAGAACTGTATTGATGTGAGCCCAAGCATATGTTGTCATTGCCAGTGGGAGATGATGTCAGTCCCGGTGTAATTCGAACACCCTCATTTCCCATAATGCTTTTTCCAATGCTCGAGTTGGAGATTGGTGAGTTTTGTGTGTTTGAGGAAGGAGAAACTTTCTTTGCGCCAACACCCTTGTGATTACCTGTACAATTAGTCTCAGACAATGATTGTGACAAAATAGGGGTGCATATAAAATGTGTCACCAAAGGCATTGAAATGGAATGATAGACTCCTCCACTGTGTGTACATGGCGTAGGTAAAACAGAGATATTATTATCACCATTATTGACAATATTTGTCAATGGTATGTACTCTTGTGTCTGGCTATTTGATAACTTTGAACCTTAAAATACTTTCTCATTGAACACAACATCTCGATTTTAAATGATCTTTTGTCTGATAGGATCCCACAAGTGAAAACCAAACCGATCTTCTCCATAGCCCACAAAAATGCACTTTTGCGATTTGGGGTCTAGTTTGGTCCTCTTTTCCTTGGGTACATGTGCAAAAGAAAGACTCATAGATGTGAGTGAGAGATCCTCTTTCCAAACCATTCCTATTTCGGAATACTAAAATCCAACCGAGATGAAGGACATCGGTTGATCAGATATACCATTGTGTTACATGTCTCAGCCCAGAGTTCTTTGCCCAATCTGACATTGGAAAGCATACACCAGGCTCTCTCAAGTATTATCTACTTCAACCTCTTGATTGCTCCATTTTCTTGAGGAGTAAATGGGACCACTTTAATCCTACGTCCATACCATTATATGCACAAAAACAATTGAATTCTGAGGAGCAAAACTCTCCTCCATTATTTGTTTTCAAACACTTAATCTTGTGCCCAATCTGATTTTAAACTTTGAATTTAGAAAGTACTTTAGATTTCTTTGAAAGCATGTAGATAAAAAATTTCCTAGTATAATCATCTAGAAAGGTAACAAAGTAATTAGCCCCTCCAATAGAGGTTACCTTAGTGGGACCAAAGATATATGAATGAACTAACTCCTAATGTGTACCCTTCTTTTCGTTATCGGTCTTCAAGAAGCTGACACGCTTTTGCCTTCCATAAAGGCAATGCTTACAAAATTGCAAATCAACAGATTTTAATCCTGGAAATTGTTCCCTTTTCAACTTAACATTAAGACCCTTCTTGTTCATGTGACCGAGCCTTTGATGCTAAATCTCCGAGTTGCTGTCCATAATTGACATAGCAGCTCCCACTTGACCATTACTTTCTAGAATATATAAACTACCAACTCTATCTCCCTTTGCAACCATGAATGATCCCTTGGTTACTTTCAGAGTATCAGGATTGAAGAGAGTAAGGAAGCCTTGAGTGTGGAGTTGATAAATAAAAATTAGATTTCTCTTGAGTTTAGGAACATGATGAACATTCTTTAAGAACCATGTACTGCCACCTTTTAATGGCTATAGAACATCACCTTTTCCAATGATTTTATAAGATTTGTTATCACCCAAAAACACACTTCCAAACTGACATTCGTGAAAGCCTTCGTGCAAGAAGAGGCATGGAAAGGACATCGGAATCAAACACCCATGAATCTGAAGTGGTGTCACTTGTTGATAAAATTAAAATACCATCTTTTTTTATAAGCGGTATTGTCTTCATTGTCCCAAACTTTTTCTTGAGTCTTTTTGTAAGAGTGACAATTCTTCTTTGAGTGACTCGGTTTGCCACAAAACCAACAATCCCATTTCCACCCCTAGAATTTGATCTTGTTGTAGATTTGGATCTCCTTTTGTTGTTGAAATTTCTACCTCTTTCATGGCTCCTTCCTCTATTTTCAGTACTCACAACTGTGAAGGTTTCACCGGATGAAGGCTCATCATTCTTTCTTTCCATATCTTCGCTGAGAAGAGTAGCTGCAACTTCATAAAAAAACCAACTTTTTCTTACTAGATACCGAAGTACTAATTGTTGTCACAACCCCATCCCAACTGTAAATGGTAAGGAGCATAATAAGAGAACAATTTGTTCTCATCATCTTGTGCCATGCCCACTGAATTTGCTTGGCTGATCAAAGTATTAAACTCGTTGAGGTGGTTTGCCATGATTCCACCTTCCTTCATCTTGAGTTTATACAACTTCTTCATGATACAAACCTTGTTTGAAGCCGATGCCATTGTATATGTGGTTGTAAGCTTGTCCCATACTGCCTTTGTTGTTGTTTCAGCTGTGACATTAAAGAGAATATTGTTGGACAACGAAAGAAAAATTATTGCCCTCACCTTCTTGTCTAAAGTCTCCCAATCTTCATCTTTCATCGAAGTTGGCTTCTTTGCACCTTCAACTCCTCCATATCTCTAGAAATTCTTCAATGGTTTCCAATCCGCTTCACCTGAGCTTTGATACCAATTATGAATAATGAAAGAGCGAAAAAGAAATGAAAAACAACATTAAACAGAACAAGAGAGTACACAGGAATTTATAGTGGTTTAACTTTATCCTACATCCACTTTTGAAGCAGGGGAATACTTTATTAATTAGAGTAAAAACCATGTTTACAATGCACAACAGTTTGAATATTAATAGAGCTCCAATTGTCCATTCCTTATCCAACAAGGAAGCTGAAGAGTCATCAATAATTGGAGGGAAAAGACAATAAACTGTTGGGCTTCACACCCCAACAATTTGCACTTCTTTCCATCCCAAAATCTATGAAAAAACTATCCTACGACATTTTCATCAATCATCGTGGAATAGACGTCAAATCCTCCCTAGCTATCATTGTCTATGAAATGCTCACTAAAAGGCGACTCAGTTTTTTTGGATGAAAAAGAGTTGGAATATGGTGGTATTTTGATCAATGTTCTTATTCAATGAAGAGAATAGGAAGCTGAGGGATATTGTATCAAAAAAAGAAAAAAAAGTGTCATTGCATGTTGTTGATCATCTAGTAGGTATGGAAGAAATAGTGGAAGACTTTGAGAAGAACACAATCCAATGTGTGGAGGGTGATCAGGGTGTAATAATAGTTGGAATTTGGGGGCATGGGTGGATCTACAAAGACCACTCTTGCAAAGGAGTTGTACAATAACAAATCTTCTTTGTTTAAGTGGTCTAGTTTTATGTCTAATGTTCGATATGCCTTGACTAAAGGCCTGTTGTATAAGAGGCAGTAAAATATCCCTAAAGACCTGTATATTCAAGATGTAGACTTTTACAATATTGAATAAGGTAAAGCAATGCTTTCAAGATATTTGAGATTTGTCAAGGTGTTGATTGTTCTCAATGATGTGGATCATAAGGACCAGCTTGCTGCTCTTGTGCTTGCAAAAGACAAACTTGAAAGTGGTAGTCTTATCATTGTTACTACCAGGCTTGTTGTAGATTACCACTATCTCTCAAGGTAATTGGAGGAGAAATCAATGGGGAGCTTGACAAAGAATATTGGAACTCTTTGTTGCATAAAATTATTACATTAGTTCCGAATGATATCTAACAGATACTCAAAATAAGTTATGACAACCTTGACCATTAGGAAAAAGAAATGTTTTTTGACGTTGCATGTTTCTTCATTGGAAAAAAGAGTAGTTTGGTAATTGAATTATGAGATGGGTGGAGTGGTCTACGAGGTTTGAAAAGACTTTATAACAAGTGTTTGGTTGAGTATGATGACAACAGTGTTATAAGCATGACCATAGAAGAGACTTAGGAAGGCGCATCACAACAAGCCAATCACCCTATCGCTTTAGACTCCAATCAACAAATTATTAATGTGAATCAAGAAGAGGTAAGGTTCATATTTTTTATTAATTTAACAGGTATGAGTTCAAAATTAGTCCTACCAGGTTTTATTAATTTTATGGTCAAATAGCTTTATATTCACCCAGCATGGCTAGAAGACTTATTTGACGATTAAATAGCTGAAAAAATATTTGATTTAGTGTTGGCTACAAAGCTGTATACGGTGTATAGATTACTTATTATAAAAAGTGTTGTTTATTATCAGTCGGATTAGTATATGCTAATGTCGTTTAGCTGTTTGGATCATTTTTGTTAGAGCAGCAATGCACTTTTTAGCTCTTCATTGTAATCATGAGGCTTTTCTTTGCACAACTTGCATATTTAATATTGCATCCACTTATTTTCCTAATATTTGCACTAATATTTAATCACTAAAATATTGCTGCATTTATTCATTGAGTAAATTATATGTATAAAGTGTACCAAATTCAAACGTTAATGGATAGAAGATATGCTGAAGCAATATTATTTCAATTTAAAATAGTTTCCTTTTTATTTCTTTAGTCTTTCAAGATTTGAGTGGATTTTAGAATCTAAATTTTTTGTGACTTCTCATTTAATTTACTAGTTTTCTCTTCCAAAACCAATAAAAAGATGGGTTGGCTAGCTAACTACTAATCTGTTCAAATAATGTGTTTACGTTGAATGAAAGACCCATATTAGCTTAAACAATAAAATTCATCCCAAAATTCTATTCGGAACACCAACCTCTTTGTATTAGTCTTCTAGAAAGCATGCTATTCTCATCATCCACACTATCATCCTCCCCTTCAATATCGCCTAAGAATAGGAGTATTGCGGCTCCTTGTCCTAAAATAACCCAGTTTCTTAAAAGTAAATTAGAGTCTCTTTCAGAAGCCAGATGCTTAAAGTGAAGTATGGCATATATTCCATTTTGTGAAGACAAAAACCATATATATGTATTGCAGTTTTGTGAACAAGCCCACCGTCCGAATTGTAAAAACTGACCTAACAAAACAGTAATAAAACAGAGTAGCAGCGACAATCGGAAAAACTGAGCATTTCTTAGACATATCTCTCTTTCCTTTCCTTGTGCATAAGTGTCATAACTTTTTAAGTCCTAACTATAGTATTATTCTACTACCTATAGTATTATTCTACTAAAAAGAAGTTGTAAACTTATGAAATTCTTTGATCTTGAGTCCTCTATGTTTATTAAAAATGTTGATGATACTAATTTACCTACTAATTATATTCTTATTATTGAAGAAAACCAAGAACTGAAAGAAATACTATATGCGAAGAAATAACAATGCCATGCATGAGAAAGAAACACAAACTAAGATTATTGGCGAACCACTGCAAGTAGCACTGCAGTTTATTGTTTATTCGAATGAAGAAAAACTAAAGAAAGCTAACTGCTCAGTCATAGTGCATGCATAACAGCTTAGTAAGCAAGATTCGAGAAACTAAATTAAACATGAAGTCTAAGGTGCCGTTCTACGATGTTTTAATCAATCATCGTGGAAAAGACATCAAATCCAACGTAGCTAGAGTTCTCTATGACATGCTTACTAGTATGGCGTTCTTAGTTTTTCTGGACGAACAAGAGTTGGAATATTGTGGTTACTTTCCCGAAGCATTAGTAGCAGCAACAAACAGCGCTTTGTCCCATACAGTTATAATTTCCAAGAGCTATGCACAATCACCCTGGTGTTTGGCAGAGCTATCTTTTCTAATTGAATCTGGTGGCACAGGTATTCCTATTTTCTACAATGTAGATCCTAGTGATCTCAGATGGGTATATCATGGGAAGGGAATGTACGCTGAGGCCTTTACGTAGTACGAGCACAAGGGTAGATACTTGAAACACCTTCAGGAGTGGAAGGAGACACTCCGCGTCGTCTCATTTTACCATGGTAAAATCATAAATAACAAAGAGCAAGTGCCACAAGCTCGGTCTCCCAATTTTAACAAATATGTATTCCTTTTCATTTTGATATCATTTTAACTTTATCATGGCATTACATATTGTCAGTGAACTAATTTTTCGATGTTTTGACTTGTTCAGCGATGAGGATAGGGTGCTGAAGAATATTGTGAATATTGTAGTTAAAAAATAAAAAAAATATCATTGAAGATTGTAAAATATCCGGTAGGTCTAGAAGAAATAGTGAAAGAGTTTGAGAAGAATACAATAGTGAAAGAGTTTGAGAAGAATACAATCCAATCCATGGTGATCGGGGTGTACAAGTTGTAAGAATTTGGGGCATGGGTGGTTATGGCAAGACCACCCTTGCTAAAAAGTTATACAATGACAGATCTTTTTTGCTTGGTTGGTCCAGATTTGTGTCTAGTGTTTGAGATGCTTTGATTAAATGGAGGTTGCATAAGAAGCAGAAAACATACTCAAGATCTTGGTTTGACAATATTGAGGATGGCAAAGAAACTCTTTTGTAGGAGCATGTCCCTTGAATTTTTTATGAAGAGTGAAGAGATTGTATAAGGCTTGTAAGATCTGTTTAAGTATTGACTGTTCTTGATGATGTGGATCATGTTCATATGTTAGATGGTCTGTTGCCTGCAGAAGACAGCACCTTAGAACTGGTAGTTTTACCATTATTACCACAAGGGAATATGATGTACTTACATCTTGGGACATCACTTCAATATATAAGATGAAAGAAATTGATCTATTTTATGCCAAGCAATTTTTTTGCTGGTGTGCTTTTATACAGCCTTCTCCCTGGTACGGATGTGAGGAGCCAGTGGAAATTATTTGGAAGGCTTGTCATGGGTTGCTTCTATCTTTCAACGTTATTGGAGCACAACTCTATGGAATTGGAGCACAACTCTATGGAAAGTCTCAAAGGAATATTGGAAGTCTTTTCTGCATAGGATTATGAAGATATTGTTTACTAATATCCGACAGGTACTGAAAATGAAAATAAATAAATTATGACGTTCTTTACTATGAAGAAAAAGTGATGTTTCTTGATGTTAAATGTTTCTTCATTGAAAAAAAGTACACCATTCCAAATGAAGTATGGAATGGAGTGGGGTGGAGTGGTCTACATGCCTGGGACCACATAAGAAATCTAGGAAGGAACATCGTCAAAAGCAATCACCCTACCACTTTTGGTTCCCACAACAAGATATCATTCTATTATTCTTCAGAGTCAGGAGATCAGATTCAATTTTCCCTTAAGTTGAAGTTAGTTAATTCGTTTATTTTTATAACTAACCAATGCAAAGCAAATCTTTTTGTTACA
>JAGRRI010081239.1:0-17266 GCA_018584345.1 Thuja plicata | reverse complement strand
TGTTTGAGAGAGCACACCCACATAAATCAAAATAAGCAAATCAAAATGAGTAGATTAGGGTGCAAAAGTTACTCATTTTTAGCTTAATCAGATGTTATTTGATATCTTTGTTGTCAGTTAGATCTCAGACATGCTTTTCTTGTCATGATATGTTTGATTTTACATGCTTTTCTTGTCATGATATATAACCCGCTAATGTTTACATGTTTGAGCTTGCTCCCAACAGATTGAAGATTTCACGTATACACAATAGCATTATATTATCTATGGATTCACTAATGTTCATTGTATTCTTTTGATTCCATGGTAATGCGATCAATATCTATTTTTCTTGCTTCAATGTTGATGTCACATGCTCATTGATACATTTAATGAAATAAAATTTTAGCGCTGCATTCCCTTTTACATGATCTGATGATGTATGCCACTAAATTTTCTTGTAGGTAATGTGTTCAGGTCTATTTGATTTCAGTCAAGGATGATATCTGCAGTTGACCGTTGAGGCAAGGAAAGATGTTTAGTTCTTGAGATTCCTAGTAGCGTCACAATTCTAAAGCTAAATGCAAACCTAGGATGACTGCAAGCTATAATGAAAGTCACTTTGATCTTGTAGATATTTTTATCATCATTGAGGGTTTTGGGAACATGGAGTCCATATAACCCTCACTAGCGTTACTGCGACCATGAGGATATGAATATAACTTCCATTAGATAGGATGTGGAAAGAAAATGTAAGCATCAAGATACTAGGGTCTAGATGACCTGACCATTATTTTGAGTTAATATTGCAAGGATACACCAACATCAAGGAATTTAGATTCAGGATGACCATGACTGTGCCTTTGCGTGAACAATCAGATCAAAAAACAAGGACCTAATTCTGACCTCACCTCACTATTCAAAAAAAATGATTTGAGATATATGTAGCGTACCATATGAGATGGAGGCTCTTACCATAGATACCTAATTTATTCAACATTTCTAGATCATCATAACCACACCCACAAACACAAATCAAAGAAAATGATTATGCAAGAAATTCATATTTCTCTATTCGTTAGACATCTTTGAGTTACCAGGAAGGCATAATACTCAAAAAATAATGATAACAAACAACACACTAGTAAAATTCAATGTTTCTCATAGTTTATCTAATCTAGAGATATTATCAAGTTACACAGGAGACATGATCAATCATATCTTTAGCAAATTTTTTTTTTTTTTGCGTTTAGGTATTGAGGAGTTCTTGTTATACTATTGATTGTTGGTTGTCCATACTTGTTGTATCTGAATGTCCATAGTTCAGTCGATGAGTGTTGAAAAATAATGATGTGTCCAAGGAGTGTGTTAAGAAAATATGTTTGATTTTTGCCTTGCGGTGTTGAAAAACACCATTGTGTTTGTGTCAAACCATCCAATTGGTGAGAAATCAGGATAACAAACTTTGACTAATAGGACAACTGACAGATGGCATGTTGACTTGGCCACAAAAATTGCTAGGAAACTGCACCTTAGTGAGATGTGATCTTCTAAGTCTAAGACATTGATCAATCCCAAGCCAATGATGGTGGGGTGCTAATTGATATGAGTTGCACATTGTCACCAAAGCGACTGAAGGTATATACATGAAGGAAAGTGAGTTGAATCTTACGTAGGCAGAATAGCCAAGATACACATTGATAGATGGAGCATTAGTTACAAGTAATGCCTTTTACCCCATTTTCACCACTTGGCTTTTATTGTTACTTGTTCTACTGAGGCGCCTGCTTACAAGGTTTTCACCAAGGCACTTTTCTTGTTTTCCAATTTTTTTGTATTTTTGATTTTTTTGTTGATTCATCAAGGTGCTTGTTTCCAGGTTTTCACCAAGATAATCATTTTTCTTCAGTGATTTCTCCAATTTTTTTTTCTTTTTGTTGTTTTTGGTAATTTTTCAAGACCATTTTCTCTGTACAAGAACTTCACATTCTAAGAATGTCTAGTTGTCAATTTTTTTAAGGTTTACTATATTGATAGGATCAAGAAGAAGATCCCCTTCTACATTTGACAATTGATAGGATCTAGAGCCAAATGTTTTAATAATTATGAAGGGACCCAACCAATTGGGATCAAATTTTCCAAATTGCCAACTGGGATGGAAATAGGGACTATATTTCTCTTCTTATTAATAATGGCAGTAAACCAAGAAGGAGTACCTTCAACCAAATCCTTGGTAATGTCATATTTAGCAGGAGTTGTATTGACCATGGAAACTACATCTAAGTCTAAAAAGGTATTCATAGGATCCATTGGTGTCGAATGTCATTCCTATGTTTCACTTCTATCCTCCTTTAAATCTAGGTTTATCACAACCTCAACTCCTAATCTCTTTTTCCTGGGCGCCTTTGATTTTGACCTGGTTACCTAAATAGGGCATTTTACAGTGGTAGGACCTGTTGGTTCTTTTATTCCTAAGGGCCCCTTTGATTTCTTCTTAGTATTACCTACATCACAAGATTTAACATTAGCATCAGAAGATATAGTCAACTAAGGGGATTTGACTTTCTCTGTGGGACTTGATCTCCTAGAACCTCAGCTTCCTTTCTCTTTCTTGTATTTAAGCTAAAGCTCGGTTCTCTACAAGACACCCAGTTTCCTTACTTCAATATCATCCTTTTAATCTTCATCCCAATTGACATCAGGGAGGGAATGGTTCTTCACTTCTTTGAACTTAAGGTCGATCACTTCTTCACTATCACTTTGAATGTAAGAAACATCCATCTCTAATCCCATAGCCTGTATTTGTTGTAGACTAAACCTACTCCAATGTCTCTTTCTGATATCAATTTCATCAGCACAATCCTCCCAATATTCCTTTAGGTGACTCACAGGGTGAAATTGATCACTGAGGCTCAAAGGCTGGTGGGCATCCCCTTGTTATCAAAACCTTGCCTAGCTTTGTAATACTTGAAATTAAACATCTTCAAATCATATCCAATTCTCATGGCATCTGAAATTTTTTTACATGAATACAAATCTAATTCTAAGAGAAAAGGAGTGGCATGTCCCTCCTCGGGAATATATTACTTGACTACCACCGCCAACTGCTTGCATACTTCTACTAAGAAAAAATAGTCCATGGTGTACCTTGACAACTTGGTATGTTTTCCTTCATATCCTCCTAAACGAACATAGGTGAAATGTGGGAATAGAATATAATAGCTTCCATAAACACTGATTAATTTCCTTACTTCCTCTGTGAGTCTTCTCATTACCATGCCCGTGATTTCAAATAATAATCTCCTTTTGAAAACATCATTCAACCTCCTATAATCTATTATAGCCCTGTCTCTTTTCATTAATGGGTAATAAATTCATATAATTTAATTCCTTGAGTCTATGGTTCATGAGGTAGACCTACCCATTCCCAGGTATGAGCAAGGCAATAAATCAGGTAGGATGACATAAAATTCCCTTAAACTAAGATGGGCCAAATTCAGTTTATTTTTCATGGTTTTAGCAATCACCTCTCCCCATTCAATCCATTATTTCCCCTCCAGTAATATTTGTATAAAGAAGTACATCTTGTTGCTTCCTTTTCTTGGTAACACATAAAATACTTGCAGTAAGCTTGCTCTATTATCCCAAACACTGATCAAGAAAGAAACAGAATGACATAAAAAGGTTTTTCAAACCCTCTACACTTTGATTTCCACAACCTCAGGTGGGTTTACCCTTTTTGACTTGGGATATTCAAATTATTGACAATTTATTCCATCAAGTGCATAGTGGATTTACACATTTTAACTTCTGTAATACTTATTTGACAAACTAAAATAGAATGATAAAGATCAATTTTGTGGTGATAGCCACCCACTCCAAATGAATAATAGACCAGTGTTTTATCCTGGGGTATCAAAGTCACTCTGAACATTCATAACCATTTGCCATAAAAATAAAATTAAAAATAACTATAGATCTCAACAAAAAATAGATATACCTTGTATATCAACCCTCACACATATGCTAAAATAATCATCAGATTCATTATACATTCTAAGTTTCATTGAAATAACCCTAAGGCAATTTAATCTTTCCTTGAAAGAACCCCTAAGATAATTTCACAATCTTCCTGATAGACATATAAATTGAACAATCCTTAATTACTCAATTTAAACAAAACTCAAAACACAATAATGAAGACAAATACTCATCATAAGTTTAGAAACTATGGATGGATTTTCATTTTGTATTCATATCAAAAAGAGTTATTACATTCAACAGTAAGCTTTCAAAACCCTTATCAAATAATTGGTCTCAAACCAAAGTTTGTACAATACAATTGCATTTCCAAATGAAAAATGACTATCCTTTTCCCAGTAGTCTTGGAATCCTTTTATATCTTAAGGATGCAACAAGCTTTGGACTACACGGGAAATATTACAAAATCTTGACACAACTTTAAAACTGACAAAATAACAACTTGGAAACAGAGCACAGGTGGCATAAGATCTGCAAAGTTTGAACAGAAGTTGTTGCTGCTTTGAAAATATCTCTCTATCCTTTCAACTTTGCTTCCCACCTATTCACTTCCTTGGTGGTGGGCCAACTGAAATTCTTCTCCTACTCTAGCTTATCCAAGGCTTCTATCCACCTAGCATCTACAATTGTCTTCGCCTCAACAATAAATTTTGTCATGTCCGCCTCCACTTTGAATAGGTTATCAATCAAATCATTGTAGTAACTTGCATCTATATCCTTCTCTGAGCTATGTTTGACATTATTATCCTTCCATATTTCATCAAATTCCTTTTCCCATTCTGGATATGGCTTTAGAGCATCATAATCATCATAAATATTTGGAATAAGTGCAGGGCATTGATCACCAAACAGTTGGAACTTATTATTTATCAATTCATCTTTACCATTAAAGAAGGCATAAGTAGTATTCAGATCATTTACCATCTCAATGGTTTCTTTTACTCTATCAGGAAAATAATCACTATACATCATTGTTGTCTTTAACTTATCCATCAATCTACTTCTTCTTGACCAATTTTTGAAAGTTGGCTCAAGAAATGTCATGGCCTCTGCAACTGTTCTAGAAGCTTCCTGTAATGAACCATATAAAGTGTGCACCATTTCAGTCTTATGTTTTAAAACACCAACCTGGTGTTGTAAGATAGCAAGGATAACAGACACAACATGGTCACTTTTCTCTTTTGATGGCTCATATGTCTGGCCTTCTTCTGGTGCTAAGTCACCTTCTGTCTCTGTTGCAGCATCTGCCTTTTCCTTTTCAACCACCTGAGAAATTCCATCTGTCCTCTTTTCCTCCAAATCTTTCGTTAACTTCTCTATTTATTCTTCCAAACCATGGTTATGAACCATAACCTCTTCATGCTTCTTGGCCAAAGCCATCATATGACCGAAAGTCTGTTCATACCTTTTGGATAAATCCTTTGTCTTTTCCAAGTTCATAAATGAAACTTGGTTCATTAGATGGGAAATCTCTGTATCACTGGTATTCTACAAGTTCTAGATCATTCTATCTTCTTTCATTTCTTCCCTTATACTCAAGACCAGGGGCTTTTGTGTAGCAGGGGCTAGAGACCAAATGGACAAAGTTTTATATTCAGGATCAAAACCTAACCCTCCCAATACCTCATCTATTTCAAATTCTGTTTTGAACATGGGATTTTATTTCCTTCTAATCTGATCAATGATGAAGGTAGATTGTAAATCCCAATCAGGCATTAATAACACTCCATTGTTTTGCACCAAGAGTCTATCTTGCTCCGTAGTTATCAACTCACTCTCATGGTCATACTCTTGAAGTGTTCTTACAATTTCTTCATTATTTTCTTCTTGCCCTTCCCTTGTTATTAAATTTTGTCTTAAGTCCTCTTGCTTCAATTTGATCAAGAAACTCTTGAATTCTTCATATTTGATAAACTCAATATCTTTCATGAATTTATTAGCCATCATTATCCTTTCATCCATTTCTACATTTAGGATCATCTCATTTTCTCCCTGATCTTCATCTTGTGGCACCTTTTGCAATTGTTTTTAATTTTTCTAAAATATTTCCCATGCTCGGTCACCACTGCCTTGGCCATGCTTTTTATAGCCTGCACCATTTTATGTTCTATTTTTTTCTTCTTTCTAGGTGGTTCCCTAGTAGAAGTGGCCTCTTCACGAGTCTCTTCTTCTTCTTCTTCTTCTTCTTCTTCTTCTTCTTCTTCTTCTTCTTCTTCTTCTTCTTCTTCTTCTTCTTCTTCTTCTTCTTCTTCTTCTTCTTCTTCTTCTTCTTCTTCTTCTTCTTGATGTTGTTCTATATGTTCTTCATCATGAAAATTCACTGTATGTGGAGATCCCTGAGACTGTGCATCCTCCTCACTAAATTTTTGCACTTGTGCCATCAGGTTATCATATGATTCTAACATTTTCTCAATCCTCTGCAAGTATGGGGTATTAGGAAAGAAACCAGAAAATGTGGTATATGATTCCCTCCACTCAGCTTCCACCCTCATGAGGTCTTTCCATTTTATTCTTCTCTATTGGAATTCAATTATGTCTATCCTATTTCTAACAACAACTTCCTCATTTAAGGGTTCATGATCTCTCACAGTCTGCCAAGGGGTCATAGTTTTCAACGCTATCTTTACAAATTGTTCCGGGTCATAGAACCTAGCAACTGTGGTTGATATTCTATATTTATTCAAGAAGCCATTAATCAACTCAAAAACCTTTTTCCCAATAGAAAAATCACCCCCCCCCATAACCTAGGGACAAAGGTATCTTTCTTATGACCTTCTAAAAACTCTTTATCCATCCAAGTAATTTGTCATATAAATTCTACAAAATTAATTCTGAGGGTAACAAATTTAGGGAGGACATGAGGTGGTTTTTAGCAACCATATACCCTACTGACAATAAACTGATCAAAGAAAAAGAAATCACCCAAATTATGGCTAATTTTCTAATCTTGAATGAACTGCCATGGTCTTAATAACCTCTTAATATCAAATTGCAATCTATCCCTTCTTACTCCCAACAAATCTAGAATTTGATCAACAATCCAATTATGAAAGAAGACAAAAGAAAACTTTATAGTAGCATTGTCCCATGCCTGGGTCCACCTTTGAATTGGCATCTCAACGCCATATTCTAAATTGAACAGCTCTAATTCCTTATCCATGGAGGCCTTGTTGTAGTAGAGAATCAAAAACATTAAGTGTGAATAATCTTTGAAAGTAGGCATAGGGTTGTCTGATTGTATTTCCACTAATGCATTATGTATAGCCTCAACTATATACTCCACATAGTCATAATCAAAGTTATCTTCTAGATTTTGGATATCCATGGCCATCATCAGTACATCAATAGCAATAGTATAATCTCCATCAAAACCCAGCACCCTACACAGACCATACGTTGTACACTTGATATAATTATGGAATAGAGATAAGTCAAAAAGTGTCTTTAAATTACCCAAAATCACCACCAGATGTCTATCTACTCTAAGCATAAATCTAGGCATCTCATGTTTCTTTATGAGTATCTCTTGTTTTTCATAATCAACTTGTATCTTTTCCAAATCAATTTTGGTACACATTGCACCGGTAATCCTGAAAACCTATGCTACTAATCTTCCATTTATAGCCACTAGGGCTTCTTTATTCTTCTTTATAATCACCCTATCCACTGGGCAGTAGCTCTTAGCTAGCTCTTTGATCAAGTTCACATCTATGTATACATTAGGAACAACTAACTTGGTCATGTTCATATTCTAGGGATTACAAATAGGGACTTCCTTAACCCTATTGTTCCAAAAGTAATGAAACAAATAATTACCCGAGTAATTGAGAGTAACAAGGTTTCTGCATTGGCACCACTTGTCCTTCAACTCTACCTGATTTGCATTGTTTGCAATAGATGTTCCAGGCAAAATATCCACAAACTCCTCTATATATTTCTTCGTTGTAGCTGATTTATTTTTCAACCCCTTTGAAACTGCACTTGTAGTATCTTGGCTCATCACTCCTGCTCAAATATGATCTTAGAAAAACTCTTTGCAATTCACTCAAAAATCACAAAGGTAGAATATGAGAATTGTACAGAATGAGTGCATAATCATAAATACTTATAGCCCATCAAATCGGTGTCTTGTCTTCTTTACTGCAACTTCTCACACTTGCAAGATCATGTCATTAGCTTCTGAAACTAGTGCTACCATTAATTCAAACTTGCATATCCTCATTGGAATAGACTGAGTATTTATTTCCCCTTTTGCATTTAAAACCAGGAATAGGACAAAAGGTAGGTTGTCGCACACTCGTTGTACAAATCAAACATTTAAAAATTTCTGTGTGAGTGAGTGACACAACTCTTTCCTTTATTCAATCATGCACTTGCTGCATCCTTGTTCATAATCAAAATCAGCCTGCGAGTGAGCAACAATCGTTGATTTCATTTAGGCTTTTCATTCGCATACTCACTTTTCTTTATCTCATTTATTTTGAACCCGCACGAGTGAGCGATGACTAAACCACTACTTGAGACTTCATCTTATCGCATGCTCGTAATGCTCTTTTTATTTGATCCTTTACCTTTGCAAGTGAGTGATGATCCCTTTTAGAACATACATTCACTCACTCATAAATCAAAATGTGTCAACCGCTAAGCCTTAGTGAGTGAGCGACGGTTATAAAATCCTTTACATGCACACTCGCAGCTTGAAAAATAGTAACTACTGATACACCACGACTGAGCTTTGGCATAAAAATCTTCTTTTATTGCACACTCACTGATGAAAAATTTCAAGTTAATCATCCACCACGACTGATTAATGACTTCTCCTTTCCTCTTGGTCGCACAGTCACATGCCAAAAATATTTAAGTGCCAACCAATTGCGAGTAAGTGATGATTCAAAACTTCCTTGGTCTCTCAGTCGCACATTAAAATATTAAAAGAACAAACCATCTACGAGTGAGCGATTATAACTTTGTTCGTTGAATTTCCTTCAATCGCGCACTTGCTATGCAAATTTGACTTAACCTTTTTTACTTGGGAGTGTGCGATAGCTCAAGCATTTCCTTCATCGCTCACCCGCAGTCCCAAATTATTTGAGTGAAACTTCAATACAACTGAGTGATAATAACATATAAGCACTCATAGAGAATGTGTTGCCTGTTCACACAACAAAAGGCCTTATATAAAAACCTCAATGAGTGAGCAACGACTTATAGACAGAACTTGACTTGTACACTCGCACAGCAAAAGACACTGAATTAAAACTTTAGCGAGTGAGCGATAAACAAAAAAATTCCTCTAGTCGCACGCTCGCACATTAAAAACTTAAAGACAAGATATCTTAGCGAGTGTGCAACAACACAACTTTTCAATTCACTTGCATACTCGCAGACTAAAAGGTTAAAAATGAAAATATATTGCGATTATGTGACAAAGACTTTCAAAATGCTTCAACAACGACATCGCTCACTCACGAGGTAAAACTAACAACTTACAAAATTGTTGCGACTGCACAACTGAAGAATGACCAGCTTACTCGCTCACTTGCACACAAAAATGACTAACGAGCCATGACAATGCGACTATGCGACCAAGCATAAAAGATAACTGATTGAAGACTTAAACATTTATAAGACCTCTTTTACATGAAAAGGGAAAATTTGAGGAAAAAAGACACAGGAAAAGACCATTGTTTGAAATATGAAAAATCTCTGAATATAGTGCTAACAATGGCTCTGAATGGGGAAAATTAATTATAATATTAACATTAGAAACCAAAACTTTGGGACACAGACCAAACCCTAAAACAAAACTGTACATACACACACAACACAACCAAAGCTTAAAACAAAAAAACCTAAACTATTGTGCATGGGCAGGTAAGATTATGAGAAATAGTGCTTCAAGAATTGTCCATGCATTGGCAATTCATGTTTCTCACCAACAGAATCTTCAATAAAGTATTAATATTTTCCATGAAAGTCCTGAATCACAAAAGGGCCAAGCCATAATGACTTAAAATTTCCATGCTTACCCTTTTCTTCTTTCCTTGTATTCCATTGCAACACCATATCATTTACCTAAAACTTCTCTCAGTTGACCTCTTATCAAATAAGTACTTTGACTTTTGTTGAATTTTCAGGTTCCTCTTGTGTGCTTCAGCTCTAATTTCCTCTAATTCGACCAATTGGACCATTCTATCCATCATGGGTTCTTGCACTTCAATTTATTTTTCTTGTAAAAATATATATATAGGTAACAAATTATTCAGAGGAAATCTTTCCTAGGTTCCATATACCATCTCAAACGGGGAAACCCCTATTGCTCTTTTTATTGTTACACTGTCAGCCCAAAGGGCTAACTTCATCTTTGAGTGCCATGATTTCTTATTATTCTCCAAAGTCCTTTTAATGATCTTCATTATACTCTTCTTACTAGACTCGACCTGCCCATTTTCTTGAGGATGATAGGGCAAGGAATAAGATACAATAATGCCATACTCTTCACAGAAGTCGTTAAACTCCTTAGTTCTAAAACACATGGCATTGTCCATGATTAGTCTAGTAGGCACACCAAATTTAGTCAAAATATTATCCATTAAGAAATCCATTACCACCTTGTTGTTTGCCTTCTTGGATGGGACTGCTTCTATCCATTTGGTAAAATAATCTGTAGCCACAAGAATCCAACTATGACCTCCACTATATATTTTTTGTAAACTCTCCAATAAAATCAATGCCCCATTGGGAAAAGGATGCTTCCACTATCATTGGATTTAACAACAATGCTCCTAAAAAAATTTCAATTTGGAAGAGAACCTCTGGCAAGGTTCACATCTTTGTACAAATTTTTAAGTGTCCTTGAAAAGAGAGGGCCAGTAAAAACCAGCCATGATTATTTTATGAGTTGTGGTTTTTGCAGAGTAATGCCCTCCACAAACACCATTGTGCATTTCACCCAAAACTCTCTTGGATTGTGATTCATCCAAATAAAACAATAAGATTCCATCCCCGTTTTTCCAAAACAAATCACCCTGCACTAATACATATCTTTGAGCCTGCAGCCTAAGATTCCTTTTTTGAGTATCTAACATGTGCTCTAGACATTAAGCATTTTTTAGAAAAAATACAATATCAATATACCGTGGTTGCAATTCTATGCTGATGTTATTCATACTTACTGGTTGTACATTGTTTATCTGGGCCAACTCCATGTTTGAGTCAATCATAAGTTTACCCAAGCCCAGACCCCTTACCAATTTGGTAACATGAATTTCTAGGTTGAATTCCTGAATCTTGTTGATCCATCGACACCTTTTTCTAGTGACTTCAGACTGAGATAATATATCTTTCACTATTGCATGTGGTACATAAGTAGTCACCTTTGCACAAATTAAATAAGGTCTAAAAACCTTAACTGCTTTGACCAAAGCGTAAGCCTGCTTCTCCATTATCTCATAGTTAAGTTCTGCTACCTGCAGAGACTTATTGAAAAATGTGATTGGATGTTCAAACCCTTCATTATCCTTCTGCAAAAACACTATAGTGATAGTGTGAAATGAAGAAAAGGAAAACAAGGAGAAAGGTTTCTCATAATCAGGAGATTTCAAAACAATTTGACAATGGGTTTCACTATTTCTGCAAAGTTGGCAATGAATCTTCTTACAAAGTTCACCTTTCCTAGGAAAGACTGTACACCCTTGATGTTCTTGGGAAGCAACACTTTTTTAATGGTCTCTACCCTCTCAGGGTCAATTATGACACCTTCCCTTGATACTATGTGTACTAATAACTTACCCTCTGTCACAACAAAGTGACATTTCTTTGGGTTCAAAGAAATTCCATTCTCCAAAGCTTTAACAAAAATCTTCTCCAAATACTTACAATGATCCTCAGGTTTTTCAGAGTATGCAGTTAAATAATCTCGATATACCACCATAATTATATTTACAAATTATTTGAAAGCCACATACATGGCTCTCTGGAAAGTAGCTCCTACATTCATCAATCTGAAAGACATCCCCACATAGACATATGTACCCCATGGGGTAGTGAATGCTATTTTAAAATATTCAGACTCTTGAAACAACACTTGGTTTTAGCCAAAAAAACCATCCATCATGGATAAGAGTTCACAACATGTAACCCTTTGCAACATTGCCTCCATGTTTGGCAAGGAATAATTATCTTTTAAGGAGGCTACATTCAGGTTTCTAAAATCTACACACAATCTGATATCACCATTCTTCTTTCTGACTGGCACCAAATTAGATACCCAAGAATAATGTTTGATCATCTTTATTATCCCAGCATCTCTGAGTTTTGTTAACTCATGTTGCATCTTAGGATCTAGTAATGGATTGATTGGCCTCTTTTTTTCCTAAAAGGGTTAACATCACTTTTCAATGGGATTTCATGCTAGAAGATATCTTCCCTGTAATCCTTAAGGTCTTCATAAGACCAAACAAAAACATGTTTATATCTTTTGATCAAACTAATCAAATTTGTTCTCACATGAGGTGCCAACTTTTTTCCAATATATACAAGTTTAGGAGCAGATTCTAATCCCAGTTTTATCTCCTTAAATTCATCCATTTTGGCTACATAATTTTGGCACATTTAACTATCATTGTCAATAAACATTCCTTCTAATTGGGTTAGTCCTTTAGGGATTTCATTTGTTTGCAATTACAGAAATTCATTGCCAAATACAGTTTCTTTTCCATCAATCACACTTATCAAATTGTTACAGTCAATATTCTGGCCCTCATAATTGTCTATGCATTGAATGAAAGAAATGATATCATCATCATTTTCAGAAACCTTCCAATTATATACATTATCAGGTATGGCAGGCCTGGTTTTGGTTTCTACAATAGATACTCTTGCTAATGTCAGATCACCATTTTTTATAGCTACATTACAGGAAGTTTTCCATGATATTTTTAGATCTTTCTATCCAAAATGCATAAAAATATTCAATGTTATCCTACACAGCATGCTTACACTATTTTAACCTATCATTTTTGGCAGCATACTTTGACCTGATTTGTGATATGGCTAACTCTAAATCTCCAAAAACCCTTAATAACTTAATTCCATGTTTTATTGTAATTTCTAGTCCCAATAACAATGCCTCATACTCAGTTGTATTATTTGTACATTGGAAAGCCAACAAAAAGGAATACTTAAAAGTAATAGCTGGTGGAGACACAAATAATACACTAGTTCCTGACCCTTCTTTTGAGAAGGCTCCATCAAAATAAATTTACCATAGCCCATGTTGTTGCAATTCCAATTCTTCTATTATGGGATCAGTATTTTTCAATTGAGACTAAATCTTTTCAACTCTAAATTTCTGCATATCCACATCAACACAACAATTGAGCATGTTTGGATCAAATTTTTCAACCAATATAGGAGCCCTATTCTCTCTAAATAACTTAGCCTCATTTCCATTCACAGAAATGGTAGTGAAAGACAAATCCAACTGTACATGTCCTCCCACCACTGTAGCTCACTACCTTGATAAAAACATTCCAAAATGAGGTTGAGTATCAACCACAACAACATCCCTTTTGAAAATAACATTAGGGAAAGTAGCAAGCTTGACCTCAATACCTTGCAAAGTTACAATTATAGGCACTTCCCTATCATCCATGGCACAAAATCTACCAAAAATAGTATCAACCTTCAAACCTAATTCCTTCATCACATTAAAAGCTTCTCTAGAACCTATCATACAATTTTTTAACAACATATTATTTACAAGCAATGTTACATAAAATGGGTCAATCTGATCGGGCTCTTGAAATACCACATTTCCAACACATGTTGGGGGTTCATCTTGCTCTTCTCTTGATTCACAATTCAAATTATTTGTATCAGGTATATCAGGTAAGGCTGAAAGCAGTGAGAAATTAGCTTCTAGGTGTTCTTTTATTTTTAACATGTCAACTAAGAGAACATACACCTTCATTTGAGATAAATATTGTTTCATATCAAAAGTTGGAAGATTCAGGATAGCTTCAGAAGAAAATTTACCCCTATTTTCCTTGGGCTATCTTATTTTTTGTTCATTTGTAGAAGTAACTTTACCCCCTTTGACAGGAGTTTCTTTAGATTTTCCTTTACCTATCTTTCCTTCTTTTGTTTTATCTACATCTTGTGCAAATTCTTCATTTGTGACTTCTTTGATAAAAGCTGAACCAGGTTGGCCTTCATTTTGATCAACTTTTCTATTTCAAAGGTAATATGAACTTCTTGCCTAAGTTAGTGCTGCAATGGTGAGAGATCTTACTTCCTCATCACTAGGCCTCCAAAGTTGCACACATTCTAAATTAGTATTTGTGCAATTTACTAAGAATTGCACATTTCCCTCTGAATTCATCTTCTGATTCACCATTATTGTCTTCAATAGATAAGCCACACATGTTTACTTAAGGATTTTTATCATGTTGTCCTTCTCATGTTCCAACATTTTCACGTAATTTTGGCATGCCTTGGGCTACTACACACTAAAAAGGGGAATGAGGCATATTGCAATTCATACACCAGGGAGTATTCTCTACATTGTGTGTGTTGTTGTTTTTCAGAGGATCAGGCACATCTTTATTCCTAGTATCACTTGATTCCTCTGCCACAGGCTTTCCATCTTTCAATTAGTTTTGTAAGGGAAGTCATGCATTCTATAAGGTTTCTCTTGCCTCTGATAGTGCTGCCTATTATTTTGGAATCCCTTTTCATTTTTGTCTACTTTCACAGCAAGGTCTTTTACCACACTTATGAGTGTATCCATTTTATCCTCCTCTTTGGTATTCTTGTTGGACTGTGGTCTTGACTCTTTCCAGAGTTTATTGTCATCCCTCTTGCCAAGCTTTCCAAAAGCTCTTCTATTACTTTCTATGTTTATGGCCATATTATAAGAATCCCTCGTGGTATGAGGATCTTTATCTCTCAGCAAGTATGTTGTCTTCCCATCCAAATCATTGCAATATGTGGTAAGGCAGACATCCTCATCCAATCTAAATACCTGAAACAATTTATAAATAGCCTTTTGAAATCTTATATTAAACTAAACTATGGTCTCATTTTCAAAATTATTCATGTTTTTGAACTCATTCAACATGAAACCATAATTTATCTTATCACCATACTACTCTTTGAAACATCTAACAAACTCATCCCATGAATAGATACTATTATCAGGCAATCCCCAATACCAATATCTTGCATCCTCAATCAATGATTGTACAAATAGCTTCATCACAACATCCTCATATTCAAATTCATAATCATTCATTGTATCAGTGAATACTTTTAGATTCTCTTCACCTATTATAGAATTATTCCCACTAAATTTGGGAATCTTATCTCTAATCTCATTAGGGATAGCATTAGGTTGACCCAGGATACCATCAAAAAATATTTTCCTATATCTTTCCAAATGAATAGGCCTCCTATGAAAATTTGTGCCAAGATTGGGACCACTACTACTAGTGCCTATATTTTGATGACCAGTAGTGCCACCCAGTCCACTTCCTCCTAACTGTGATGAAACTCCTTGACTTGCACCCAATATCTGGGCATTTGCATTAGTATTTTGAGTCCTAGAAGTAGATCCAAGCATGGTTTGAGTAGTTGAGGTAGTATTACTTGTCACATTAGTGTGAGTGGAGGCATTTAAGAAAGCAATTTTTCTTCTCATTTCTACAGAAGAAGCTTCTAATTATGCCTTCTCCAGTGGTTTGGCAATATCATCTTTGGCCTTTCTAACCCTCTCCAATTCCATATCAAGTGAGAAAATATTTTGAGACATTCCTTCTTCAATATTAGGTTCATAAAATTGTACACCAGTGACTTTTTATTTTCCTCTATCAAAGGTTGTCTATTTAGCATTAGTTGCTAATGTATCTTGTGAAGAGGTTTGACCCTTAAGATTTTTCTGAGTTTCATAAGTGAGAACCTGCTTCAATACAGGTTCCTTTTTTCAGATTAACTTTTCTTCAACAAGTGTTCTTTCTCTTGGCACTCTTTTCTCAGGGCATCTACATCACAAAAACGTTCTTTATTCAAACCATGAAATCCCTCTTTTTCACCCTGGTGTGCCAATTTCAATTGGGCAACCTTCTTCTTAAAATTTTCTCTCTCAATAATAGCATTTACAATTTGCTCTTCTCTAGCCTTATCATTTCTCTTCTTGATAAGCATTAGTTCTTTTAATACCTTTTTCAAAAGGTCATTGTCCCTAAGGACTTCTTCTATGTCAAAACTAGAAGAATCATATATATTCATCAAATTAACCTCCCCTTGATTTTCCACTCATTCATAAGGGATATCTGATGAACTTGGAGAAACATTCCCTAGGTATTGGTCTGATGTTCCCCCCTTTTGTTGTAATACACTTTTGGGTGCAGGGGTATCAAGCAAATCATCGTAATAACCCATGGTCTTAGACTTGAGATTCAGAGGTACACTTATGTCTTTATTAGGAATTGTACCTAAAGGATGACTTGAACCTATAGACCAAGGTTTCCAAGAAGTGTTATTATGAGAGTCTCCCTTCGTAGAATAATTTCTTATAGGATTTTTAAGAACATCACTCTCTAATACAACTTGAGGGTGGTCCTTTGCGTATACCTTTGTATTTTTTATTCTAACCAAAATGAGATCCCCTAACACTTGATCTGCTAATGTTCCCATTAGAAACACCATAGCCCATTACCCGGAGTCGCCACCCAAATCTTATTGGGAATAAAATAACAAGATTTCACTTTGAAAATGATAGTATAAAATGTAACAATGAGATATAGCATACAACTTGTGATTTCATAAACTAGATTTCAAGGATTTTAACTTTCATGAAATGAGGGCTTCAAACTAACCTTTAGATGTGTTTCTTCCTTGAACTCCTCAGTAGAGTCACCATTTTCTATTGGTTCCTTTTCTTGCTAACACATAAAATACTTGCAGTAAGCTTTCTCTATTATCCCAAACACTGATCAAGCAAGAAACAAAATGACAGAAACATGGTTTTCAAACCCTCTACACTTTGAGTTCCACAACCTCGGGTGGGTTTACCCTTTTTCACTTGGGATATTCAAATTATTGACAATTTATTCCATCTGTAAGGAAACTCAGGTGCAAAAATAGCTTCCTACACTAATCTCTAAAGGAAAGTATTGTGCAAATTCTTTTAAATCCTTACAATTTCAGATTCGTTAACTACTTTAACAATGATATTGCAGCCATA
>MU218341.1:36315-51642 GCA_018584345.1 Thuja plicata | reverse complement strand
AAATATATTTTCTACTATATGGGTATTTAAATAAATTACATATTTGAAAAATAGACTCTGAGCACTACATTTTCTATTAGTGGATTTTTTTGATATTCAATCTCTAAGTGCCTCAAATTTTGACATCTATTGACAGACAACTTGAAAATCAGGAAAAACACATCCACTTTTTGCCCAAAAAGTGGACCCAACTTCTTGCTGGCACCCCTAATATTAGTTAATTATTATTAAAATTATAATAAAATAATTAGATAAGGTAGTTTTGAGTTAGTTTTTTATGATTGAAATTTCTTATTTTTGAAATTGAAATATTTATAGACAATCAAATTCTTTTATCATTTATTTGTTACAATGTTGTATTTTCTTTCAAAATCATATGTGCCCATGCATATCATTTTTTTTTTCGATAGTGATGTGCTTCTAACCTATATTGTCCTATTGTGTTCCGTTATCCTTATTAAAAGGTTTTATTTCAATCATTGTTAGATCCTTATAAGTGGATACATACTTGATTACAAGTTATCACTTCTCCATTTAAACCTTTGTTGCACAAGCAACATCATTTGCTAAATGGCTTATCAATTGACCTCAAATGTTGCACAAATGTACACAAATAATAGAAGAAAAAGTAAAGATAAAGATATAAGTATAAATTAATAGAGAGAGGTGGAAAGGGGGAGATATATAGGCATGGAGAGTGATAGAGAGATGACAAGATAGAGATACATATAGAGGGAGAGATGGGAGTAAAAATATTGAGATGTAAAGATTAAATGGTATAGGAAGGGGGTGATGGAGAGAGATGGTTGGATAGAGATATATATGAATATAAAGTGGGCGGATGAGGAAAAATATATAGAGAGTTAGAGATAGATCAAGAGGTAAAGATAGAAAGAGATCTAGGGAGATACAAAGGGAGACATAGACATGGAGAGATAGAGAGGAAGAGATATAAATACTTGAATGACAAACAAAGGGACAAACACTTAAATGACCTTCCATAACTCTATGGCATTCCCATTGCACACTAAGGTGCGATTGCTAGTATGTTAATTTAATTAGAGTACTTGACTTGAAAACTTTTACACACACAATTTTGGCGAGTATCAATTTGTCTACTATACTGGTCGTGGTCCATGCCCTTTCTAGCAAGTTGAACCGTGGATTGTGTAAATCAGCTTCGGTCATGTCAAATAAGACACGCTTTCGCCTTCAACCTAAAAATACTATTTTTAATAGTTCCTATCAGCTAACCCTTGCACCTCTTTTGATACAATCCCTAATTGTAATAAATAGAGAAAAGTTGGCACATATTCAAATTTAAAGGAGTGGAATGAACAACTCCATCCCCACACATAAATATTACTCTAAAAGGTAAACTAGAAGCCCATGAAAACTTTAAAAAACCCATGTACACGTGATAAAAATCATCTCTGATATGAAACCACATTGTTGTAAAGAAGTGAGTAGGAGGAGCACTTGAAACGAAGGCCCCATCCTCACCGATAAACAACAATAAATATCTTCCTTGCTTATTCTTGTGTTTGAGAATCTCGGTAGGCAAAATTTATGTAGAAAAAATGGGATTGACAGAGGTGTGGAGTTCAATGCATGTCGCCACCAAATTTTAATGAGCATTGAATTCTTAAACAGACCATTCAACTATCCCACAAAATACATCAGACCAAAATATCAAAATAATTATTTTGATAGTCTCTCTCTAATTAATTCACGGCTATTGAAGATAGAAAAACAAGGTAGCTATCACATCCCACAAACTTCAACTCTTCTGTCCTTTTTTCTCTCTTCTTACTTGAGTTTTGGCTAAAATATATTACCCAGCTGTATATTTTATTTGGTTTTGACTAAAATATATTAATTGCTCTTGGGATACAAACTTCACCTCTTGCACAATTTTCCTTGTTCAAGAGCAGAAGAACAATGAATGCTACGAGCACAGAGGAATAAAACAAGCAGATAATTTTGTCGTTTACTACATTGATTTTACTGTTTTTCTAAGTTCTAGTTGGTGTTTTCATATAGAGTTTTCTTTCAAAGACTAAGTGTACTCCTTTAGTGTAGTGTCGTTAATGACTGGTTATGGCTGGAAAAATTCCCATTCTCCTGTCTTCTTTGGAAAAATTTACTTGCAAATTTCACTATCTATGAGGTTAAATTCAAGAGGTTAAATTCAAGACTTAATATTAAATGGAATTATAGATTTAAGAAAAGGAAATGGAGGGGCTTGAGTGCTCAAATTTGGCAATCAAAAGCTGAGGTTAATGCTCAAATTTTGTCTTAGAAGATTCTACACCACAAACTAACCACAAACTAACCACAAACTAACTTTCTGTGGGGATAAACTAAAATTGTTGATTGACCAATTAGCTAAGTGTATTTTTTGTCAACATAGTGAAAGTTTAAAGCATATTTTTTGGGACTGTTTTAGAACTAGAAAGAAATGAAATTTCATTTTTACTCATTTCCCAGCTATCTTTCAACATGCCTTGAGATGGAAAGAAGACATTTTTGGTATTGGTCTTCGTAAGAATGTGATTGCAGATTTGATGAGACAATGTATTTTACTGCACATATGAAAAAATAGATGTTTTACAATGTTTTCAAATCATATCATGCATCAGAAAGTAGATATTCTAATATTTTACTTGAAACCATGTTCCAACTCATTTTCTTATGTTCACAGCTAAAGATCAGTCAAAAAAATGGTAGCAGATACAATAGACATCTGGATGACATCAAGTACCAGTTTTTGCAGCTGCATGAAGGAGAGATAAAATGTGACCCACAACTCTATAAGTTTCTGAAGTTTCAAATTTGATGTTTATATATATCATGGCCTTTGATGGTGTCATGGTTATCTTGTATATTGTCACACTGATTGGATCAGCTAGTGTTTTTTTGTACTATTTTCAGTTGTATTTTATATTCTAATACTGTAATTATTTTCTTTCTCTTGTATATTGTCACGCATCAGCTAGTGTTTCTTTGTACTGTTTTCAGTTGTATTTTATATTCTGATACTGTAATTATTTTCTTTCTTCTCTGTGCAGTCCTTTTGGACTGCTATATTTTTATTTGTAGCTTTGATCAATACAAAAAAGAAGAAGTGCTATTAAGTTTATATATTAAACAAAAATGGATGGAAAGAGTCATATTCTAAAAATCTAAGTGGAACAAAAGCTATTATTATTCTTTTAGATTATTATTTCAATTAGTAAGAGAGTCATAATACTATTTTTAGTTTATTTTTAATTGGATCCATATCTCTCTACTATAAGTCAAATTAATAGATTCCACAATGTTCATCCTTAGTACTTTGTATACAATACAATAGTTATAAGCAGTTAAGTTTTATACAAAGACAACAAATTTAGTTTTTGTCATATGTGATATATCATTTAGTAGTTTAGGATGCACCACATTACCTATAATGACAAGGAGTGCTCTTCCCCTAAGAACGTAACTTTATTGTTTATGTTTTAGATAGTAATATAGATGTCTTGAATACATATATCTATAAGAGTAGATATTTGGTGTTTAGTGTTTTTATAGGTGTATTTACTCTACTTTTTATCTATAATTTTAATCAATTATTTATACCATATCTTAAGTACATAATCATATCAATTTTATATGTTATTTTATTTCTTAAACCATACAACCTTCTAATTACTTTATTTTTACTGTATAATTAAAAAAAATGAAACTCCTCAACTTGACATTCTCAGGCCCCGTGATCCCAGGTTCCCAACTGCTGGTCTAGTGGTGAAAGCGGATTTGACAGGCAGTGCCTCGCCTCTTCATCGTATGAGGCTCTACCTCTAGGTGGGTGCCTAACTCATCCAAATGGCTCCCTCAACTGGTATTGGTAACCTCACCTATGTGTGAAGACAAGGATAACGAGGAGGTTGCTTCTACAGAATAAGGGAAGTCCCTCATAGACATCACCCTAGACCTCATTGATGCATGGGATCAAAAGGATGACAAAGATCCTAAGTCGTTGCTCTCCGGTACTACTTTTTCCATTTAAGCAACTTTATTTATATAATTTTCTCTCCAAATTCTTCACATGTTTTCTAATTTGTACTCTACTTGTGTATATTTTACTCTCCAAGTTTTGCTCCTTTGACTCCTAAAGGTGAGCTAGCATCCTCCTCCCTTTTTTGTAAATTGTGTATGTTAATATATATTATTAGAAACTGCCACACTATTCATAAAAAGAGGTCTCAATTTAATCTTACTGTTATTTTATTCATAATAATCATAAATCTTAATCCTTTTCTTTCACTTCACTATGTATTCTTTTTCATTATTTTTTCCTCTAGGCATAACAAAATTTTTATATATAGATATCTTACTTTTACTTTGATGATTAAAAAATATCATAAAAGTTTTATTTTTTATTTTTTAAATTTGTGAAAACATTTTTATTTGTACTTTATATATTTTTATTTTCATTTATTAAATTTTATGTATATTATTATATCAAATAATTTGACATGTAAATGATTATCAAATTTATGAAAAAAGATAAGAGTTTTTATAAACATACTTATTTAATTACACTGTACTTATTTTATTTAGTCTATTTTTAAGTACGAATATAAAATCACTAATTTATAATTATACAAATAATATGTAAAAGCTAAAACAATGATGTCTTACTATAAAACACTATAATAACAAGTGTCACATAGTGGGGTGTACTTGTCATTATAGTACATTATAATAGAAATATAGGAATTATTTAACAATTAGTATTATAGTTATAAAAAATAATAATTTTAATAGAAAATTACAAACAAATATTAGTTTCCCTAAAACATAAGAAATTGTTATGAAATATTAATCTTCCTTAAAATATATAGAAATTAAAAAAATATTAATATTCATTCACATATAAAGAATTGTTAAAAAATATTTGTATCTTAAAAAACATTTGTATCTTTTAAAACATAATAAATTATAAAGAATTGTGAAGAAATATTAGTGTTCCCTAAAATAAAAGAAATGTTAAGAAATAGTAGCATTCCCTAAAATATAAGGGATCTTTAAGAACTATTTTTTTTTATAAAATATAGACAATTATTATGAAATTATCAAAATTATATAATACTAGATTATATATTGTATGATGATAGATCTAACCTAATTAAAATAATATATAATATCAATCACTATAAGAAATAAAAATAATATAAAGAAAATGATTTTAAAATTTTAAATGAGTATTTTGAATAATAATTATATTTAAAATATAATAAAAAATAATGCACCTAACATATTCAATATATGTTAAATTAAAATGTTCAAATTAAGTAATCTTTGTGTCTCAAATATTTTAAATATATCTTACATTAAAATAATGTGTCTCATATGTATATGATTTAGCCTTCGAAAAAAGGAGTCCTATAAGGCCAAATCAATAGTATATTGCCTACGTCAAGTACAATAATTTTAATGTCTCTAGATCTCTATTAAATCAACTTCTTGATGGTATATGTTGAATAACTTCAACCTCTTAGAGAAAAGTCCACTTAAAAATGATATAGGTTAAATATCCCCAACCTCTTATTATCCTCAAAAAGATTTAGGAGTGAATTGATCTTTTAAGAATTTTATGAGTCTAACATATATACTTGATCAATACTTAAGTGTAATTTAAATTCCATTTTTTTTAAAATATTGAAACTAAATAACTATACAATCATATTTTTATATTTTCATTTATCTAATTGTTAAATTATTTTTTTACTAAAATAATAGTAGTAAATTAATTTTAGATTAAAAATTGATTAAATTAAATATAAGAATAGAGGTTGCATTAGAAAATAAAATGAGAAAGGATAAAAGAAATAATGTTTCACCTGAGAACTATATAGATTAGAGAAAGATGAAAGTTAACAAAAGGGGGTCATAAATTTTTGCAAACACATTTTGGAAGTTTCTATCCATGACATGGTAGTGTCGTGAAGAAGACATTTGTGTCTTAAGAGGCACATTCTTATTCATATTGCATGCTTGTGTGTATTAGACTTGTGCATTAGTATCTAGTACAAAGTCAAACATATCTTATGTACATGTTATTTAAAATCACTTGAACTTATTAATACATGCCTCTTTGTTGAAAAAAAATAAAAAATTCTAATATTCCCAGACATATTAATTTTGTGAAGTAGAAAATGTTGTGCTTAAGGCACATTTAGAAACTTGCCTTGGTCAATTGTCTACTTTTGCATATTTCAAGATGAAAATTATCTTTGAAATCTAATTAATTTACCAAATTTATGTGAGGTATTTAAATTGGTCTATCATGATACTATGAAGTTTGGTTCAAATATTTTTTTGATTTTTAAATATGTGTCTATTCTATAGCTTATTATATATTATATTTATTCAAAAAATTACGAATAAAATTTTAATTTGAAATATCCTTCCCTGCAACTCCAAATCTTCCTCACTTCATCGTCAGAGAAAATTATTGCTAGAGCTGAGCTTGTCCCATCTAGAGCATCCCCGAAATCAGCAATGTTTTCATCCTTTAAGTACGTAGAAAACTAGTTGGGGTTATGTGGGCGCTTCACATGTAAGAGAGCCGTCAGAAAATTCAAGTTTCGGCCTTTGCACACAAGGGATGAGTTGAATGTCTCCCTGCTTTCATACCATAAAATAGGGTATCTAGGGGCATAATTGTCCCTCGTGAGATATTTTCCGTAGTTCATGGCTATGGGGATCATTAGGGCCTCATCAATGTTATGAAGGACGATGTCAATATCTCCAAGAATGTCCTTTTTGAATATTTTTTCACAAATCGCCTTTGCAATCTTCTTGACCCTCTCAAGGAGCATTGATAGGGAAATGAACATTGATGCAATGTCTGAATTTACTCTTGTCTTGTCAATATTATCCAAGTAATCTACTCCTAAAACCTTCATAATTTCCTCCACCACTAATATGTTATTTTGTTTTATAATACCTCTAATTATTTGTTCCATTATCTCGTTCTTTATTTCAGTCTATTGCTTCCCACCTCGAAGTCTGATTGGGGTATCCATAACTTCTTTCTCCTTTGTACACCTATGCAAAATAAAATTGAAGCTTTATGTGTGGAAGATATTCTTAAAATATATGAAAACTTGCTAGAGACGATATTAGGTGTTTTTGATTTATCAAGTGTTAGATGGTGTTATTAATATTGGCACAAAATTTTGTGTTGGAGAGTAATACTATATTGATTTAAATATAACTTACCTACATATCCCGAGGTAATACGAATGAGATATCCTGTCAAGATTTTGGCCTTTGCAGACTAAATTTCTATCTTAAGTAAGATTTGTACTTTAGGGCTTCATTCCATTAAGGCAAGGATAACTTAAATTAATTATCATAATGTGTTGTAATGCCTATATGTTGGTAGCTCAAGTATGGGGCCTGTGCGGCATTAATGAGATAAATAATTATCCTCATGTTGCTTAGCTGTAATTCAGGCTTTACTTTACTTCGTTTGAGATGCCCACTTAATTATACAAGAGGTTTAATGATTTTATGAGATCTGTCAGATTACAGAATCTTTCATGATCTATTTAGTGTTTCTCTCACCTAGAATTGATAGTCGACATTAAAGAGTTGTTTATAGGGATTTCTCCAAATCTAAAACCATTGAAGTTTGCTAAGGTATTTTTATATGACTAAAAGTAAAACCATCCATATGTTTTAATATTTTTGTTCCTTTATAGTAAATATTATATTTTAACAAGTACACATATAACCTTACTAGATAAAAAAGATTCAATTTAAGGCTTAAAGATTCAATTAAGGCTTCTTATAATAAGAGTAGAGGACTTTGTTCTCCCTAATACCTAGAAGCGGAACCAGGGAGGGAGGAGGACCCGATTGAAATAGTCAGGAAAAGACCCCCAATCTTGTTGTTACTGGATTTTCGGAGATATCCAAGTGGAAGTATTCACAAATACATCCTCAGACATATGATAACTAATAGTCTATTCCCAAAAAATGTATATATATATATATATATATATATATATATATATATATATATACAAGAAGTATTTGGAGAAAAGGGCAAGGGGAGAAAGTAAGCGATATTAGAGAGGAAGAAGCAGTGGGAGTGAATGAACTTTGAAATTCCAAAGTCAGCCCAGGAACACCATAAAGAAATATTTCGGCATGACGGGGATAAAATATGTCATACAATACAAAAGGAAATGAAAAGTAACAAAACAAATAATCCCCTATATCGGGACAAGGACATTTTGGGTGTTAATCCCGAAAAGCTGATGAAATATGGAGAGCGAAAGGTTAGAAGAACCAAATCCAAAAATCCAAGGATATGGAGGTAATATCGAGCAAGCAAAAGTGTCAAATATTTATGAAAATCAAAAAAGCCATTGTAAGGCCACATAAAAGGGACCAGTTTGGGTAGGCAGGCTCTAGGGGGACCATTGTTCTTCGCAAGAAGCAGTGTGAGTGGACGAACTCCGAAATTCCAACGAAAACCCTGTAGCACAATATAGAGAGATTACGGTAGTCGGGGAAATAATATGTCGAGATACAAATGGAAATGGGAAGTAACAAAATAAATGACCCAGCCCACTCTCAGGAAAAATACATATTGGGTGCTTATCCCGAAAAGCCGATGGCTTTAGGAGATCATAAGGATAAGAAAGTCCAATATCCCAGAATCCAAAGATATGGAGGTTATTTTGAGCAAGCAACAGTGTCAAATAATTCTTGAAAATCCAAAAATCCATTGTGAGGTCGCATAGAAGGGACAAGTTCGGGTAGGCAGGGGGTAGAAGGCACGAAAGCCCCTGGAAGGTAAATTACCGAAAACATTAAAAGTTAACAAGGGTGAGAATTTAAATATATGGCCTTGATAGGATATTTCAACTGAGCCTAAGAAACATCCTATCAAAACTCCAATTGCTTGTCATGAGTAAATGTTATACTCATCTAACCACTCCCACGTATGGAGTGCCTAAACCTGCATTTAATTTTATGAGTTTTGAATATAGGTAATAAAGGCATAGGTTTAAGTGACATAGTGAATTTAAGTGGGAGGTTAACCTAAAACAGAATCTCAGAGTGATTCTAAAAGGAAAGAACCAGTGAAGCAATCAACTAGGTGACACTACCACAAACACGTACTACAAAAAATCACATACATTGAAGATGACCCTAAAATATTATGAGTACGACCATCTAAACAGTGCCAGTAGCATTTGGAAAGATATTGGTGATACCAGGTTGAATTTTTATGACTTGGAAAATTTATACAGAAGAGTACATACCCCTCCCTTACATCCCATAACACATAAGTTGGTTGAGAGTGAGTTAATCCAAGCGACAGGTTTCCCTGTTTCCATCCAGGCCCCATAAATTATAATGGAGTGCATAGCCCAATTCAACCCTGGCAGTCGGCAAGTTAGGAATTCAAATAATGAAGTGGTGGTAACCTTAGATAGGCAATCAATGAAGAATTATTTTGGCCTTCCAACCATAGAAGAATATACTGACTAGGACTTGTCAATGTATGCCTCATATTTCAATGAGAGGAAATCACGTTGGAGAGGCGAGATCTTAGCTGATTGGTTTCTAGCCAAGAGGGCCCCAAGATCCAAACTTCTGAAGACACTATATAGAACCAATCTAGAAAGAGAGATTGTGGATATCCTAGTTCTGCTACATCGCCTAAGGAGGAATGAGGATGCCCTAAATTTTGAGGAGTGGTGGTATTTCATCATACAAACTATATGTGCCGAGAGTAGGTATATTGACTGGGCTCATCTTCTAAGTGACAAGTTGACTGAAATTCTCATTATAGGTAAACACACATCCTCATTCCATATGTTTTCCTATATCATTTATTCCATGGCTTGTATACGCAACAAGCTTGGCCTACCTAGCTCTGAAGAATATGAGGAGGATACAAGTATATGATTTCTATACATGTTTGCAGATGCATAATAGTAACGAGATTTTTTGTAGGGATTATGCAGAGAGCTATAGGGCTTCCCTGAGTGAAGAATGTCCCCAGAGGCTTCATTGGCAATAACTACCTATGGTGGCCATTTCACACAATTCCTGACATTTACTTACTTTAGGATAGGGGCATTTGACAATTACCCTTATAAGTTACCTAGATATCCAGATGATAAGATCATCCTGATAGAGATATGTAGGCAGATCATTGAGGTTAATACTAGGTGCGGTGAACATCACAAAGTAGGGATACAATTTCCTATAATAGTTGGGGTATATACATGCTCATCTAGCACCAACACCCTTAACATGATAAAGAGTGCTAGAGCCAAGTATACGTTTGAGAAATACAACGTGCTTTAAGCACACTTTGACCCAATAAATTATGTCAAGGATAATTTATAGCTAGGGTCATCATTCCACCATATCCCCTCCTTAGAGGACTTTTGGATGAATTGTAGGGATGATTATGACATGAGGAAGTGATCCTGGTCCCAACTCACTGTTGAGAAGGTAAGACTCTACGACGTTAATATAGATGTGGAGGGGGTGTCAAAAGATGGGATGGATATAATATCACCACAATATGTGGGTAGGATAAAGGGGACCCCTCTGAAGCCCATTGCATTTGAAGGACCAGAGCTGGATGATCTCGACCTAAGGATGGATCCCATCGTTAAGCAGACAATAGAGTGGGTAAAATGGAAATAGACATGTAGGTGAGGGGAAAGCTCCACAAAAACCTTTCCCACCCCAATTAAAATCCCAACCACATTAATTAACATAGCAGCCAAATTAGGGTCACCAAACCAAAATGAAACTCAGGCAACCGGTGGGGATGATCAGCCACCTGAGAAATTCTATAACATGGCACAGACATGCGGGAGTGGGACATTTCCAATTATTAACCTTGACTCACAAGAAGAATCCTATCAGGAAGAAGCAGGAGAGCATGCATGGCTCCCCAGGGAGATCCACAAGAGAAACCACAAGAGAAGTTGCCAATAATACAGTATTTGGGATCCCAGGGGAATAATCAGAAGGATCATTTAAGCCTCTCCCCCCACAAGGTACCACACTTCTTAGCCCTCTCCACATCAAAGAAAACTCCTCCAATAGTGAGGAGGTTATTTGATATAGAGAGTCTAGCCACAACTTCAGGAGTTCTATCATCACCTTCGTGGATAGAGCAGACAATCGAGAGAAAAATGAAAAGAGAAGAGGACAGGGTACCTCTAGGTGATTTGATCACTCAGATCATGAGAGGCCCTCTAGCAAAAAAAGGAAAAAATAAAACCCGTATATTTTCTGCAATGGGGAAGGATCAAGAGATAGGGTATGTCATATTGGAGATTACCCAAGCTAAAATGTAGGAAGAGACCAATCCTTTGTCTCTTGCAGATTATGAAGTGAGAAAGATTGATATAGGTCCTTCGCACCATGATAGTACTTTGGATATGTGGGAGTTCATCCACCAAGAGGTTAGAGACGGATTGGACAGGCTTAAGGAGAAAAGGCCAAACTCAAGTCCACTGTAACACACCTTAATAAATATATCAAAAAATCCCTTACCCCTATCTCCTCGTAGCCAAGGAAACCATCCAGTGAGACATTTGATCCCACATCATATACAAGTTAGGAGGTAATTGCACAATTGCATGAGGATCATCACATGAGGAAAATTGGCATGGATTGGATCCAGGATCTCAAGTCCCAAGGGATACCGCTAATCGATTGCCTTGGGGCTTACTATAAGGTTTATATACATCTTAAGGATGTGGTGATAAATGATATTCAGCTCCTCGGAGAAGAGAAGAGAAATACTAAGAGCCTCCAGTCTACATTAGAGGAGTTGATGAAAATGAAGGTAGAGGATGCAATCGCCAAAAAGATGTTGGAAACTGTCAATGAGCCGCTGTAGAGGTGGAGTTATTCCCTGACATACAAGAGGGACATTATAACAGAAGTTCGTGAACATATAGAACTCATGGTAGAAACCCTCCAAGCAAGCATCTCACATATGGAGAAATACTTCACCGAGTTGGGATGTGGTTCCCATCAGGGCACAGGTAATGTTCTCATCAATATTGAGGGTATGAAGAGAAGGTATCAGAAGAGTATAGACACCATAATCAATCTTGCAGCCTATCAGAGTGGGGATATATCTAAACTGACAACCCTTGATGTTCAACTTTCTTCTGCCAACAAGGATGTCCAAGATATCTCCCAGAAAATCAAACAAACAAAGGATGACCATATCATTTGGACAATGAGGAATGATCTAGTCACCATCTCTAAGGATGAATTCATGACACGAGTTCTCACCACCATGGACAGGCATCTAAAAAAAACTAAGACAGAGGAAGAAAGGGTGCAAAGCAAAGAGGCAACCTAAGCTTACCTATATAAGTAATTGATTCTCCTTATATTGCTTGGACAATTAACAATTATCTTTACTTTGCTTGGTTATTATGATTTTATCTTGAGGAGATAAGGGGACAATACTATCCTCTGTTTATTTTTTAATTGATTAGAGTTATCAATTTATATCCTTCATAATCTAATCATTGTTTATATTTGATGAAAGGATTACTCTACATACTCAGTGAAGGATAATGAGTTTGATTAAAGTTGTTTTACAATTGATTTTACGTGATCAATGAAATTATTATGTATAAATTTTTAGAGAGCATGACTAACTAGTTAGATTATCCCCAATTCCTTGATTATCTAGTTCATCCGCTCTTTTATTTCCTTCTCTATATATATGGTTAATTGTTAATTTATCAAACTGGAAAAGAACAATAGCCCTGGCCAAAAGTGTGTCTAATCTCCAGTTAAGGAGAGAGCCTTTTCTTAAGGAACTGATGATGATAGCTGAGTCACCTTCAATCTCTAATTTCTTACATCCTAAATGTCTACATAATAATAATCCTTCCACTAGAGCAGATAATTCTGCCCCATTTTTTGTCTCCTTACTAATGAATTTAGCTAAATTTTCCACCTCATTTCCTTCCACATTGTGAATGCAACAACCAATTCCAGCCAAGCATGGGTTACCCCTTGAAGCACTATCAAAATTTAATTTTAGCCATCCCTCTTTTGGTGGTTTCCATTTACACTCATCTCGTTGAAGACATTATATTTTTCCATTAGTATATGTAAGGAAAAACATGATCTACACCATCGGGTTACACTACACCAATAGACAAGGCACAACACTACCTGACGCCAAGGTTACCCAATACTGCCAAGTACAAAGTATCCCGAAAAATACTATTCAGTGTTACCTGATGACAAAAAGGACAAAGGAACCCGACGAGTAACCAACAGTGCAATCCAAAAAAAAATCAAAGAGTGGAACCCGAAAAATGAAGGGAACCCGACAATCAGTTCAATAAAGGAAGACCGACAAACTTTTAGTTCAAACTAATGATCAAGAACCGACAGTCAGTTACATCCTGCAAAAAGTGGATCTGACTTTCCATGTCAGATAAATCACTGAAGTTTTATATTTTTTCTTCTTGATTTGTTTTAAATCCATTATGTGTGGAGAAAGCAATGCAATTATTATTGTTTTAATCAGTTTAACTATTTTAAAACATGCAAGCTAAAGGATCAAGGTCAAGTTGTATACCTTGGATCAAGGGTTAACATTGTAATGCATGATTCTAGAATAGGTCAAATACTTGTATAAATAGATGCTCAATCAATTGTGAAAATGTTGTTCAATGATGATTGTAGCCACTAAGAGAATCTAAGGATCAGATAAGAGAATTCATGCAGAAGGACAGAAAAGGATCAATTCAGTTTCAAGAACAAGAGCACAGACTACCGACGAGCATGAAAAGGTATTAATCAATCACTATAGGTGATATTCATATTTTGAGAGCTTTAATGGATTTGTGATCAGCAATTATAGATTGCATATAGTCAGGTCAAACATATTGTACTCATTCTAACAAGTGTAGTACACTTAATAAATCCTCTCAAGGAAGGTGGACTTAACAGTCCTATTGTAAATCTCTAAACCGAGTGCACACTTCATTACTATTATTAAAAGCTCTTAATAGAGTAGATCTTATCAGTTCTCCACTTTAATACTCCTAACAGGGAAGATCATTAGAAGTGATCAATTGTAAGCCTATACCAGCTCCCTTCCATTCTACAGATAGTGAAGTTTTGTGGGTGCCATCCCACCGTAGTTTTTGCTTCCTAACAGGAGTTTTCTGCGATATCATATCTTGTGTTATGTGTCTATAATTTCATGAATGTTTCTATGAATGTTGCATATAATTAAGTTTATGAATTAATACTACATGCATAAGAAATAACATCAGATATGGTCGGTAATGCAGTCAAGATTGTTTACTAATGATGAAAGGTGAAAAGTGTTAGAAGTTTTAGAGGTACTGATTCACCCCTCCCCTCTTAGTAATACTTCCCATTAATCCCAACAATTGGTATTAGAGCTAAGTCTCTTCTTGAAAAGCTTA
Source organism: Thuja plicata (assembly GCA_018584345.1). Taxonomy (NCBI): domain Eukaryota; kingdom Viridiplantae; phylum Streptophyta; class Pinopsida; order Cupressales; family Cupressaceae; genus Thuja; species Thuja plicata. The sequence goes on along the minus strand of MU218341.1, from coordinate 37,123 downwards.
AAGGCTTAAGAGAAAATATCATACAATGGAGAAGTACAAACTTGATAAAAATATTAAGAATAAAAAGCCTGAAATCCAGATGTTCTATGAACAATATAAAGAATTGAGAATCAAGATGAGAGAGTTTGTGGATGAGAGAAAAGGTATGACAACTCGGAGCAATAAAAAATATTATCAAGAAGAAGAGATTCCAGATTTCTTTGAGTCTTCAGGATCAAATACAAGCAAAGCATCAGATACATTAGAAGAGAACATCACAAATCTAAAAGAGATCAATCAACATTTGACAAAGCAAATAAAGATGCTGCAGTCGGTCAAGAGACCCAGATAGTAAGAATGATTGATGTGATGAGTTCTGCTAGACAAGCTAAAACAAAAATAACACTAGCAATTGATGATAGAAGGAAGATTACAGAGAAGCTACAAGAAAAGGAGTTAGAAATTCAAAGACATGCTGAGCATCACCATGAGATTACAAATCAGATTATTCTTACAAGTCAAGAAGCAAACAGAATGAATATAGAACTCATTGAAAGAGTACAGGCTATCGGTGAGCTAAGAGAAGAGAATGAAAAACTAAAGCATGAGGTTAGAGTTCAACAACAACATAATGAAATTATCAGAAAGGTTGAAGAAATAAATAAAAGAATGGATGATTTTCTTGAAGGACAACGAAGAGTTAACAACAACGGTCTAGGCTTTACCGAAAATGGAGAATCATCAAATCAAGCCAATCCAAAGAATGTCTATGAAAATCCAAGACCAAGAAAGCTTACATGCAAACACTGTGGAAAGCAAGGCCACACAT
>MU218341.1:9215-36265 GCA_018584345.1 Thuja plicata | reverse complement strand
TTCCTAAATCTACATCTTCATTCATAGGATTCTGTTATAAATGTAACAAGAAAGGACATAAAGCATATGAATGTAAGTCTAAGATGGATCAACCAAAGAAGGAAACCTACATGGATAAATACTGTCCAAACTGCAAAATGAATGGGCACACAAGTCTTGAATGCCAGAAAAAGAAAAGGCAAGCATGTAAGCCTAAAGGTCAAGAAACTCCCTATCAACCAAAGAGAATCGGTAATCAGTATGTATGGGACTACAGTACATGGAAAAATTGTACAACATGTGGTAGATATGGTAACATTTATGAAAAATGCATGAGAGCATGGACCAAAAGGTCCAGAGGCTAGACAAACCCCAGAATGGCATGCTTACACTATCATAAAGTTGGTCATCTCAAGAAAGACTGCAGAGACCGAATGACAGAGACAAGCATATATCCCAATAGAAACACCATTGAAGATATCCAGAGGGCTAGAGATAAAATGTGGAGAAAAGATTCAAGCAATGATGAAGCTCGACCAAGCAATGCAAATGGTGACACCCCATCCAATGGATCTGGTGACATCACCACCCCCACATAAGATGAACAAGTAAGTATGGAACTGCACTACACCAAGTCACATTTTGCATCAATTCCATTATACAAATTGATAGATAGTCAAAATATGCATGAACATAGATGCATATTATGTTACTTGTTACAATTTTGAGAAAACATCCTCTTCGGTAAACCAATACCAAAAATCATCGGTGAACATAAAGGATGAGCTGTCTACACTTACCGAGAATTGTCAGACAACAAATAGAATGGCTAAGTTGCTAATGTAACCTGACACCCATCGGTAAGGAAGCAAACTTATAAAGTTTTCATGACACAACACTGATATCCGTCGGTGAAATAAAAAATCTTAAAAGCTATCCCAAGCATCTTGTCAACACCGACAATGTTAATTAAGAGTCTTCTCGACGAACTCCGTCTTCATGACCTGATGAGTCGTTGAACATTTATGACAGACTTAGGGAAAAAGTCTATAAATAATTGACGAGAGCACTTCATTTCTCACATGTGATTTGAGCAGAAAGAATAGAGTGAAAATAGAGTGATAAGAGATCAGATAGCAGAGCGACCTCGACTCGATCCAGCGCACTCAAAATAGATCAATCACCAGTTATACGGCTCAAAGTAAGTACCGAGCACAACAAAGAACTCTGTTAATATTTTCAAGAAAGCCCTAAATTTTAAATACGATGGAAACCACCTCAAAAATTGTAAAGATTAAGAATGACAAGAAGAGTGTGGTTAAGCTGATAAAGAAAAACACCTCTATGGAACCAAAGTACAAGATATGCTCAGAGATTGCATCGCAACTCGATGAATCTGACGCATTTTCAAAAATTCCACCTAGGGTTTTACTGATAGAGGACGTAAGATCCTACATTCACTATAAGATTTCTGAAATAGGTGATCTAGAGATAGACCAAGCTTACAAGAAGCTGTGTGATGCAGAAGGAAACCTGAAAGAAGAACACAAGCATCTGTAAGTTAAAGGGATAAGTAATGCCCTATATTTCTTGAGGGTTTTCAAAACCAACTGGATTAGGTTAGTTTTGAGAAGAATGCATGATCATAAGTTGTGGTTAGATGAACCTAAGAAAATCACTAAGGATGTGTTACATGCTGTAACTGGTTATCCCATAACTGACAAGCCTAAGGCACACAAGCATCCCTCTCGGCCAGAAGTTGAAAAACTCACAAAAGATATGTGGGATAATAGAGGTCTCAAGGTAAACACCATCACTGACGAGGAATTGAGGTTCGGTGCATGTGTGATAGGTTACAAGATCTTCCAGGCAAGCAGGCTAAACATCATTTCTTCAACAGTAGTAAGCACAACTTACAAGATAGTGACAAAGGGAATACAGATGGATCTATTTGAGATCATGTTAAAACAACTTGATGAGAACATGAAAACAATCAGGTCTGGAAAGAAAAACACATGTAAGTTTGGTTCATATATCATGTGTACATTCTTTTACTTTCAAGAATTCTTTCCTTCAATAGGCAAAGTGAAGTGTGATACAACAAAACCAGTCCCACTGCAAATTAGTGAACTTATCAAGTCACCAGGAGACAATTTTGATTCAGTGATGACTACATACTTCCTTGACTTCAAGGAAAAGATGATGGAAAGAGTGAGGATCCCTGAGCAACTAATTGAAAAACATAGGGATGAGATATGTTTTATGGTAGATACAGATTTCAATCACATAAAACTGGTTGTACCAAGAACAGTCTGGTTAGCACCTCTTAACTATGAAATTAACATAGATGAAGCTACAAATGCAATTGATGCATTGATAAATGAGCCACTTGACAAAAAACAACCAAGGTTTGAAACTTATGAAGAGGCCAAGTCCAAGATAAAAATAGGCCTAGTAATCAAGAAAATTGTCAACAAGAAGAACAAAATGGTAAAGAATCTTGAAAAGATTCTATCGGTTAATGAGGAGGAAAAAGAACAAATAGAGGAAACCGATGAACATGGTACCATCGGTGAAGGAAAAAATGATAAACAATCTAGTTCTGAGGCAACTGAGTCTGATACACCTCCACCTCCTACAAATAAACAAAGAACAAGGAGCCAAACAACAAAAGATGCTACACCTCTGAAGAAAGGTCAAGTGAGGACCTATAAGAGGAAGCAACAAACAAAGGAGAAAACTATAAAAAGAACACCTACAAAAAGGAGGAAAAGAATGGTCAGAATCAAAGCTGACATTGAAGATTCCAAAGAGGATGAGCCTGATGTAAGTAAGAAATTTTTTCTCACTAGAACAATTAATGAAATTGCTAAGTCAATTGATACTACCAGTACAATGACTGATAGGAAAATCAGACAATGGGATAAACTTGAGCCAGAGGACCAAAACAAGATACAAGATGCAATAATCAAGGCAATGTTCAAGTTCAAATATGTACCAGTAGAATTTATAGGCCAAATACCCAAAGAGTTGGGTAACTAAATTTCACAACAATGGTCATATTCTCAATGCACCAAAAAGGAAGCAAGCGAGAGGGTACTTGTCACACTTATGCCTCATGAATCAAAGATGGAAGAAATCAAAGAAATAATGAAAAAGCACTCAAGCAAATTTGTAGAAAAGATAAGAGCTTAAAAAGTGCTTGAAGATAAATTTATAGAGCTAGACAACATGACCGAGGCCAAATGGAGACAACTCCTAGATCTGCCTGCAGAGTCAACAAGTTGTGAGAATCAGTTACTTCTCACCGAAACACCTCATGTAGAGGAGGAGAAAGATAAGGTGAGTCCTGAGCACATTGCTTTGGACAATGTAGATAATAATGAGCCCATTGACTTAGATCAAGTCATGGATGATCTTGACATTCAAGACATCACTCATTATGACTCTGATAAGGATCCATAAAAAGAAGATGATGTCATTTTTATATCTCTTAAGGATCAAACCAAGCAACAAGAATTGGAGACAAAAATAAATAATGACATGGATGTTGCTGATGAAATATGGCCAGACACATCAATTATTGACATCATAGGACTAGACCCTTTCGATCAACTACAAAAATATGAAGATGTCACTACTCAACATGATCAAACTGATGAGAAGGACATAACACTAGATGCAACACAAGTAAGCAGACATAATAACATACCAGTATTGATGAAGGAAATAAATCTTCTAGAAGGAAATGAAGAGTCTAATGTAGCAGATTCAAGCATACCCAAGGACAAGGGTAATGTAGAGACAAAGGAAACAACTGATGCAACAAAAGACACAACTGCAAAACAAGCTGCAACCGATGATCATAAAGACAAGTCTATTGATCAAATTAAAGAAGAAGCACAAAAAGTAGAAGAGGACAAGAAGAAGGAAAAAAGGTGAAGAGGAAAATATAGATGAACAATAGAAGAAGACAAAAGAGAAATATGCAGAAACACCCAAGGTTGATGGAGAGACGTCTTCACCAAACCGACAGGTGCACCCTGAGTAGAAAACAAAATAAAGCATCATCTACAAAGCCTTCACTGAGCACTTCAGAGAAGACAAATGAACTAGAAATGGTAGTTCATACACCTGCTTCAACACAAATCTCAAGGAAGAAGAAAATAAAGAATAAGAATCCAGTCACTCTGGATGAAATTATTGAGATTCCAGTTTTTGATCCTAGGACATTGGATCCAAATGAATTGAAAACATATGTAAAACTTTGTGAAAGGAAAGCCATGCAGGACAAGTTGAGAAAAACCACCAAATTAAAGAGGTAAAGGTACTTGAAGTTGCATGAGGAATACTTCAACAAATTGTACCTGATGTAGATGTTGATCAAATAGCCCCAATGCTTGATCAATTAGTGGTTCTCATAGATGAAATCACATCTCAGAACATAGATGCTGAGAAGGCCATGGAAGAAAGAATTGAACAAAAATATGAGTTCAAGCTAGGTGAGAAGATAAGCCAAGAAGTGGCAATCCAAAAGGTTAAGCTTTCTGAACTGGTAAGCGCAATAGACCCAATTATTTTAGAAGCTATAACCTTGATACAAAAATTATGCACGCTAGATCAACTCACCAAGGAGTATACCAAAAAAATAACATAGATAGATGCTGATCTTCAGAAAAGTGCACAAAGTCTCACAAACAGTGAAGAGGCAATCAAATTGCACAATGAGAAGCTCAAAAAATATCGCAAGCCGAGACAAGAAATTCAAATTGTAGAAACCAAGTTTAGAGATGAGGTAAATGAGCTCCAAGCTCAACTCTTACCAACACTCTCACTACTACAACAACATATGATAGAGGCAAGAGCACTAATTTCCACCCCAGAAATGTCTGTCCTAGACAACATTTATGATATGCATGCACGAATAGAGCTAGAGCACATGGCACTAGAACTCCTCAAAGAAAAATGGGAGAAAATGCTCGAATATATCAAGAACACCCACTCCCATATTCTTGACACATTGTAAGTTACACATTTTTGTCACATTTTTGACAACTTATTAGTTGTACATTTTTTTCATGAGTATCAAATAAAGGGGGAAATGATATGTACAGTCAACAGTAAAAGGGGAAATGATTTGTATAGTTAGTCATTTGAAAGAGCAAAAGAACAGTGAATGTATACTATAGAGGCAAGTATACAAGCACATATAATTATACTATACCGATGCATACAGTTAGGGGGAGTCATATAATGACAAGGATATATACATGGTGTACATACTAAACACTTTAGTATTATGCACATATTAGTTTTTGATACTAATGCCAAAGGGGGAGATTGAAGACATTATATTTTTCCATTAGTATATGCAAGGAAAAACATGATCTACACCATCGGTTTACACTACACCGACAGACAAGGCACAACACTACCCGACGCCAAGGTTACCCGATATTGCCAAGTACAAAGCATCTCGACAAACACTATTCAGTGTTCTGATGACAAAAAGGACAAAGGAACCCGACGAGTAACCAACAGTGCAACCCAACAAAAAAATAAAAGAGTGGAACCCGATAGATGAAGGGAAACTGAAAATTAGTTCAATAAAGGAACACCGACATACTTTTAGTTCAAACCAATGATCAAGAACCAACAGTTAGTTACATCCCACAAAAAAGTGGATCTGACTTTCCACGTCAGATAAATCACTGAAGGTTTATATTTATCTTCTTGATTTGTTTTAAATCCATTATGTGCAGAGAAATAAATGTAATTATTATTCTTTTAATCAGTTTAACTATTTTAAAACATGCAAAATAAAGGATCAAGGTCAAGTTGTATACCTTGGATCAAGAGTTAATGTTGTAATGCATGATTCTAGAATAGGTCAATACTTGTATAAATAGACGCTCAATCAATTGCGAACATGTTGTTCAATGATTATTGTAGCCATTGAGAGCATCTAAGGATCAGATAAGATAATTCATGCAGAAGGACATAAAAAAATCAATTCAGTTTCAAGAACAAGAGCACAGGCTACCGACGAGAAGGAAAAGGTATTAATCAATCACTATAGGTGATATTCATATTTTGAGAGCTTTAATGGATCTGTGATCAGAAATTATAGATTTAATATAGTCAGGTCAAACATATTGTACTCATTCTAACAAGTGTAGTACACTTAAGAAATCCTTTCAAGGAAGGTGGACTTAACAGTCCTATTATAAATCTCTTAATCGAGTGCACACTTCATTAGTTTTGTTAAAAGCTCTTAATAGAGTAGATCTTAATAAGTTTCCACTTTAATACTCCTAACAGGGTAGATCATCAAAAGTGATCAATTGTAAGCCTTTACTAGCTCCCTTCCAATATGCAGATAGTGAATTTTTGTGGGTGCCATCCCCACTGCAGTTTTTACTTCCTAATAGGAGTTTTCTGCGATATCATATCTTGTGTTATGTGTCTATTACTTTCATGAATATTTCTATGAATGTTTCATATAATTAAGTTTATGAATTAATACCACATGCATAAGAAAGAACATCATATATGGTTTGTAATACAGTCAAGATTGTTTACTAATGATGAAAGGTGAAAAGTGTTAAAAGTTTTAGAGGTACTAATTCACCCCTCCCCTCTCAGTACTTCCCATTAATCCCAAAACTTGCTTCTTTTGTGATGATATACCCCCAATACCAAGAAAAGGAGGAATTATAAGACCTTGCCACTTGCCTCTCATATTCTCATCCCAGTGTGACATAGCCATTTCCTTTTTTACCTTATTCATGTTTCCATTATTTGTTAGTTCTACGATAGAGGCCTCAATTTTATTAGTAAGTTGTCCCACATCCAATTTATTTTCCTAAAAAATATTCCTATTGCATTCTTTCCATATTTCCCATAGAATGATTGAAGGGGCCACAATCCACAGTGAGCCATAAATACTCCCTCGCCCGAGGATAGGCCAAGAATTTAGTAGATAAGTAATAGTAATCGAAAGCACTGATTTCCACCCAAGTTGTGAACATATCCATGTCCAACATTGAGTAGAGTATGGACACCCAAAGAGTAAGTGATCAATTATATCCTCCTCATTTTTACATAAAGAACATCTGTTGGGGCCATGATAACCCATATTCACAAAATTTTCAGCTATCAAAATCTTCTTATGCCATACAAGCCAGAAGAAGAAACCAACCTTAGGAAGACATTCTTTATTCCAACATAAATTTTTCGGGGAGGGGGGGGAGTCAGTGTTTCTGATTAGCCTTGATCTTAGCAAGTCATATCCCTCCTTAACTGTATAATATGCACTCTTACTTCCATCCCAAACCAACATATCATTTTTAAGGTTCAATGATGTTTTCCTTTCTTCCAAACTTCTATTCAAAGAAACAACATCCACTGGGGAAAGACCAAGATCCTTCCGGTTTTTACATTTCCATCACATTCCTTTATCTAAAAAGGAAACATAGTCAATTACTCTCTCACCTAATCTAGCCACCAGATACCTACTGTGTGTGTGATTTTATGCACCTGCTGCCTACGACACAACACTTCAATAAGTCATTATACTAGTGAAATAACATAAAAAGAAAGGGTTTGACATTAATCACTAAAACCAACCTATTGCTTCCTATTTAAGAAGAGTTTGAAGAATGCGATAATGTGCCCTCAGATTATGCATAAATCAGTGTAAAAAACAACCTAGAATGGAAGATTCAAATGAAATTAATCTAATATGCTCAAGAAAAGTCCATTTTAAACTCCAAGATGAAAGATTATAATAATACAAATATTAGAGATAAAAAGAAATATAAATCCCTAGAAATATGAGCAACATAAGTTTACTCTTTCAACTCTCCAAATATGGGCAGCATAAGGATGCTTTCAACTATTAAAATTCAAGCCATTTGAGCTCAAAAATCATCAATTTATAGAAGAAATGGAGGAATGGGGGAAGGCTCTAGAAGGGAAGGCCATTAATGAGGTTGTAAGACTAATTAATGAGGAGTGTGGAAGAGAATGTGTAAGAGGAATTAATGCTTCATTTATGAAAGCATTAATGAGGCATGGGTGAGGGTTTAAGAAGTATGGGTGAGGTCGGTTTGAGGTCAAGCTTGAGAAAGTTGACTTTTGGGGGAGAGTTGAATTCCTAATCACAAAATTAGGAATGTGACAAGCTTAGGGGTAGCTTAGGATTAAGATTAAGGCTTAAGATAGGTGATTAAGGAGATGGAGATGGTAGGAGAGAGAATGAGTGGAGGGAAGATTAGCTAATTAGGGTTAATTAGCTAATTAAGAAGAATTAGCATGTGAGAAGGGGCTGGGATGAGTTTGAACTCATGGTTAGGTAGTTGAGATTGGTTAGGTTAGAGGGAATATTAATGAAATGAAATATGTAAATAATATATTCACTCAATAATAGGGATTTTAATTAATTATTACTTTTTAATAATTAATTATTACTATAGCCAAATTGAATTAATTAGGCTAGGGGATTGATTTTTGCAAGTGAAGAGGTGTATTTAGGATTATATTTAATTCCTTTTAATTAATTACCTTAGCCATGTTTTTGATTTATTTTGATAGAATTGAATTGATTTGACTGGCTAATGACAATTAATGTAAATTGGTGATTAAATCACTTAGGAGATTAAATTTGATTTGAATGAATTATGCCAGTAATTTGAAGATTTGTTTGACATAATTGGGGGTATGATCCCACTTAGGGAAAATAGGGTCTATCATCAGAGCATACCAAATTAGGGTGGTTACATTTGCCCCTCTTTGAATAGATGTGCAAGCAGCGCATTGATTCAAAGAAAGTTTTTGATGTTGACTTCAGAAAGTTTGAGAATTTCGCTCATGATTGAACGAAATGCCTGATGAGATCAGTCTCACACTTGATTGAAATAAACTGATAGTATTGATTTTGAACTTGATTAAACAAAGGTCAATAAGCAAAGATCTTAAAGATACCAATTTTGAACTTGTTTGTCGTCCAAAAATTGATAATACTGACTTTTGAACATGATCGAACAAAGGTTAGTACAAAGATGCCAGCAGATTTTAATAAGAATCTAAGAAAAATTAGACATAGGATATCCAGCTTGTGAGAACCGAAACCTTCCATCCAACAGTCCCAACCTAGTCAAGGAACCGTCATGTCTTTAGTTCTTTGTTAATGAAGTCATTTTAATGTTGTTTTGAGCAAGAATTTGATTGATTTTAGTGTGATCATGCCCCCTCGGGAACAAAATTGAAGGAAAGAATAAAATCCCTCTATTTGAAATGATGTATCACTTGCATGGGTTGGTTAGGTCAAGAATGAATGAATGAGAAGAAGTGAAGAAATGAAGGTGTGTTTAGAGAAAACACAATGGTACCAAGTTAAGTATGTGAAAATGTGAGTTTTGAGTCTAATTAAATGATGTCTGACCAAGATTCTTAATGAATAATGTGCAATTTGATGATATAGAACCTGGAAAATGGATTGCATACAACTTGTGAATCATTTCAGAACATAAGGAGCAAGTCTGCATTTTCAGGAGATGTCAAAATTTTTTTAGTACACTGTGTACAACAATGTTGGTGCATTCAATTTTGTTCCCGATTGATTAGTAAGAGAACAAAATGAGTTTTAATTATCTGGGAGGAGTTTTGGAGCTCCTAAATAGCTCAAAAAGTCAAATATATAGGCCTAAATGTACTTTTTACTCATTCATTTTCACTTTTCACTTTATCAATTCAGAGAGCTCTGCAGAGAAGATGGTGGTCCCCGTGGAGAAGCATCATTTTGAGCTTAGCCGACGACATCAATGACTAGCAGACTACCCAGATCCAGTAAGTACTCAAAAACCTACTCTGTCAAATTTTCAATTTCTAGTTTGATGCATTTTAGCAATAGTTATAGCCATTTCAATTTCGTGTCGTACCCCGTGTTCAGGGTCGCACCTAGTTAATCCTGTGTCGCACCCTGTTTTGACTAGAATTCCGGCATCGCATCCTATTTATTTAGGATCGTATCCTGTAGTTAGTTGTTGTGTCACATGTGGTATTGTAGAATAGATTTTTGAATATTTTGCATCCTGTGAAAACAAAATCGCACGCCGCATCCCGCATCGCATCCTGTGAAAATAGGATCGCTTCTCGTATGCCCCATCGCATCCTGGAAATCAGGGATCGCATCCCATAAAAGGGATCACACCCCATAGGAATAGATTAATTTTTTGTTTGTAAGTCATTTTTCAGTCAAGGTTGACTGTTTGTCTCTGTTTGATTTCTAAAAATATTGAGCTAATAGGTTTTTCTGCTTTTTTTCCTTAGATAGAGTACTAAATGCAACTTTGTTGCAATTTCTTATCTTTTTATCAGATTCCTTTTGAGGAGTGTACCCTGGTCAGGTCCTTGCACTGGCTGGAGCTTTAACAGGTGATGAGGTAGAGCATGTTGCTCACTTAGGACTACCTCCATTGATGGATTTGCCCGATATCAGGGTAAATCAGGGGTTGTTGACTGCTCTGGTCGAGAGATTGCATTTAGAGCACAACACCTTCCATATCCCTACTGGTGAGATGGTTGTCACACTAGAGGACGTGTGGTAGATTCTGTGAGTACCTGTGATGGAGCGAGAGATGCAGTTTGATTTGACCTCCTAGACAACTATTGTTTCAGCGTGGTGATTTTTTAGAGATGATACTATTGCGCATTGATACCTCACATGGGATTACATGGGTGATCACTATGAGTGTCTTCCTATTTACTTGACTATTTTGATTGGAGGCATCCTCATGCCTGACCAAGGAAAACATAGATTTATGGTCGGTTGGGTGGATATGCTGGAGCAGATGGTGGTTTCTCGTCATAGATTTGCATGGGGTAGCTGTCTGTTGGCCCATATGTATAGAGAGCTTCATGATATTATGTATCAGCATTCCCATAGTATGATAGTTGGGATCCTTTTTCTACAGATCTAGGCCTGGGAGCATATCCCAGTTACACGGCCGATAGTGGACAGGCAGTGGTTGGATCAATAGCCGTATGTATATATGTACTCCGGTTGGATGTAGCAGCCCCATCTGGGAAAGGTAGACTATTTGCATGGATTATTTGATGACATGACTGTAGTTGTGTGGCGGCCATACCTTGATTATGAGGAGTGGATCTCAGATAGACGATAGATGTTGTACTTTTCTAGAGTAGGTACTTGATTGGATGGACTAGGTATGTGGTAGAGCGCTTCTTAGTTACCAGGGTATTGAGATAGTATGGCCGTTTACAAGGAAAGTGTCAGGACTTATCAGTGTATGCACGGATTCGAGATGAGGAGCCACTGTGGTGTTCTCGTTTGATATATGAGGCAGCTCAGCAAGCTATTCAAGAGATGGTCCCAGTAGCTTGGGAGCTGTGTCTTGATGTGGGTGATGCCAGATGCTTGGATGGATATCTTGTAGAGATGTTACAACATCCATTTCCATGGTTTACAGATCTGGTTGAGGTAGTTCCTCATATAGAGGACCCTTTAGATTATGTTCCTGTAGATGACCAGCCTGCAAGAGGTAGGGGAGGAGCTCCAATATGAGATGGAGGGAGAGACAGAGGTAGAGATGGTAGACACCCTCCCCCTGATAGAGGATAGGGTCTAGATGAGGATGAGGATGATGGTGGAGATGATAGGGGTGGAGGAGCTGTGGGTGGTAGTGGTGGTGCTAGTGGCAATGGGAGTGGTAGGTGGACTTGGTTTAGATTCATTCCTCCCTAGAGAGATGTAGGTCCACTTTTGATGAGAGATTCGCAAAGAAAAAGACAATAGCAGTAGGATAGGCCATAGGATAGGCCATAGGATAGACCTTTGGGACAGGAGATAGGAAGAGGGCCAGGGTGAGATGGTGATGCCTTGACTCAGTGTGAGCATGAGCGAGAGAAGCTTAGAGCATGGATCACCACATTGGAGTCTCTTTTGGCTGATTGAGAGAGACAACTTAAGAAGATCAGACCAGACAGAGGCACACAGGTAGAGCACCTAAGATCTGAGAGAGATACACAGATAGAGCACCTAAGAGATGAGAGAGATACACAGGTTGAGTGCCTGAGATTTGAGTGAGATACATAGGCCCATATAGCCATACACCAGGGACAAAGGGACACGTACTATTATTGTCTTTATCATGCTACATCGCCAGAGGGTTAGAGGTCACCTTTATTTTCATGGATTGCATAGCAGTCTGAGGGGGCGATGCCTCCACCAGTTCCATTTGTACCACCTCTGCCACCTCCAGACCAGGGAGAGGGTGGTAGCCAAACCTGATACTATATTTTTTTTTATATCTTGAGATCATATTGTATATCTGGATCCTTTTGAGATCATTCTTTTTTACTATTGATTTTGATACATGTATATCTGATTCATACTCATACTCTGATACTCTTTTTGTAGACAATTCCACATTTTTGATCCGTTTCATATCTGATATATCTGAGATAGCTGTTCCTGATCTTTATATGTTCCGAAATTCTCATGCTTTGGTAAATGTTTAGATTTGTGATGCACATATGATTATGTTTATCTTGGTCTTCTAATGAGTTAGATTCTATTGGTGATGACATCATTTATGCTCATTGGATTTATTACTGATATGAATGTGTTTTAAATGATACTAAGCGAATATGAAATTGAATGTTTTTGAGGTTTTTCTTTATGCAATTACATGTATGGATGCACTTAGGATGTAATGCTTGAATATTTTGTTTTTGTCTTTTTCTCTTTCTCATTTATGAATGCAGAATGTATGTTATGGATATGCAATGACATTGATATCAGTAATATTTGATGTATGTGATTAACTTGGTTTTTTGAATGAAGTAAGAATTTATTTTAAGCTCAAGTCCCTTTTATGCTATTTCTTTTAAAAATGAATCATGCAATCTCTAAATGCATCTATATGTAGACTCTTAGGACTATCATTGATCTGTATACATTGTAGCATTTTATCATCATTGGGCACTTGTTGTAACGGACATCACCTGATAGTACAAATGTCACTAATACCCAATGGTATCATGAAAGTATGAATGCTATGTGTATGGGATGCAATGTCAGAAATAAACTCAGGCATCAAGGCATAGAAGCCAGGATGACATTTTAGTTATCTCCTTTTAATGTTTAGGTTCAGGTTCTGTTCAAGTGTAATGTAAGATATGAAACCCGTAATGACCTTGAGAATTCATATCCTTGGGTACATTATGTAGCATACACCATAGTGAGAATCTGATTTGGAAAATAGACAAGGAAATTGTTTCAACCTCACTGTAGTTTACACATAACAAAGATCGAGATATATGCGGCTATCCACTCATGTTGGCAGCTCTTACCATAAACATCCAAGTTAGGTGAAATTTATAGGATCATTTGGAACAATCACCATACGCAGAAAATCAAGAAAATGTTATGCCTCCTGTCCTTGCGACTCTTTGTCTTTTGAATAGACGTCATGGAGTAACTCGGAAAACATGACAATCACTAATTGAGAATCAATCAAGGAAAATTTATAATCGCTTAGATGCCCCTAGTAAGAAACATCATGGGAACATAAAAGAATTATAGAAAAACCAAGATCAAACTATGTGTTTTAAGTAGTATTGAGAAATACTATTGATTCATTTTTCAAGCGCAGTAGAGATTCATCAATCAAAATTTGAAATGTAAGCAATATATTTCATTTTTGAGTGTATGCGAGATTAACTATGTCAGCAATTGCAATCCATGTAGTGTTTTAGAAACATTTGTTGGAAGTGTTGGGAAATACTAGTTCGTTTTAAGTTCCTGGATTTCAAGTGTTGAGAAACACTAGTCTGATGTTTGTTACCATGTTGGAGAGGCAAACCATCCTAGACAAGATGCTCAGGACAACCTAGCAAACGTGAACTGACTATGCTAGCAGAGATGCCCCCAGTGTAGAATGACTATTCCTAAGATGCAAATGTAGACAAATCCCAAGCGAGGATAGGACGTTTGTAAGGAACCTGAGTCACCAAATAGCACAAGTGTGAGGTATGAAGTTTAGAGTTTCCAGTGTATTGATAGATAGAGAACAAAGTTTGAATGACACTTGTTTTCCAGGTTTTCACCACTCAGCAAAGCTTCTTCTTTTTCCTACCAAGATGCCGATTTGCCAGGTTTTCATCAAGGCACTTTTTTCTTTTTCAAATTTTTTGCTATTTTTGCTATTTTATGTTTATGTAGTATCAAGGTGCCTATTTTCCAAGTTTTCACCAAGGATACCTTTTTTAGGACTTTTTTCCACTTTTTTTGAATTTCTTCAGGATCATTTTTTTGATTTTGTTTTGGTATTTTCTGAGATTTTCACTGCATAGGCTCTACTAGCTAAACATCAAGCATAGAACCACTTTAAATGCAGAGTATTAATGGGATAAGGAAGAACATCTCCCTCAAGTGTAGCTAGGTGATAAGCTCCAGTCCCAAAAGTTGCAGTAATGACACAGGGTCCGAGCCAGTTTGGTTCAAACTTTCCTTTCTGTTCCCTGTTAGGCTGTTTCTTAGGATTCTCTTTCAGAGCGAGACCCCCCACTTGAAAGTTTTGTGGTTTGATATTTTTATTGTACCTTTTTGACATGTGTGTTTGGTACACTTTCAGATGATTGAACGCCTGTTGCCTGCGCTCATCAAGTAAGTCTAAAGAATTTACCCTATCGATGCGGTATTGTTTGTTAGTAACATGACCTTGTAAAGATACCTGCAAAGATGGGATTTCAACCTCAATAGGTAATACTGCCTCAATGCCATAGACCAGGGAAAATGGTGTGGCTCTAGTCAGTGTTTTGATGCTTGTTCTGTAGGCCCAAAGTGCTGGATTTATTTGTAAATGCCAGTCACTGCCAGACTTACTCACAGTTCTATGTAGAATCTTGAGAATATTCTTGTTAGATGCCTCAGCGTGTCCATTACCTTGAGGGTAATAGATTGAGGAACAATGTTGAGTAATGTGGAACTGTGTGCAAAGGTCTTCGATGTCTTGGTTTTTAAATTGGCCCCCATTGTTAGTTACAATTGAAGAGGGTATCCTATATCTACAGATAATGTAGTTCAAGATGAACATAGCCACCTATTTTCCAATGGCTTTGATCAGTGGCACAACTTTGAGCCACTTTGTGAAATAATCAGTGGTCATAATGATGTATTTGTGTCCATTTAAAGAATTAGGATATATTTGTCCAACCAAATCAAAGGCCCATTGCTAAAATGGCCAATGTGTTATGAATGGTATGAGTTCTCTATCAGGAGAATGGATGAGATTTCCATGTGTTTGGCATTTATGACATGTTTTTGAAAATTGAATAGCATCTTTTTCCATTATGGGCCAGTAATAGCCTACTCTGAGCAGTTTCTTAGCTAGTGAAAACCATTTGAGTGTGATCCACATACACCTTTGTGGACTTCTTTTAATGTGTGATCTGACTCTTCGTGTTCTAAACACCTCAGAAGTGTACCGTCGAGGCCTCATCTATATAAGTTAATAGTAATGAGGACATAACGCGATGTTGTCCTAATTAAGGCTCATTTTTCATTTCTGGATAGATCATTGGGTATAGTTTGGTTATTTAGGTAAGCAATGATTTTAGCATACCGAGATGGGTCTTGGGTGTTCAAAGAAAAAATTACTTGGTAGTCAGGTGTATCAAAGGCTATGTAGGATAATTATTCCACCAAGAATTCATAGCGGAATTGATGTTCCTCTAATTGTAACATGGATGCCAATGTAGCCATAACATCTAAAGCCTTATTCTCTGTTCTTGGTATTTGCTAGAATGTGACAAAGATAAAGTACTTCTTTAGGTTATCAACTAGTTCTTTGTAGGGCATCAACTTGTTATCTTTGGTTTGATAATCTCCATTTACTTGATTAATGATGAGCTAGGAGTCACCATACACATGTAACTCTACAATCTTCCACTCCATAGAAAGTTTAAGACCATTGACCAATGCTTCATATTCAAAAATGTTATTTGTGCATGGAAACATAAATTTGTAGGACTTGAGTATTTTGTAGCCTTGAGGAGTTATGAAGAGAACCCTCGCTCTAGAGCCTTGTTGCGTGAAAGAACCATCAAAGTACATCTTCCACAAATACTCAGGTAGACACATAATTGTTTCATTAGGGAACTCAATTCTCAAAGGTTCATCATCTTGGAGTGGTGATTCAGCTAATTGATCAGCAAGGACTTTTCCTTTAATAGCCCTTCTATCCACATACTCAATGTAAAATTCGCTCAAAATCAGGACCCACTTTGCTAGTCGTCCTATTAATGTTGTCTTGCTTAAGAGGTATTTCAAAGGATCTATCTTTGCAATGAGCCTTACTGTATGTGATAGCATATAATGTCTCAATTTCTGTGATGCAAAGACAACTACTAAGCAAGCATTTTCAATTATGTTGTAATTGTTGGGATTAATGGGTAGTAGTACTGAGAGGGGAGGGGTGAATCAATACATCTAAATTTTTTATCTCTTTTCACCATTCATCATTAGTAATTACTCATTACTGCATTACCAACCATTACTATTGTTCTTTCTTATACATGTAGTATTATTCCATAATCTTTAATTGTTTGCAACATTCATAGAAACATTCATGAAAGTAATAAACAAATAACACAAGGTATGATATCGCAGAAAAATCCTATTAGGAAGTAAAAACTGTGGTGGGGATGGCACCCACAAAACTTCACTATCTGTAGAATGGAAGGGAGCCGGTAAAGGCTTACAATTGATCACTTCTAATGATCTACCCTATTAGGAGTATTAAGGTGGAGACCGGTCAAGATCTACTCTGTTAAGAGCTTTAGCAACATTGGTTTAAGTGTGCACTCAATTAAGAGATTTATAATAGGACTATTAAGTCCACCTTTCTTGAAAAGATTTCTTAAGTGTTCTACACTTGTTAGAATGAGTACATATGATTGACCTGACTGTATGCAATCTACAATTTCTAATTATAGATCCATTAAAGCTCTCATAAAAATAATGTCACCTCAAGTGACTGATTAATACCTTTCTCTGCTCGTCGGTAGCTTGTGTTCTTGTTCTTGAAACTGATTTGATTCTTTTCTATCCTTCTACATGAAATCTCTTGTCTAGTCTCTAGATGCTCTCCGTGGCTACAATCTTCATTGAACAACAACTATTCTCAATAGATTGAGCATCTATTTATACAAGTATTTGACCTATCTTTGAATCATACATTACAATGTTAACTCTTAGGTCCAAGGTTTACAACTTGACCTTGATCTTTAGTTTGCATGTTTTAATTCAATAAAACTAATTAAAAAAATATTAATTACATTGCTTCCTCCACACATAATGGATTTTAAAGAAAATCAATAAGATATAAATACAAGTTCAGTGATTTATCTGACGTGGAAAGTCAGATCCACTTTTTGCGGGATGTAACTGTCTGTCGGTTCTAGGTCATCGAGTTGAATTGAAAGTATTTTGGCATTCCTTTGTTGAACTGATCATTGGGTTCCCTTCATCTATTGGGTTCCTCTCTATGCTGTTCTGTCGGGTTGCACTGTTGTTACTCGTCGAGTTTCATTAACCTTTTTGTCATCGAACAACACTGAATAGTATTTTTCAGGATGCTTTGAACTTTGCAGTATCAGGTACAACCTTGGCATCGGGTAGTGTTGTGCCCTGTCTGTCAATGTAGTGTAAATCGATGGTGCAGATCATGTTTTTCCTTGTGTATACTAATGGAAAAATATAATGCCTTCAATCTCCCCCTTTGACATTAGTATCAAAAACTGATATGTGCACAATACTAAAGTGTTTAGTATGTACACCATGTTTATATCCTATTCATTATATGACTCCCCCTAACTATATACATCGGTATATAGTATAAGTATATATGTACATATGTATACTTGCCTCTGTACTATACATTCCCTATTCTTTTCTCTTTCAGTTGTATGACTGTACATATCATTTCCTCTGTTCATTTTCCCCTTTATACTAACTAAACTATACATATCATTTCCCCCTTTATTTGATACTCATGACAAAAATGTACAACTTATAAGATGCCAAAAGTTGTGACAAAAAGGTGTAACTTACAATGTGTCAAGAATATGTGAATGGGTTGTCTTGATATCTTTGAGCAATTTCTCCCATTTTTCTTTTAGGAGTTCTAGTGCCATGTGCTCTAGCTCTAGCCTTGCATGCATATCATAAATGTTGTCTAGGACAGACATTTATGGGGTGGCAATTAGTGTGTTTTCCTCTGTCACATGTTTTTGCAGTAGTGAAAGTATCGGTAAGAGCTGAGCTTGGAGCTCATTTACCTCATCTTTGTGCTTCGTCTCTGCAATTTGTATGTCTTGTCTCAATTTCTGAGCCCATTTGAGTTGCTCATTGTGCAATTTAATTGCCTCTACATTATAAGTGAGACTTTGTGCACTTATCATAAGATCATCATCAATTTGTGCTATCTTGTCAGTATACTCTTGTGTGAGTTGATCAACTGTAAACAATTTCTGTATCAAATTAATACCTTCTGAGATGATTGGATTAATTTTTCTCACCAATTCAGAAAGATTTACCTTCTTCAATGCCACTTCCTAGCTTATCTTCTCAACTAGCTTGAACTCATACTTCTGTTCAAGTCTCTTCCATGACCTTTTCAGCATTGATGTTCTATGATGTGATTGCCTTTGTGAGAACCACTAGTTGATCAAGAATCAGGGTTGTCTAATCAACATCTACATATGGTACTATTTGCTGAAGTATCCCTCTTGCCACTTTTAGTACCTTTGCCTCCTTTGTGGCTTTCCTTAATTTGTCTTGCATTGCCTTTCTCTTATAGAGTTTTTCATACTTGGTCAATTTAGTTGGATCTAATGCCCTCAGATCACAAACTGGTATCTCAATGATTTCATCCAGAGTTACTAGATTTTTATGCTTCTTCTTCTTCTTCTTTGAGACTTGTGGGGACACAGATGTATGAACTACCATTGCTAGTTCACTTGTTCTTTCTGAAGTGCTTGGTGAGGGCTTTGTAGAAGATGCTTATTATGTTTTCTTCTTGGGGTGCACCTATCGGTTTGGTGAAGACGTCTCTCCATCCACCTTGGGTGTCTCTATAGATTTTTCTTCTATTTTCTTCTCTAGATCATCCTTCTTTTCCTCTTCACTCTTATCATTCTTCTTGTCCTCTACCTTTTGTGTTTCTTCTTTATTTTGATCAGTAGAGTTATCTTTCTGATCATTGGTTACAACCTTTTCTGTAGTTGTATCCTTTGTATTATCGGTGGTGTCTTTTACTTTAGCTTCACCCTTGTCCTTGGCTGTGTTTAAGTCCTTTGTAGTAGATCCATCATTACCCTCTAATATATTGATTGCCTTCATTAACACAGGCATATTGCTTTGAGTTGTAGCTTGGGCTATATCCAGATTGGTGTCCTGCTTGCTGGTTTGATCATTTAGAGAAGTGACATCCTCATCTTTTTGTATCTTTTCTGCAGGGTCTAGCTCTATTAAGTCCATGACTGAAGTGTCCTGTAATGTCTCATCAACAATATTCATTTCTTTACCATCTGATGTCTGCAACTTTTTTTGTTGTCCCCGATCCTTAAGTGTTATGAATATAACATCATCTTTCTTCTATGGATCTTTATTAGAGTCATAATTTGTGATGTCTTGAATATCAAGATCATCCATGACTTTGTCCAAATCAATTGGCTCCATTTCTTCAACATTTTCCAAAGCAATGTGCTAAGGAATTGTCTTGTCTTTCTCCTCCTCTCTATGAGGTGTGTCAATGAGAAGTAACTGTTCCTCATGACTTGTTGACTCTGCTGGAAGATCTAGTAGATGTCTCCATTTTGTTTTGGTCATATTGTCTAGCTCTGTAAATTGATCTTCAAGCACTTTGTAAGCCCTTATCTTGGCTACAAACTTGCCTTAGTACTTCTTCATAATCTCTTTTATTTCTTCTATCTTATATTTGGGAGGCATTAGTTTGACATGTACCCTCTCCCTTGCTTCTCTCTCGGTCTGTAGAGCATATGACCACTGTTGGGATATTCGATTACCCATCTCTTTAGGTATTTGGTTGATGAACTCAACTGGTACATATTTTTAATTGACCATTTCCCTTATTATGACATCTTGTATCTTATTTTGGTCCTCTGGTATGAGTGTATCCCATTGTCTGATTCTTTTGTCATGCATTGTGCCAGATGCAACAATAGATTCAACAACTTCATCAATTGTTTGATTCCTATAATTCTTCTTTACTACATCAGGGTCAGCTTCTTTAGAGTCTTCTATGTTAGCCTTAGTTCTGACCATTATTTTTCTCCTCTTTGGGGGTGTTTCTTTCATAGTTTTCTGCTTTGTTTGCTTTGCTATCAGTTGCTTCCTCTTATAGGTCCTTACTTGACCTTTCTTAGGAGGTGTGGTGTCATTTTTAGCAGTTTGACTCCTTGTCCTTTGCTTCTTTGTAGGAGGTGGAGGTATATCAGATCCAGTCTCCTCAGAATTTGATTTCTTTTCATCATGCTCTTCTCCGATGGTGCCCTATTCATCGGTTTCTCCAGTTTGTTCTTGTTCCTCCTCTGTAACCGATAGAATATTCTTGAGATTATTAACCATCTTATCCTTTTTATTGGTAGTCTTATTTATTTCTAGGCCTCTTCATAGGTTCCAAACCTTGGCTATTTTCTATCAATAGGCTCATTGATCAATGCATTAATTGCATTTGTAGCCTGATCTATGTTGATTTCATAGTCCAGTGGTGCTAACCAAGCTTTTCTTGGTACAAGTGATTTAATGTGGGTGAAATCTATGTCCACCATAAAACATATCTCATCCCTATGTTTTTCAACAAGTTGTTCAGGGATCCTTGTCCTTTCCATAATCTTTTCCTTCAATTCAAGGAAGTATGCAGTCATAACAGATTCAAAACTATCTCCTAGTGACTTAATTAGTTCACTAATCTATGATGTCACCAGTTTTGTAGTGTCCCAATTTACTTTCCCTACTAAAGGAAAGTACTCTTGAAAATAGAAAAAGCTACACGTGATAAGTGAGCCAAACTTACATGTGTTGGTCTTTGTGGACCTGATTGTGTTCATGTTTTCATCAAGTTGTTTCAACAGGATCTCACATAGATCCATCTGTATTCCCTTTGTTACAATCTTGTAAGCTATGCTTACTGATGCTGCAGATATGTTATTCAACGTTCTTTCCTGAAATATCTTATAACCAATTACACATGCACCAAACCTTAATTCCTCATCGGTGATGGTGTTTACTTTCAGACCTCTGTTGTCCCATTCATCTTTTGTGAGTTTTGTGACTTCTGGTGTGGAGGGATTCTTGTGAGCCTTAGGCTTGTTGGTTATTGGATAACTAGTGATAGTGTGAAGGACATCCTTGGTTATTTTTTTGGGTTGATCCAACCACAACTTCTAGTCATGCAATCTACTAAGCACCAACCTAATCCAGTCGGTCTTGAAGTCCCTCAGGAAATATAGGGCATTGGTTATACCTTTGACCTCTAAGTGTTTGTGCTCTTCCTTTAGGTTTCCTTCTGCATCACAAAGCTTCTTATAAGCTTCATCCATCTTTATATCTCCTATTTTGGCGATCTTATAGTGAATATAACACCTAACGTCTTCTATGAGAAAAACCCTAGGTGGAATTTTAGAAAATGCACCAATTTAATTAGGTTGCGATGCAATCTCCAGGCATATCTTATATTTGGGCTCTACACATGTGCTATTCTTAATCAACTTAACCACATTCCTTTTATAACTTTTGATCTTAGCAGTTCTTGAGGTGGTTGCCATCATTTTTCAAGTTTTAGGGCTTTCTGGAAATTTAGGGCTTTCTTGAAAAAAATAATGACAGAGATCTTTTGGTGCCCTCGGTACTTACTTTGATCCATGATAGTGGTGAAATATTTTTCTTTGCTATGTGCTTAGATCGATTTGATGACGCTCTACTTTCTTCTCTTCAATAGCTCTATTTTCTCTCTTGCTTTATCTTCAAATCGTGGGTGCAAAATGAAGTTGTCCTGTCATCTATTTATAGCCTTTTTGCCCTAAGTATTTGTCATAAATGATCAATGACTCATCGTGACATGAAGACAGAGTTCGTCGGGAAGAATTTTAAATTCATCTTCGGTGTTGACATGATGCTTAGGACTTCTGTTAACAATTTGTCTTTTACCGATGGATATTGGTATTCTGTCGTGACAATTTTGTAACTTTGTCTTCTTACCGACGGGTGTCGGGTTACATTGGTAACTTGACCATTTTATGTGTTGACCAATAATTTTTGGTAAATGTTAACAACTTATCGATTATGTTCACCGATGATTTCAGTATGTGTATATTGACAGGGTTGTTTTCTCAGAATTGAAACAAGTAACATAATGTACATCTTTATTATGCAGATTTTGACTATCTATTAATTTGTATAATGGAACTGATGCAAAATATGACTTGGTGTAGTGCAGTTCCATACTTACTTGTTCAGCTTAAGTGGGGGTGGTGATGTCACCAGATCCATTGGATGGGGTGTCACCATTTGCATTGCTTGGTCCAGCTTCATCATTGCTTGAAGCTTTTCTCCACATTTTTTCTCTAGCCCTCCAGATATCTTCAATGGTGTTTCCATTGGGATATGTTCCACTCTCTGTCATTTGTTCTTTGCAATCCTTTTTGAGATGACCAACTTTGTGATAGTGTAAGGATGCCATTCTGGGATTTGACTAGCCTCTAGACCTTTTGGTCCATGCTCTCATACAATTTGCAGCAATGTGACCATATCTACCACATGTTGTACACTTTGTCCATGTATTGTAGTCCCATACATATTGATTATCAATTCTCTTTGGCTGATAGGGAGTTTCTTGACCTTTTGACTTCCATTCTTGCCTTTTTCTTTTCCTAGCATTCAAGACTTGTGTGCCCATTCATCTTGCATTTAGGACAATATTTGTCCATGTAGGTTTCCTTCTTTGGTTGTTGTATCTTAGACTTACATTCATATGCTTTATCTCCTTTCTTGTTACATTTATAACAGAATCTTATGAATGAAGATGTAGATTTAGGAGTACCTTTCATTTTGCCTTGGCATACATTTGATGTGTGGCCTTACTTTCCATAGTGCTTGAATGTCAGCTTTCTTGGTCTTGGATTTTCATAGACATTCTTTGGATTGGCTTGATTTGATGATTCTCTATTTTTGGTAAAGCCTAAACCGTTGTTGTTGTTGACTCTTCATTTTCCTTCAAGAAAATCATCCATTCTTTTATTTCTCTCTTCAGCCTTTCTAATAACTTCATTATGTTGTTGCTGAATTCTAACCTCATGCTTTATTTTTTCATTTTATTCTCTTAGTTCACCGATAGCTTGCACTCTTTCAATGAGTTCTATACTCATTTTGTTTTCTTCTTGACTCATTAGAATATTCTAATTTGTGATCTCATGGTGATGCTCAGCATGTCTTTGAATTTCTAACTCCTTTTCCTGTAGCTTCTTTGTAATCTTCCTTCTGTCATCAATGGCAAGTGTTCTTTCTATTTCAGCTTGTCTAGCATAACTCATCACATTGATCATTCTTACTATTTGACACTCTTGACCAATTTGCAGAATCTTTATTTTCTCTGTCAGATGTTGATTGATCTCCTTCAGATTTGTGATGTTCTCTTCTGATGTATCTGATGTATTATTTGTATTGGATCCTGAAGATTCAAAGTAATTTGGAATATCTTCTTCTTGATAATATTTTTCATTTTTCCAGGTTTCCATACCTTTACTCTCATCTAGCAGCTCTCTCATCTTGATTCTAGCTTATTTATATTGTTCATAGAACATCTGTATCTCAAGCTTTTTATTCTCAATATTCTTATCAAGTTTTTACTTCTCCATTGTATGATCTTTAATCTTAAGACTTTAAGCTTTTCCAAGAAGAGACTTAGCTCTGATACCAATTGTTGGGATTAATGGGAAGTGGTAATGAGAGGGGAGGGGAGGGGTGAATCAGTACCTCTAAAACTTTTAATTCTTTTCACCATTCACCATTCATCATTAGTAATTATTAATTACTGCATTACTGACCATTACTGTTGTTCTTTCTTATACATGTAGTATTATTCCATAATCTTTAATTGTTTGCAACATTCATAGAAACTTTCATGAAAGTAATAAACACATAACACAACATATGATATCACAGAAAACTCCTGTAAGGAAGTAAAAACTGCAATGGGGATGGCACCCACAAAACTTCACTATCTACTGTTAGTAATAACTAAGTGGGGGGGGGGGGGGGAATCAATGGCNTAGTAATAACTAAGTGGGGGGGGGGGGGTGAATCAATGGCCTCAATTTTTTATCCTTTAAACTTCAATCCACCAATTAATACACCTCAGATTATTAAGTCCCTACTAGATGTATGCCTTTGAAATACTTGAAACAAATGACTGTCTGTCAGTTTACCTTGTCTGTCCTTATTCTCCTTGATTACCGATAGACGGTAAAACTTATTTACCGATACTCAGTAAATATGCAGAGTATACCAATAAATCCATAAATGCATATGTGAAATGTAAAACAATAAATTACTAAACGATACACACATAACACAATAATTTTAACGTGGAAACCCTATTAAGGGAAAAACCACTAGGACCGGTACCCCAAATTTTCACTCTTCTGAAGTGAGCCCTGTTAGGAGCCAACCCTGTTAAAAGTTACAAACACAACGTTAAGTGAGACCTTGTTAGAGGATTTTTATACATAGGTTTTCACTAAGTATCTGGCACCTATGCTACCATCCTTGATTCAGTCTTTAGACTGTCAATAGGCTTTATGCTAATCTTAGTACCATTATTGAATCAGCCTCCTTCTTAGACTGTCAATAGGCTTTAGGTAAGACCAATGCTACTATTATGAATCAACCTTTTTGGTAATATGTTAGGATATACCTCAATTATAGAAGATGGTTAAGTCCTGCTTTGTCAAGAGACTTAATGCTTCAATGGTTAAACTGAAACACAATGACCTATTTCTAATGCAAATTTGAATTGCAGATATTTAGATCTATTTATGTACTTTACCTCTTTGATCAATGTATCAATTCAATTTCTTTGTACTTCACTCTTTCTGCTCTGTGATGATGTGCTTCACTGTTCATCGGTGTCTGCAGAATTCTTTAGCTCTCCCTTAGCTTGATTGATCAAGACTGCATGAAGTTTTTCCTTCATCAGTTTCTCTTTAGCATCTTCTCTCAATTCACTCCCCTGTATCTAAGTGCATGTGGAAATGAATTATTATTGTCTCTTATATAGACATAATTTTCCATGATTCTTGATTCTTGATTCTTGGTGTGAAAAATAATCCAACCAATTTGATTTATGGCTTTAACTCCTGATTTATCTTGTAGTTATCTTGTTGTCAACTATATAAATCAATTGCTTTAACTGTGGTTGAATAAAACAAATAAAACAACCAGTTAAGTCTATCTTTAAGCTCTGCCAGCTAGATATTTTGTCATTTTTTGATCTCTATGTTCTGTCGGTCAATTCTGTAGTTTGTCACCGGTGACAACTGCCAGTTCCATCGGTGTATCTTTACTTAGCTTCAGAATCTCTGTCCGTCGGGCATCATTGGATCTTGCTCGTTGGGCAACACTATTTTCAGCTCGTCAGGCATCCTATGATTCTGCTTCATCGGGAAACACTGTCTTCTACTCGTCGGGCATCACTGTGACTTTATCTCTGTCTTTACCGATGGTGTGCACTCTGCTAGTGTAGTCTATCACTTGGTGAATAATTGAATTTTATGCATTGTTGAAAGCATGACCTCTGTTCCATTGATTCTCTAAAGTCTTTGGCATTATGTATATGACCATACAGATGATATCAAGTTGAAAACAATGACAATACAAACCATTAACTAATTTAATATCTTGTATCATCTTCAACTTAACATTATCAAGCACTCAATCAGTTACATGTCATCAATCTCTCCCTTTGGCATTGATGGAAACATACTATATTATCACACTATACTATTTCTAATATAATATGAAATAAAATTGTTGAGATTCATCAAATTACCAAACAGTTTGTTTTGATAACCGAAAAAATGTCTGACCACCGGTAAGCTCTGAGTAAGCTTAGATTTGGTTCTTGCAAATTTTCTTTGTTTCTTCTTCTAATGTGTTGTGACCTCTGTTGGTGTCAATTTTTTTTTCTCTCTTCTTCTTTGATGTCTCTGTCTTGTATTTGCAACTTTTATACAAATACTCTCCCTATGGATATGATCTCTCCCTGTTTGGAGCAATCTAATAATGAATAGTTTCTGATGATAATATGGATAAATTCTCTCCCTTTGACATTAATGCGAAACAAATATTTTCACAAATATCAGACATTTTGTCAAACAATTTCTTCTATCCATAATATATTCCTTGAATTTACCTTATCCATCATCAATATAATAATTTGTTCTCGTGCTCGGCTCTGATATATACCTTTCTGTATATAGATGTAGCTTTGAAGTTCAGCTTCTGCTTGCATCAATCATGAATGATATTTTGATAAAATATTGTTGATGCAGTTTTCAGTCCTTTTACTGACTGGTAGACATGGGTTTGACCCCTATTCTTTTCCTCAAGTACTCAAATGTATCCTTGGGTAGTGGCTTGGTGAAGATATCGGCCAATTGTTCTTTTGATTGCACATATTCAAGTATCATCTCTTTTTCTTGAACTTGTTCTCTCAAATAGTGATACTTGATTGCAATGTGTTTAGTCTTTGCATGCATGACTAGATTCTTGGAAATATTTATTGCACTGGTGTTATCACAATAGATAATTAATGGTTCTTTGATCTTCATATGCATACCTTCCAGCAACTGTTTGATCCATGCAATATTTGAGCAGTTTGCAGCAGCAACAACATATTCTACTTCTGCAGTAGACTGAGAGATGCATCCTTGCTTTTTGCTAATCCATGTGACAAGTCTGTCAC
>MU218340.1:5994-21791 GCA_018584345.1 Thuja plicata | reverse complement strand
TCGGTATCTGTTGGTGACTCGATAGCTATAGTGTCACTCGGTGACCGTTGGTGACTCAGTAGTAACTGACTTCTCGGTTGGCTCGGTAGTTACGGTGAAGCTCGGTGACTACCGTCTGCTCGGTACATGTTGCTTTTCTCGGTAAACACTGCAGAACTGTTCATATGCTCGGTGACCACTATTCTGTACGATTTGAACTGTTTAACTGCTGAGCTTTCCAAAGTGATTACTGAATGCTCGGTATAAGCTGTGGACTAAGTGATAAGCTCGGTAAGCATTCAGAATCGAATAAGTGTTTTCACTGATGATAAATATAACATAATTCCAACAGAATCTAGGTTGTTCTTTTTCAGATTTAGAGGAACACTTTCTTTGGCTCTATCCTTTTCCTTTTAAAGAATTATTACTTTGTTTACACCTTTCATGTCGATATCTTTCTTTCTTAGGTGAACTTCAGAATTACTAAGATTGCTCACTTATTAATCTTTCTCCACTAGCCTTTTCTTGTAACACTTGCCATATATATAAACTTGTATATACAATAATTGGGAAAAGAATATCAATTATCCTTTGCCCGAGAAAGTATTCAAGTATACGTCCTAGAGGATATTTCCATATAGTAGGTATTTTCTTTCTTGGGGGTTCTGCTTCTAGGATTAACAGTTATAATATCCTCTTCTCCTTATTATTAGTCATTAATGAATCTTTCTCTTATATTATGTCTTTTGTTTGTCAAGGTTATAGATGATCTTCCCAAAATAACATTAATAAGAATAAATTAGGAATCTGACTATACTACTTCTTGTCATATAAATATGCATAATTACTCTTTAATGTCAAAATCTAAGTAAGAATAACACTAAAAAGATCATGTTAGATTCAGTAATCTGACAAGGCTCATAAAATATTTTAATCTAATGGAAGATTAAATATGTATCTCAAATGAAATTAAGTAAAATATTCCTTATAGCTAAGCGAAAGAAGGATAATTATTAAAATCATTACTAGAAAACAAGCCCCATCCATAAGCTTCAACATATAGGCATTACAACACTTAATGATAATTAATAAGCTTGCCTTACATTAGTGATATAAAGCCATAAAGTACAAATATTACTTATGAAATAGAATTTTTAAAAAAGCCAAAATCTTGAAAGGACATCTCACTTGTATTACCTCGGGATAGGTTGGGAGTTATATTAAATTAATAAATTATCACTCTACAACGTAGAAATTTGAGCCAAAGTTTATAAATATAATAGACACCTAAATACCATCTTTAGAAATTTTCAAAGATATGAAGAACATAGAGCTGCATTTTTCTTCTGCATTGGGGTACAAAGGAAAAAAGAAATATGGATACCCCAATTAGACTCCAAGGTGAGAAGTGATAGACTAAAGTAAAGAATGAGATAATGGAATAGAGGATTAGGGACATTATAAAACACAATAACTTATCACTGGTGGAGGATATAATCAAGGTTTTAGGAAAAGACTACTTGAATAATACTTATAGGACAAGAGTGAATTCAGACAATTCATCAATGTTCCTTACCTTGGAAATGTTCCTAGAGAGGGATAAAAAGATTGCAAAAGTGATATGTGAAAAAATATAAAAAGAGGACATTCTTGGAGGTGTTGACATTGTCCCTCACAAAATTTATGAGGCCTTGATGATCTCCAAAGACATGAATTATGCGAAAGCTCTGATAGGACACAATTCAGCCC
This sequence comes from Thuja plicata, assembly GCA_018584345.1. Taxonomy (NCBI): domain Eukaryota; kingdom Viridiplantae; phylum Streptophyta; class Pinopsida; order Cupressales; family Cupressaceae; genus Thuja; species Thuja plicata. Next base: position 20,063 of record MU218340.1, on the reverse strand, counting down.
CTAGATACCCTATTTTATAGTATGAGAGCAGGGAGGCTTTCAACTCATCCATGGTTTGTATGGGTCGAAACTTGAATTTTCTGACGACCCTATTACATAACAAACGCCCAGATAACCCTGGTGGTTTTGGATATGCTAAGGACGGGATAAGCATGGCTCTAGTAATAAATATCTCTGATGATGATAATGATGATGTTGTGGACAAGGTGCCTTTTTGCATCAGGTGGCAAGTTTTGGGGTAAAGACAAAGGATTTCTACCAGGCTAGGAAAGCCTTTTTACACTTTAAATTACATTAGATACTATATCATTAGACTTTTACACATAGGATTTAAGAAACTTATAAATTGAGAATTATTTTTACAGTGCATGGGTAACACCAAGAAACATAACTACAGTCACATATTTTAACTATAATTTTGGTCTGTTTTGAGAATTATAGTTTAATAGTATAGACATTATAGATACCTATAGCATGAATGAAATGTTAAAATTACCCTTAGCAGAAACATGGGGTATTAATTTAGACTTGGAACTGTATGATTGAATAGAATAATTACATTCCTTAATAGGCTTCATTCCCTTTAACGTGTTATATCAGAATTGGAAATCCTCTGCATAGGAAGATTATTATTAATTTTTGCTTCAAGAAAATAGGCATCATACCATTACATTAAATTATGATTAGCATCATTAAATTATCTAGAAAACACGTGTAACATCAATAACTTCCTCCCAACAATTGCAATTTTGATAGAATATTTTAGAATTTTATCTTATCTAAAATTCAAGATGTGACAGATTACTAATGAACCATGTAGATATAGTTTTCTGTTGTGAGTGATGTCTATGCAGGATCAGGATAAAGGTAAATTCAGAAAGAAAAAGAACAAGGAACGATATGAAGGATTTCCTAAAGGGAAGCAACAATGCGAAAGTGGGATCAAATATTTCTAGAGTACTCTACGTAATAGTTAGGGTTAGGAAGGATGCAGATTTCCTTTGGTGAGGGATCAAATTGTAAAATAAAGGAATGCCTCCTTCTATTCAATTTTGTAATTTAGACTATCTAACATATTCTAGACCTTGGTCTTGGGCTAGACTAGAGTTTTTCTTCTCCGTTCTTTCCTACCAGTGCCTTTGGTGAATGAAGATAACGCATCTTTATAAATTTCTAATATAATATATATGATTTTGTTTTACGAACCTAAACTTATTAGACAAAAAGAAACATGTATATAATTTTTTTGTAATACTATAAAAATTAAGCAATTCAACACAAGAATAGCTAGATGAGATCTACACCACACTATGCTATTTCTATGAAAATATTATAGTTACAAAGGTGAAGGGTCTTTTACGTCACCATCCAAATCTTATGAATCTCAACATCTACCATAATTTTATATTTCATATTAAATTCCTTCATTATGGTCCCTAAATACCTAAGAATATAATTATCACACAACCTATTAAACCTTAAGATGGTCTTCACCACTTAAAAAAAATAACCTTAAATTTGAAAGATAATTTTGAATTTCTTGATTATAATGCAAGATTTTGATTTATGAACCTAAATTTATTAGACAAATAGAAACATGCATAAAAAAATTGTTGATAATACAATAAAAAATGTAGCAATTCAATACAAGATTAGCTAGACTAAAATACACGATAGAAAGCGATTGTCTCTATGAAAATTTTATACGTGCAAAGGTGAGGGATCTTTTAAGTCCTCAAAAGACTTCTGAGACTTAATGAAACCATCAAAATATTCGTGATCTCTACATCCATTACATAAACTTTAAATTTCATATTAAATTACTTCATAATGGTCCGTAAAAACCTAAAAATATAATTCCAACACAATCTATTAATCCCTAAGATCGCCCTCACCACTTCAAATGGGCCTTTTAAAATTAATTTAAAATATTTTTAAAAATTAAGCTAGACACATTTTTGTGATAAAATGATACCTATTACTACATTTATTATCTATAAATCATATTTCTTGAAGGAAACAAAGTTCTCTAGGAAGTCACTGAAATGATGACACGTATCAAATTAATCTGCACCATAAGCATTATCTAATTAATGCAACATCACATAATGACATAATGTATTACACGTATGAAGTCCTAAATCTATTTGCGTGGACAGTTGATAATGTATCACACTTGTCGTTAATAAAAGAAATGTTTTGTCACTGACACTAAATCAGGTTATTTCTAATTTCACACACTTGTGTATTTAATATGAAAGATTTACAAAAATTTTGAAGGATAATGAACTAATTTCACACACTCGTGTATTTAATATGAAATATTTATAGAATTTTGAAGGACAAATGAATTAATAAGGTTAGAGAAAGAATTGAGGGCTATTTATAGATGATATATGCTTCTTTCTTCTTTAGTTCTCTTTTGGTTTGGGTCTGCCTTTATTAGTGCTTGAAAGATTGCTTCTAGTTTAGGTCTTTACACTATATAATTTTTGATATTCTAGTAGTTTTTTATTGAAGATAGAAACTCCTTTCTATTTGATAAGCCCATCTATTGAGGAACATAAAGCCTTTTTGGGCCTCATCTCAAACCAAACCCTTGAATTAGTTTGAAAGGAGTTTGGAGCCTAAACAAATGAGGCTGAGGATGGTGTTGGGCCATAAATTTTTAGAAAATGTTGACAGGTACTGAGTTAACATGGACATTATGTCCTTTTTTTGGCATCTCTTATGGACCTTGGGGGAGAGAAGGTGGATATGATCCTTCTATTAAGGAAGATATTCAAACATGAATTTGTGGGTGACGCTTTTTAGGTTTCTGGTTTTTTATAATTAGGGGTGGGGTTCCCTTGGGCCAGTGATTTACACAAGCTTCTCGAGACAGACCAAAATGTGGCCATGAAACCTTTTCTTTTGAACCTAGATGTTCAGTAGTTAACACATCATAGGAAATGGGTGTAGATTGGTAGGGATTTTCTTTGCAAATGGTTTCTTTTGGATGACTTGGTGGAATCCGGATGGTTATATGAATTCATAGATCTTATCTTCTCTGAAGATTTCCACTTAGACAAATGGGAAAATCCTTAGTGTTGTGTCCCTATGGCTTAAAATTTTGAAATTGTCACTCTAGTAGGTTTTTTTCACCACTACCTCGCAACCTACCTCATTTTATCTTTAACATTGTGTAGGGACTTCAAGTCTCCAAGTCTAAATATTGTAAATTTGTAGAAAATATTAATGAAAACTTTGCAACTTCATTTAAGTTTGTTTTTATGTATTTAAATTTAAAATATGGATGTGTGACATATGTGATTTTATAAGCTGTGAATTTGAAAATGAACCAAACAAATGTTAATGTATGTTTGTTTTTTATTTAATAGTAATAACTTAACCTTTTCATGTATCATGTCATGTGTGTGCAACTGCAGAATTGTTAAAGTTTAAAGTATTCAGTTATTCTTTAAACTTTAAAGTAAAATTAAATTCTAAAATTAACATAACAAATTTTATTAATGTGGTGACTGGTCAGTGTCATGTGCACTTTGGGCCAATGCCAAATTACAATTCATAAAACATCTAATAATCATAACTTCCTGACTCCTGTTGAGTTAATACCACCTCTTTCGTTGCTGCCTTGTTAGTCGTCACTGCATGTGGTATGTACATTGTACTATGAGAATTGATACCATCAAAACATACCTTAAACTTGTTTGTTTAGAACCCTAAATTATAAATGTATTAATCAAGACCATTGATTTATCATAGATCAATGGCTAGAGTTTTATCTCGGGCCCAGTTTCTCGAAAGAACTTGATTTTTGCAAGGATTCCACAGAATGGATACACGTCGCAAGGTTGGCATGAAATTTGCATGAAATTAATGTCTGTCATAGTGAAACTAATATTCTTTAATTGCGATGATCCACTTGTTAGTCATTAGGCATGTCGCACGATTTCCAAAATTGTACTAGTACAGACTGTAGTTATTAGTATAGTCACTATATTAGTAATTTCCCACACTTGTGCATTAATGGGAATGATTTACCTAAAGATATGGAAGATATGGAACAGGTCTATTTATAGACGTTCTTTCTTTCTTCTTCATCAATTTCAATTTTCTCTTTCCTTTTAGCCTATGTCATCTTGTTTTAAGTTTTTAGATCTATAGATTCATAGAATTTCAATTTTTTGTGTGTAGTTTGAAGATTTAGGTTTTTAGTTTAGGGTATCGAGGCTCTACAAGTAAATATGGATATACTAATTAGGTTGAGAACCACATCCACTGATGAGAAGAATCCCTTTTTGGGCATGATACTAGACAAAGTTCTCACTTATGTTTGTAAGGAGGTGGGCGCTTTCATTAACAATGTTGTGTTGATGGTGCTTGACCATGAGCTCATTCACAATGAGAAGAGACACCGCATCAATATGGACATTGAATCCCACTTCCTGGCATCTCTTCTCGACCTCAGAGGAAAGAAGGTAGACATGCTTATGCTCCTATAGAATGTTTTCAAGGAACAATTTCTGGTGGATGACGTCCAAGTCATTGTCTTTGCACAACTGGGGTTGGGGATCCCTTGGGCTGATGAAATTGAAAAACTTATCAAGCGAGGTAGAAATGTAGAAAGGAAAGCCTTCCTGTTGAACCCTAATTAAAGGAAACTAACATGGCATTGGAAGTGGGCGCGGCTAGGGAGGGACTACTTGTGGAAGTGGTTTCACCTCAACGACGGGGTGGAGACAGACTACACCTGGCTCGACAAATTCACGGAGATTATCCTCCACAAATAATTATTCTTAGACAAGGATGGAGAGGAAGACTCTTAGTGTTTTTGTTCTTGAAATGATGGTTTTCTACAATTTGTTGTATTTTTTTTTTTTTGTTTTATGATCAACTAGTGCCCTTGTGGCAACAAATTTTGTAATTGTTTTTTAGGGATAATTCCTATTCAGTGATTATTGATTCACAGTCACACCGTTTCTTAGGGGTTTAGGGTGCGACTATAGTCTAAAGTTAAACTCTGTAATTATAAAGTATATTATAATATTAGTGATGTAAATTTTCTAAATAATTAATGAAAAAATTTCTCTTCAACTTCCACCAATTAACATCTAATCTAGCTTTCCAGTTTACTCTTAATGAAAGTTTAAAATCTGGTTTACTCTTAATAAATGATAATAGATTTTCTGGACTCTGGACTCTATAATTTTGTTTATATGTATAAATGCAATTGCATAATTATTGTAATTTTTCTATCTTCCTCTGAAATGAGACATATATCAGTGTGTGAGATAATAGATTGTCTATGTAATTTTGTTTAATTATAATTTTGTAAAGAGATCTAAAGACTAATAGTAATATATTGATAAATAATAAATAATAAATTATATGCCCATGAACACAATACCATATCTATGTGTGATATCATATGAACCAAACAATTGTAACAATGTTTAATGTATGTGTGTGATGTATTTAAGAGTAATAACTTAACTTTTCCATGTCAATGTATAATGTGGCATGTGTGCGACTATGGAATTTTAAAAGTTTAAAGTGGAATTATCAGTTTTCATTTTATGGGTATTAATAATTAGACATTGATCAGTTTGCATTTTATGGGTAGTAATAATTAGACATTTATCTGCGATTGTAATATTTTAATTAGTTTCTTTTATATTAGACAGTTTCAATATTTAATTTAATTTAAATTTAATATTTTTTTGTCATATGGTGTAACTATATTTATGGAAAGCATTGGATGAGAAGAGATCAACAACATACAATGTATTTCTGGATGAAAGGGAAAAGTAACCCCATTTTTACAATCCTATTCTGGAATCATACCATGTGTCCACTCACACAATCGGTGTCATTCGATAATGACGTGTGAGGTGACTAGGTGAGTACGTGTGAGGTACTATACTACTAACAAGTGACAAGCCAAAATTTTATAAGACCAGTGAGACATGATAGTGACTGCCAGCGACCATTGGATGAGCAGAGATTAATGACGTACGATGTATTTCAGGCCAAGAGGGAAAAGAAACCCAATTTTTGAAAACCTATTCCGGATTCATGACACGTCTGCACTTACACAATCAGTATCATTTTATGATGACATGTGAGGTGACTAGGTGACTATGATTCTATGAGTCTACGTGTGACGTATCATAATACTGACAAGTGACAAGCCAAAATTAAATGGGACCCATAAAATATGATAGTGACTTCCATAACTGTTGGACAAGAAATATTTCAACAACCCAAGGTATATTCTAGGCCTATTTGGGGAACGGTCACTTCTTTTTGCAAATTTCCCCGAAAAAGAGGGCATGTGTCATGACTTAACACTCAGCTAAGTTTAATTAAAATAAAAATTGGAGTAAAACAATAACTTAACATTATTAAGCAATAAACTCAATTTCGGGTCTCCGGCTAAAGTTGTAAATTTGTGATGTCAAACAATTAACTGACATGTGTCCTAGTAACTCAGATATCTATCTTCATACATAAGAAATAAAAGTTAATAGAAGTTACAACTAATGACTCAGTACTCACGCTTATAGAATTTTAACCTAAGTTTGTATATTTTTAGTTCTTCTACTAGCATATTATATTGGAGATTCTAAAAGGTTTTATGATTTCTAGCTTGAGGTTTAAGGAATGCAACAGAGTCTCTCAGCTCTCTTCCCACTCACAGTCTACACAAATTAAATTTTTGGGTAAAATTCTGAACACCCACATCCCGCCCTTTACATTTTTGAAATCTACTAGTTTACTATTTAGATTGTAGTCATAGAAATAGGGCTGAATTTATAATCACGCCTGTAAATTGTAGTTGTCACATGTGTAGAACTATTTGAATTTTCCTACAAGTAAATAGTAATACCAATATACCACGGTCCATAATGGAAAAAACAAATATCAAGACTACAAGTAAAAGGCAAAGAAAGGAAACAAAGATAATAGAGTTCCATAAATTGGTTAAAACACCAGGTTTCACTAATGAATTCCATGATATTTTTTATCCTATTATCCATGAAAATAAGGGAATCATGGAACTAAGATATGCACTTGAAAATAAGTGGAAAGATCCAATGAAGGATTCAAAATTTTATCCATTTAACAGCATGGTAAAGGCAACAAAAAATAAAATTGCAGCGTGGGTTGGTGGGTCAACACGCATGGTGTTACCTCTAGTATTCCCTTGTCCAAAAATTATCATGGTCTGCTCCAAAAATTACAATAAAAATAGAAAATAAATTGTCAAATATAAATACTCAGGAGGAAATTTTATCGATAATGAAAATTGAATTTTCTAGTCTTTTGGACATAGGGTTTGATTAACAAAACTCAAACGTGCACATTGACCTGGGAAAGCTGGAATTATGAAAAAATAGATACAATAGAGAGAGATTTGTATATCAAAGGAATAACAAGCAGTTCTAGTCTAGATCAAAATCATAAGCCTCCTTATGATTATGATATTTTTGTGCAATGGGTTCAGGATATTATATCCTTGCTAGCATTTTTTTTTGGATTGGATAGTGACAAAGAAGTGGGTGCCAACATTCTTGAAATGATTTTTCATATTTATTGTGAAAAAAAACCAATAAAATATAATTTTATTGAGCACGTTGTTCATTGCATGCCAGAGCAATTACTAATGATTAAAAGAGGTTTGGAGAAGACATTTATGTTCACAACCTACTTGTGTTATCTTCTTTTAGAAAAGCATTGTGCAATATTTCAGACAAACAACGTACAAAGTCAGGTCCAAAATCCAAAATATGAATGGACACGTGAGATGAGGATGAGTGATAACATAACAAACTAAAACAATTTTGTAGACTTAATTTTGTCATCAATGTATCATAAAATTCCAGGCACTCTAATGCCTAGATTACCCATGTCTTATAGAGGTTGCATTCACTTTGGAAGTGAAATACAGTTGATTGACTAGTACATCATGTAAGACTACACTGTGTTAAGGTTTTATGGTTTAGTGGTAGAACCCTACACACTTCTAATACATTTTAATGAAAGAGTATTTTCATTGGAATATGTTCAATAGATGGAGAGCACAGATGTGCTCTTTAATGTTTAGCAAAAGAAAATGATATTTCCTTCCTTACCTTTCTCATTTGAAGGGTTCACATTTGAGAGAAGAGGATTCCAAGTGGCATAGTTTTTTTTTTTTAATTTTTCATGAGAGTAGGCCATTGATAGAAAATTTTAAAAACATCGAGTCCTAGGACGAGGTCAAAAAAGAGATGGAGAAATACGTCGCTGCAAATAATATTTCAATACAAGAATTGTCATGACAAATTATGGAATTTCATAAATAGAATGGAAAATTGAAGCATCCTACAATTTCAACCAGGAAGCTGCTCAACCATCTAGAAAATCTATTTCAAAACACCTAGTGGTTCAATGTAAAAATGGTAATTGGAGTCCAACCAAAATTTCTGATTTTTAGGAAATGAGGAAGAGTATTAGTGAGCCAAAGAACTCTATAGATCTTTATGAAGTTGATTAGGATTAAATATTTTTTTATTTGTGGAGTGAGGAGCATCCAGCTAAAGCATATCATAGTGATGATGACCGTCAAGATAATGAGGATGAGTGACATTCTATGAAACCCACATCCACTGATGTATATTCAATTGTTACTGGAGCCTATGTGTCCACAAAAGAAAAATATAGCAAAGGGACAAAGATTAGATAAAAATGGGTTTTCCAAGTTGGGGTGGTGTGGGTCCCACAGGAGAAGGGCCTTAGTTTCCACTTTCCACACCTGCTCCACCAAATCATGGTGGGACACTAGTAATTGGAGGTCATTAGAAAAAGGTACTACTCATTCTCATACCCTTGAACCTTCACTTGTTCCAGCTTCAAATCTAGCTCCACATTTTCCAAGCCCTCAGATTCAATCTTAATCAAGTGCCACTCCCACTATTGGGGATGGAATGGGTAGTACTAGCAGTCCAAAAAGGACATTACCACTAGACATAAAATTAGTGGATCCCAAAGATCAAGGCAGTGTAAAGAGGTAAAAGGTTATCACAACAATGTCATTGGTGTTTGTAATGGTGAGTCCAACAATGGCCACACCCTCAAGACAAAACCCTCAGAAGAGTCCAAAAAACTTACTTGTAATGGGTTAGGGTGTTATTGATACTAATCCTCATGGTGCAATTATTAGAACCATAAGTGGAAGCGCGTACATCAATGCCAGTTCTATTTCACCCTTCAAACATTCAATTGTGTCAGAAAACCATGATTTTCATTTCAATGATTTTGTAACCAACTTTGAACAAACAAAAATTAAGAATAGAAAAAATAGTAACACATTGAAGAGGGATAAAGTTGTTGTTGCTCATGATGCAGAACCTGCATCGAATAGGTTATTTCCCACATATGACCCAAACAAATAAATGATGGAGTTCATGGTTGTTATGCCCCTAGCTAGAGATAAAAATCCACCATAGAGTCAGATAGATTCATCTGAATTTCAAGTTAGCACCCTCCAAATGGATTTATCCAAAAAAAAATGTGGACAAGATAAATGTGTCAAAAATGACAAACGAAGTGGTCTAAAGTTTAGTGATGAAGTTGGAGAGAGAGAAAGGAAAGATTCGGGCAAGAATAGAAAAGTTACAGGAAGACCTGGAAAATGAAATGATAAAGGAGAAAGAAACAGATAATAGGGGCAAAGAATTACAAAAAAAGGATAAAAAAATCATCCTCTAAAGAAGCAATTGGACAACAATAACACATGGATGCAGAACTGAAAAATTGTGAGGGAAAATTGGAAGAGAGCAATAAAAATATTGAGGATTAAAAACCCTCTTCATTAAGTTTATACAAAAGCGTGGAGAGTGTGACACATGTAAACAATACCTTAAATAGAGAATTGGAGAATGAGAGGGTAAAATAAAAATATTGGGAAGAGAAAGCAAACTAGTGGGAAGAGAAAGTAGCAAAAATAAAAAAACATAGTGAACACCAGTTGTCAAAATTGAGAGAAGAGAAAAAGAAGGAAAATAATACAATTAAAACTTATGAAAAATAACTTGAATGACCAAGTGAAAAATATAATCAAGAAAATAAAAAAATACCTTTGGGGGAAAATAAAGGTGACTGGTGATAGGTTGTGTGACTGGTTTGAATTGGTTGAAAGTATTAGAGATGTTTTTGGGAATCTCAAAGAGCACGTTGAGAAGAATAAAAAAAATTGTCAGAGAAAGAAAACTACAAAATAGATTTTGCATCAAATCAACAGAACTAGTGACAAGAATTTGGGAAGCAAGGGAGTTCATGACCGCGTTGATGCATCAATAAATGCAAACTATGTCTTTCAACAATGTCAGAAAATAAAGGAAGTAGAGGAAACACTTTCCTTATTTGAGAGAAATATCGCCAAGATGAATCAAACAACATCTGAAATGATAGGTCTTTGTTTGCCGAGTCCTGGTCCTCATAACTCATTAACGAATTTCTTTGGAAGAGAAGCTTACAAAAAAAGTTGGAGGACACAATGAGGACTAATTTAGGAAAGCCTCCCTTGGAAACAACTCATGAAGGTATTGCAAAGTGCATCAAACCATTGTAAAATTTGAATGCATCATTGGAAGGATCATTGCTTTCAATTCACTCTAACATGTATGGATGGCTGATGAGGTTGCAGGTCATTTACTATAACTTGACAAATATTGACCTTCCAAACGACGCAGAATGGATCATACTTAACAAACTACTGGAATCATCTCATCAATCATAGTATGTGAAAGTACTTTCAGTTTCAATCATCTCTATATTATTTTTCTAATGGCTTGAATTGAGTTAAAAGTAACAATTTTGAACTTTCTTTTTTGAACAAGATCAATGTAGCAGATGTTATAATGTTATTGCTAATTTACTAAACCGACCTGTCAAATGCATAAATGTGCAGTTGTAGAGATGTTGTACTGGTCTTGACTCTTACTGATTTTGATTTTGAGACTTCACATTAGGAAAATTGACCTGAAGCTATTGTTGCTCCCTTGTTTCTATAAAATGGAATTCAGGGTCATTTTCTAAGGGTAATGAAATTGAAATTGGGTATTGACTCTTGAGTCATAATTCATTGTCAATTCACTTTTGCAAATAGAATCACACAAAGTTGTGTTCTTAATACTATTGATGAATGAATTGTTACATTGTTTTATTTTTGTAAATAAATTAATGAGAATATCTATTTCTAAGAATTGTATCATATGAACTGCTATGTTTTCAAAAAACAAAAACTTTAAGAATTTTACCATATGAGTTGAATAATGCAAATGAAAACCATTATTAATTGTAGAAGTGATGACATTATCAACCACATTCATTTTTTATACATTAGAATATGATATTATGTATGATTGATGATGAGATATAGAAACTGATAGTAGACCACAACAAAAATTTTAATAAATACCTAGCACCTTCTACTTCTACAAAGGTTCAAGTTACCACATCATATCATTATCGAGATCCTCAGATTCATTTTCATAAAGTTCATATCTTCCTTGGTTCTTCGATATGTTTTCTTCACTCTGCATACCTCCTCTTAACTGAAGTTCAACACTAGCAGTACTTGTGCCAGTACATGAGTGAATGAAATTCACATCATTGTCTCTGGCACTCCCACTTTGGTTTTGGATATTGCCCAGCCCTGTTCTCTGACATTTCTTGTTCCACAATTTCAGTTCCCTATCATAAGTAAAAGTATTGACTTTGTACCTAGATGTATAGAGCCTCAATCAATTTTCCAAATTCTTGTCTAGTTTGTTTCTTAGCTTTGAATTTAGGAAGCCCAAAGCACTAAAAACTCTCTCATCCTCCACTAACCCCAATATCATTTCCAGACATAAATCAACAAGCTTGAAAAATTATGATATTGAATCAATGAACATTTCGCTCTCTACAAGATTTTTCCAGATCCTTGTTGCCGATCCATCTTCATGGGGGTTCTGCATAATATTATATTATTCCCTCATTTTCTATGAAAAATGGCCTGATTTCTCTCTCAAATAGGATTCATCTAAAATTCCATTTAGAGTTACTCCATTTAACTCTTTTGTTTTGCAAAAATGATCTACCAAAGTTAGTAGCTTAGTTTGATAATATTTTGAATTGTTGATACTCTAATATCGAGGAAACAAAATATTCATGGATGCAAGTATTTTCACTGGAGGTAATCTTTCTCTAATCTATGAGGAAAGATCATAGGCAATGTGCTTCCTAGAAGAATTCATAGACTCAATGATCTTGGTAAAGTCTTCCCTTTTAACACTTGATATTTACTTCCTATGATTCTTTTCTGGTTCCTCAGACTTGACCCTGTAAAATTAGTGCATTGGTATCTCAACTCCACGTACTTCTGCATATAACTCCAAATTTGCACCGATCTTTAAAAAGTTGTCAGGATTGTCCAAATCTGTGATTTTAATTCAGCTAGAAAATTCTACATCATCACATGATCGATAGAGGTTATCAAGTGTCATGCATGTCAGTTTATGAAGCACAACATATTCTGCAATATACATTTCTCTTTGCTAGGGCTTTTTCATTATATTTCTCATTTCCTCTAGTAGGGGAGAAGACCTGCTAACATTAAGAGTTTCTCTATATTACTTAACCTTCATAGAAGCTCAGGAAAGTTGGGTAGCCCTCCTTCTTCATGACTTGAGTTCATTAAATCGATTGATATTCTAAAAACACTCGATGTGCTGGTCCATCCAAAGAGATCCATCTAGTATCATTATCCTTCAAAATCTTGTTCCCATCAGTTAGTCCTTTGGAAAAGTGTTGAAATTCCTTGAGTCATTTCAGACGCTGAAAAAAGTATTGGTAGAGCTCTTTGATTAAAACTTTAATTTTTTGTACTAGAGAATACTTGCTGACAACTCCAAAAGCTATATTCATTCTGTGGGCCATGCAGTGAATGAGAGTAATCTAGGGTACACAAGAAGATTGTATCTTTGTGCAAAGACCACCCCTGTGGCCTTGCATTACTAAAACTCCATCTGCTCCAATACACACCAACTTATTGGCAATCATCATGTAATTTACACATCCATATTCAATTAGAGAATTCTTTACTTGTTCAAATAAATTTCATGTTGTTGCATTATCCTTAATTTTAGCAAAAGTTAGTAGATGAGGTTGGCAGACAAAATTTTGTATAGTATAAATATGCATGCATACCCACAAAGTATTATCTACCGATGTAACCTCATCTAAAGACAATGAAATAAAATTTGACTCTTTAATTTTTTCCTTTAGATCCTCTTTTTCAATCTCAGCTAGACAACTTTCCCATTCCCATCCACTATTTACTGACCAATGACTGTTAGGATAGTTACAAACTTTCAGAAAGTGTAATAAACTACTCAATGATGGGTAGCCTATCATAGGATACCCTCTGCTCAAAATGTTAAAGACAACACTTAACTGAACAACGTTTCCCATTATTTATACTTCCAATTCTTTTCCAAAACAAGCTTCAATAGAGCCTTTAACTTGAGCAGGATTTGTTTGTATATTCTACTAAAATTCACATAGTTCTGCATTCCTAACATGCAGAGATTCCTCCTTTGTTTTCCATCTTATCACTGATTTTTCAAATCCATCTATGGTTTTCTTTTCGTAAACTTTACCCATATGTTTCTCTATGGTGTCCATTTTTAACTGCAACCTCTTTTCCTTCTTATTTATCTTGGTACAAATCTGACATCTCTATTCTACCAGAGGCTAACCTTCAAATGGATTGTCCACTAATTCAATGAATGGTTACTTTGACACCCATTCTATTTGAAAAAGCCTCGACAGTTCCCACTTCTTATCATTTTTTCATTCCTTATCCTTCTTTGAATTGTGTTTTCTTTTCTTCTTCCCTGCACTATCATCATCTCTGACATTCTCAGTCTCATCCAAGTTGATTATATAATTATGGTTACTTTTGGTATTTAACTGAAAATATTCTTCAAGTTCATTGTGATCTGAGATATCAGGTTCGCCTACTTCTTCAATATGTC
>MU218333.1:140281-214431 GCA_018584345.1 Thuja plicata | reverse complement strand
GAGAAAGGTGAATTTAGAAGAAAATAGATGATTAATTAATGATTAAGAAACCATTAATTAATAGATGAAAATTAGGGTTTTAATGTAAAGTTGCAAGCCTGTCCATTTTAGGGTGTCTACACTTAGAATGGCTTGTTATGTGATTACAACTCATTATCATCGAACGGTTGACCGATTCGATGATGTGGAACCTCAGAATAGCTTGTTATGAGATTGTAGCTCATTATCATCTAACGGTTGACTGATTCAGCGATGTGGAACCTCAAAATAGCTTGTTATGAGATTACAACTCATTATCATCAAACGGTTGACCGATTTTGCGATGTAGAACATCAGAATAGCTTATTATGAGATTCCAGCTAATTATCATCGAACGGTTGACCGATTTGGTGATGTGGAACCTCAGAATGGCTTTTTATGAGATTACAACTCATTATCATCAAACGATTGACCGATTCGGCAATGTGGAACCTCAGAACAGCTTGTTATGAGATTACAACTCATTATCATCGAACGGTTGACCAATTTGGCGATGTGGAACCTTAGAACAGCTTGTTATGAGATTGCAACTTATTATCATCAAACAGTTGACTGATTCAGTGATGTGGAACCTCAGAACCTCAAAACTTATTATGAGATTGAACCTTATTATCATCAAATGGTTGACTGATTCAAAGATGTGGAACCTCAGAATAGCTTGTTATGAGATTATAACTCATTATCATCAAACGGTTGACTGATTCGGCAATGTAAAACATCAGAATAGCTTGTTATGAGATTTTAACTGATTATCATCGAACGGTTGACCGATTCGGTGATGTGGAACCATAGAACGGCTTGTTATGAGATTACAACTCATTATCATCAGATGTTTGACCGATTCAGCGATGTGGAACCTCAAAATTGCTTGTTATGAGATTGCATCTCATTATCATCGAACGGTTGACCGATTCAATGATGTGGAAAATTAGAATAGCTTGTTATGAGATTACAACTCATTATCATCGAACAGTTGACCGATTTGGCAATGTGGAACCTCAGAATAGCTTGTTATGAGATTCTAGGTTATTATCATCGAATGGTTGACCGATTCAGCAATGTGGAACCTCAGAACAGGTTGTTATGAGATTACAACTCATTATCATCAAACGGTTGACCGATTCGGTGATGTAGAACATTAGAACAACTTGTTATAAGACTACAGTTGATTATCATCGAACAGTTGACTGATTTGGCGATGTGGAACCTCAGAATGGCTTGTTATGAGATTATAACTCATTATCATAAAATAGTTGACCGATTTGGTGATGTGGAACCTTAGAACAGCTTGTTATGAGATTGCAGCTCATTATCATTGAACGGTTGACTGATTCAGCGATGTGGAACCTCAGAACAGCTTGTTATGAGATTACAACTCATTATCATCGAACGGTTGACCAATTCGGTGATGTGGAACCTCAGAATAGCTTGTTATGAGATTGCAGCTCATTATCATTGAACGGTCAACTGATTTGACGATGTAGAACCTCAGAATAGCTTGTTATGACATTGCAACTCATTATCATCAAACGGTTGATCGATTCGGCGATGTGGAACCTCAGAATAGCTAGTTATGAGATTACAACTCATTATCATCAAACGCTTGATCGATTTGGTGATGTGGAACTTCAGAATGGCTTGTTATGAGATTACAACTCATTATCATCGAATGGTTGACTGATTCGGCGATGTGGAACCTTAGAATAGCTTTTTATGAGATTGTAGCTGATTATCATCAAATGGTTGACCGATTCGGTGATGTGGAACCTTAGAACGGCTTGTTATGAGATTACAACTCATTATCATCAAACGGTTGACCGATTTAGCAATGTGGAACTTCAGAATAGCTTGTTATGAGATTACAACTCATTATCATCAAACGGTTGACTGATTCGGCAATGTGGAACCTTAGAACAGCTTGCTATGAGATTACAGCTCATTATCATCAAACGGTTGACCGATTCGGTGATGTGCAAACTCAGAATAGCTTGTTATGAGATTGCAACTCATTATCATTGAATGGTTGATTGATTCGGTGATGTGGAATCTTAGAACAGCTCATTATGAGGTTACAACTCATTATCATCGAACGGTTGATCGATTCGGCAATTTAAAACCTTACAATGGCTTGTTATGAGATTATAACTCATTATCATCAAACGGTTGACCGATTTGGTGATGTGGAACCTCAGAACAGCTTGTTATGAGATTCCAACTCATTATCATCAAACGGTTGACCAATTTGGCGATGTGGAACCTCAGAATAGCTTTTTATGAGATTACAAGTCATTATCATCGAACGGTTGACCGATTTAGCAATGTAGAACCTCAAAATAGCTTGTAATGAGATTGTAACTCATTATCATTGAACGGTTGATCGATTCAGCGATGTGGAAACTTAAAATAGTTTGTTATGAGATTACAACTCATTATCATCGAACGGTTGACTGATTCGGCAATGTGGAACCTTAAAACACCTTGTTATGAGATTACAGCTCATTATCATCAAACGGTTGACCGATTCAGCGGTGTGGAACCTCAGAATAGCTTGTTATGAGATTAAAACTCATTATCATCGAACGGTTGATCGATTCGGTGATGTAGAACCTCAGAATAGCTTGTTATGAGATTACAACTCATTATCATTGAACGATTGATCGATTCAGCCATGTGGAACCTTAGAATGGCTTGTTATGAGATTACAACTCATTATCATCGAACGATTGACCGATTCAGTGATGTGGAACGTTAGAATAACTTGTTATGAGATTGCAGCTCATTATCATCGAACGGTTGACTGATTCAGCGATGTGGACCCTACGAACATCTTGTTATGAGATTATAACTCATTATCATCGAACAGTTGACCGATTTGGCGATGTAGAACATCATAATAGCTTGTTATGAGATTGCAGCTGATTATCATCGAGCGGTTGACCGATTTGGAAATGTGGAATCTCAGAATGGCTTGTTATGAGATTACAACTCATTATTATCGAATAGTTGACTGATTCAACAATGTGGAACCTCAGAATAGCTTGTTATGAGATTGCAGCTGATTATCATTGAACGGTTGACCGATTCGGCAATGTGGAACCTCAGAATAGCTTGTTATGAGATTACACCTCATTATCATTGAACGGTTGATCGATTCGGTGATGTGAAACCTCAGAATAGCTTGTTATGAGATTACAACTCATTGTCATCAAACAGTTGATCAGTTCGGCGATGTGGAACCTCAGAATGACTTGTTATGAGATTACAACTCATTATCGTCGAATGGTTGACCGAATTGGCGATGTGGAACCTTAGAACAGCTTGTTATGAGATTGTAGCTCATTATCATCAGATGATTGACCAATTCGGTGATGTGGAACCTTAGAATAGCTTGTTATGAGATTACAACTCATTATCATCAAATGGTTGACTGATTCGGTGATGTAGAACCTCAGAATAGCTTGTTATGAGATTACAGCTGATTATCATCAAACAGTTGACCGATTCAATGATGTGGAACCTCAGAACAATTTGTTATGAGATTACAACTCATTATCATCAAATGGTTGACCGATTTAGCAATGTGGAACCTCAGAATGGCTTGTTATGAGATTACAACTCATTATCATCAAACGGTTGACCAATTCGATAATGTGGAACATCAGAACAACTTGTTATGAGATTGCAGCTCATTATCATCTAACGGTTGATCGATTCGGCGATGTGGAACTTTAGAATAGCTTGTTATGAGATTGCAACTCATTATCATCGAATGGTTGATCGATTTGGCGATGTGGAACCTCAGAATAGCTTGTTATAAGATTACAACTCATTATCATCGAACGGTTGATTGATTCGGCGATGTGGAACCTCAGAATGACTTGTTATGAGATTACAACTCATTATCATCAAACAGTTGGCTGACTCAATGATGTGGAATCTTAGAATAGCTTGTTATAAGATTGTAACTTATTATCATCAAACGGTTGATCGATTCGGCGATGTGGAACCTCAGAACAGCTTGTTATGAGATTGCAACTCATTATCATCGAATGGTTGATTGATTCGGCGATGTGGAACCTTAAAATAGCTTGTTATGAGATTATAACTCATTATCATCGAACGGTTGATCGATTCAATGATGTGGAACCTAAGAATGGCTTGATATAAGATTACAACTTATTATCATCGAACGGTTGACTGATTCGGCGATGTGGAACCTCAGACCAGCTTGTTATGAGATTGCAGCTCATTATCATCGAACGGTTGACTGATTCGGCAATGTAGAACCTCAGAACAACTTATTATGAGATTACAAATCGTTATCCTTGAATGGTTGATCGATTCGGCGATGTAGAACATCATAACAACTTGTTATGAGATTGCAGTTGATTATCATCAAACGGTTGACCAATTCGGCGATGTGGAAGCTCAGAATGGCTTGTTATGAGATTACAACTCATTATCATCAAACGGTTGACCGATTCAGTGATGTGGAACTTTAGAACAGCTTGTTATGAGATTACAACTGATTATCAATGAATGGTTGACCGATTCGGCGATGTGGAACCTCAGAACATCTTGTTATGAGATTACAACTCATTATCATCAAACAGTTGATCCATTCGACGATGTGGAACCTCATAACAACTTGTTATGAGATTACAACTCATTATCATCGAACGGTTGATCGATTTGGCGATGTGGAACCTTAGAATGGCTTGTTATGAGATTACAACTCATTATCATCAAATGGTTGACCGATTCAGCGATGTGGAACCTCAGAACAACTTGTTATGAGATTGCAGCTCATTATCATCGAACGGTTGACCGATTCGGCGATGTGGAACCTTAGAACAACTTGTTATGAAATTACAACTCATTATCATCGAATGGTTTACCGATTTGGTGATGTAGAACATCAGAACAGCTTGTTATGAAATTGTAGGTGATTATCATCGAACGGTTGACCGATTCGCCGATGTGGAACCTCAGAATAGCTTGTTATGAGATTACAACTCATTATCATCGAACGGTTGACCGATTCGGCGATGTGGAACCTCAGAATGGCTTGTTATGAGATTACAACTCATTATCATCGAACGGTTGACCAATTCAGTGATGTGGAACCTCAGAACAGCTTGTTATGAGATTGCAACTCATTATCATTGAACGATTGACTGATTTGGCTATGTGGAACCTCAAACTAGCTTGTTATGAGATTGCAACTCATTATCATCAAATGGTTGATCGATTCGGCAATGTGGAACCTCAGAATAGCTTATTATGAGATTACAACTCATTATCATCGAACGGTTGATCGATTCGGTGATGTGGAACCTTAGAATGGTTTGTTATGAGATTACAACTCATTATCATCAAACAGTTGACCGATTCGGTGATGTGGAACCTTAGAATAGCTTTTTATGAGATTGCAGCTCATTATCGTCGAACGGTTGACCGATTCAGTGATGTGGAACCTTAGAATAGCTTGTTATGAGATTACAACTCATTATCATTGAATGGTTGACCGATTCGTCGATGTAGAACATCAGAAGAGCTTGTTATGAGATTGCAGTTGATTATCATCGAATGGTTGACCGATTCAGTGATGTGGAACCTTAGAATGGCTTTTTATGAGATTACAACTCATTATCATCAAACAGTTGACCAATTCAGTGATATGGAACCTCAGAACAACTTGCTATGAGATTATAACTCATTATCATCGAATCGTTGATCAATTCGGTGATGTGGAACCTCAAAATAACTTGTTATGAGATTACAACTCATTATCATCGAATGGTTGATCGATTCGGTGATGTGGAACCTCAGAATGGCTTGTTATGAGATTAAAACTCATTATCATCAAACGGTTGACCGATTTGGCAATGTGGAACCTCAGAACAGCTTGTTATGAGATTGCAGCTCATTATCATCAAATGGTTGACCGATTCGGCGATGTGGAACCTCAGAATAGCTTATTATGAGATTACAACTTATAATCATTGAATGGTTGACTGATTCGGCGATGTAGATTATCAGAATAGCTTGTTATAAGATTACAGCTAATTATCATTGAATGGTTGACCAATTCGATGATGTGGAACCTCATAATGGCTTGTTATGAGATTACAACTCATTATCATCAAATGGTTGACCGATTTGGTGATGTGGAACCTTAGAACAATTTGTTATGAGATTCTAATTCATTATCATCGAACGGTTGATCAATTCGGCTATGTGGAACCTCAAAATAGCTTGTTATGAGATTACAACTCATTATCATTGAACGGTTGATCGATTCGGCGATGTGGAACCTCAAAACAACTTTCTATGAGATTACAACTCATTATCATCAAACAGTTGACCAATTCGGTAATGTGGAACATCAAAATAGCTTGTTTTGAGATTGTAGCTCTTTATCATCGAATGGTTGACCGATTTGGCAATGTGGAACCTCAGAATAGCTTGTTTTGAGATTACAACTCATTATCATTAAACGGTTGACCAATTTGGTGATGTAGAACATCAAAATAGCTTATTATGAGATTGCAGCTGATTATCATCGAACGATTGACCGATTCAGTGATGTGGAACCTCAAAATGACTTTTTATGAGATTACAACTCATTATCATCGAACGGTTGACCGATTCAGCGATGTGGAATGTTAGCACAACTTGTTATGAGATTGCAGCTGATTATCATCGAATGGTTGACCGATTCAGTGATGTGGAACCTCAGAATAGTTTGTTATGAGATTACAACTCATTATCATCGAATGATTGATCAATTTGGTGATGTGGAACCTCAGAACAACTTGTTATAAGATTACAACTCAGTATCATCGAACGGTTGACCGATTCAGTGATGTGGAACCTCAAAATAGCTTTTTATGAGATTGTAGCTCATTATCATTAAATGGTTGACCGATTTGGCAATGTGGAACCTCAGAATAGCTTATTATGAGATTACAACTCATTATCAGCGAACGGTTGACCAATTCTGCGTGTAGAACATCAGAACATCTTGTTATGAGATTGTAGCTGATTATCATCGAATGGTTGACCGATTCGGCAATGTGGAACCTCAGAATGGCTTGTTATGAGATTACAACTCATTATCATCGAACGGTTGACCGATTCGGCAATGTGGAACATCAGAATGGCTTGTTATGAGATTAAAACTCATTATCATCAAACGGTTGACCAATTCGGCGATGTGGAACCTCAGAACAACTTTTTATGAGATTGCAGCTCATTATCATCGAACGGTTGACCGATTCAGTGATGTGGAACCTCAGAATAGCTTGTTATGAGATTAAAACTCATTATCATCAAATGGTTGACCAATTCGGCAATGTGGAACCTTAGAACAGTTTGTTATGAGATTGCAGCTGATTATCATCAAACGATTTACCAATTCGGCGATGTCGAACCTCAAAATTGCTTGTTATGAGATTACAACTCATTATCATCGAATGCTTGACCAATTTGGCGATGTGGAAACTCAGAATGGCTTGTTATGAGATTACAACTCATTATCATCGAATGGTTGATTGATTCGGCGATGTGGAACATCAGAATAACTTGTTATGAGATTACAACTGATTATCATTGAACGGTTGACCAATTCGGGGATGTGGAACCACAGAATAGCTTGTTATGAGATTGCAGCTCATTATCATCGAAGGGTTGACTGATTTGGTGATGTGGAACCTCAGAACAACTTGTTATGAGATTGCAACTCATTATCATTGAACGGTTGATCGATTCGGCAATGTGGAACCTCAGAATAGCTTGTTATGAGATTACAACTCATTATCATTGAATGGTTGATCGATTCAGTGATGTGGAACCTTAGAATAGCTTGTTATGAGATTACAACTCATTATAATTGAATGGTTGACCAATTCGGTGATGTAGAACCTCAGAATAGCTTGTTATGAGATTACAGCTAATTATCATTGAACGGTTGACTGATTCGGCGATGTGGAACCTTAGAACGGCTTGTTATGAGATTACAACTCATTATCATCGAACGATTGACTGATTCTGTGATGTGAAACCTCAGAATGGCTTGTTATGAGATTACAACTCATTATCATTGAACGGTTGACCAATTCGGTGATGTGGAACCTCAGAACAGCTTGTTATGAGATTGCAGCTCATTATCATCGAACGGTTGACCGATTTGGCGATGTGGAAACTCAGAACAGCTTGTTATGAGATTGCAACTCATTATCATCAAATGGTTGATTGATTCAGTGATGTGGAACCTTAGAATAGATTATTATGAGATTATATCTCATTATCATCGAACGGTTGATCGATTCGGCAATGTGGAAGCTCAGAATGGCTTGTTATGAGATTATAACTTATTATCCTTGAACGGTTGACCAATTCGGCGATGTGGAACCTCAGAATAACTTTTTATGAGATTGCAGGTCATTATCATCAAACGGTTGACCAATTCGGCGATGTGGAATCTCAGAATAGCTTGTTATGAGATTACAAGTCATTATCATCAGACAGTTGACTGATTCGGTGATGTAGAACATCAGAACAGCTTGGTATGAGATTACAACTGATTATTATCGAGCGGTTGATCGATTCAACAATGTGGAAACTCAGAATGGCTTGTTATGAGATTACAACTCATTATCATCAAATGGTTGACCGATTCAGTGATGTGGAACCTCAGAACAACTTGTTATGAGATTGCAGCTGATTATCATCGAATGGTTGACCGATTTGGCAATGTGGAATGTCAGAATAGCTTGTTATGAGATTACAACTCATTATCATCAAATAGTTGATCGATTTGGCGATGTGGAACCTCAGAATAGCTTGTTATGAGATTACAACTTATTATCATCAAACGGTTGATAAATTCGGTGATGTGGAACCTCAGAATTGCTTGTTATGAGATTACAACTCATTATCATCAAACGGTTGAGCGATTCGGCAATGTGGAACCTCAGAATAGCTTGTTATGAGATTATAGCTCATTATCATTGAATAATTGACTGATTTGGCAATGTGGAACCTCAGAATAGCTTGTTATGAGATTACAACTCATTATGATCAAATGGTTGATTGATTATTCGATGTAGAACATTAGAATAGATTATTATGAGATTGCAGCTGATTATCATCGAACTATTGACTGATTCGATGATGTGGAACCTCAGAACGGCTTGTTATGATATTACAACTCATTATCATTAAACGGTTGTCAGATTCAGCAACGTGGAACCTCAGAACGGCTTGTTATGAAATTATAACTCATTATAATTGAACGGTTGACCAATTCGGCGATGTGGAACCTCAGAATAGCTTGTTATGAGATTACAGCTCATTATCATCAAACGGTTGACTGATTCGACAACGTGGAACCTCAAAATAGCTTGTTTTAAGATTGTAACTCATTATCATCAAACGGTTGATCGATTCGGTGATGTGGAACCTCAAAACAACTTATTTTGAGATTATAACTCATTATCATCGAACGGTTGATCGATTCGGCAATGTGGAACCTCAGAATGGCTTGTCATAAGATTATAACTCATTATCATCAAACGGTTGATCGATTCGGCGATGTAGAACCTCAGAACAGCTTGTTATGAGATAGCAGCTCATTATCATCGAACGGTTGACCGATTCGGCGATCTGGAACCTCAAAATAGCTTGTTATGAGATTGCAACTCATTATCATCGAATGGTTGATTGATTCGGCGATGTGAAACCTCAAAATAGCTTGTTATGAGATTACAACTCATTATCATCGAATGATTGATCTATTCAGCGATGTGGAACCTCAGAATTGCTTGTTATGAGATTACAACTTATTATCATCGAACGGTTGATCGATTCGGTGATGTAGAACCTCAGAACGGCTTGTTATGAGATTACAACTCATTATGATCGAACGGTGGACCAATTCGGCAATGTGGAACCTCAGAATAGCTTGTTATGAGATTGCAGCTCATTATCATCGAACCGTTAACCGATTCAGTGATGTGGAACCTCAGAACAGCTTGTTATGAGATTACAACTCATTATCATCGAACGGTTGACCGATTTGGCGATGTAGAATATCAGAACAACTTGTTATGAGATTATAGCTGATTATTATCGAGCCGTTGACCGATTCGGCAATGTTGAACCTTAGAATGGCTTGTTATGAGATTACAACTCATTATCATTGAACGGTTGACCGATTCGATGATGTGGAATCTCAGAATAGCTTGTTACGAGATTGTAGCTGTTTATCATCGAATGGTTGACCAATTTGGCAATGTGGAACCTTAGAATAGCTTGTCATGAGATTACAACTCATTATCATTAATTGGTTGATTGATTCGGCGATGTGGAACCTCAGAATAGCTTTTTATGAGATTACAACTCATTATCATCAAACGGGTTATCGATTCGGTGATGTGAAACCTCAGAACAGCTTGTTATGAGATTACAACTCATTATCATCGAACGGTTGAATGATTTGGCGATGTGGAACCTCAGAATAGCTTGTTATGAGATTGTAGCTCATTATCATCGAACGATTGACCGATTCAGTGATGTGGAAAATCAGAATAGCTTGTTATGAGATTACAACTCATTATCATCAAACGGTTGACCGATTCGGTGATGTAGAACATCAGAATAGCTTGTTATGAGATTGCCGCTGATTATCATCGAACGGTTAACTGATTTGGTGATTTGGAACCTCAGAATGGCTTGTTATGAGATTACAACTCATTATCATCGAACAGTTGTCTGATTTAGCGATGTGGAACCTCAGAATGGCTTGTTATGAGAATACAACTCTTTATCATCAAACAGTTGACCAATTCAGTGATGTGGAACATTAGGATAGCTTATTATGAGATTACAACTCATTATCATCGAATGGTTGACCGATTTGGCGATGTGAAACCTCAGAACAGCTTGTTATGAGATCGCAACTCATTATCATCGAATGGTTGATTGATTCGGCGATGTGGAACCTCAGAACAGCTTATTATGAGATTACAACTCATTATCATCAAACGGTTGATTGATTTGGCGATGTGGAACCTCAGAACGGTTTGTTATGAGATTACAACTCATTATCATCAAATGGTTGACAAATTCAGCGATGTGGAACCTCAGAACAGCTTGTTATGAGATTGCAGCTCATTATCATCAAACGGTTGACCAATTCGGCGATGTGGAACCTCAGAATAGCTTGTGATGAGATTGCAACTCATTATCATTGAATGGTTGATCGATTCGGTGATGTAGAACCTCAAAATAGCTTGTTATGAGATTACAACTAATTATCACCGAACGGTTGATCGACTCAGTGATATGGAACCTCAGAATGGCTTGTTATGAGATTACAACTCATTATAATAAAACGGTTGACCGATTCGGCGATGTGGAACCTCAGAACACCTTGTTGTGAGATTGCAGCTTATTATCATCAAACGGTTGATCGATTCAATGATGCGGAACCTCAGAATAGCTTGTTATGAGATTACAACTCATTATCATCAAACGGTTGACCGATTCGGTGATGTAGAACATCAGAATAGCTTGTTATAAGATTGCAGCTGATTATCATTGAACGGTTGACCGGTTCGGCAATGTGGAACCTTAGAACAGATTTTTATGAGATTACAACTCATTATCATCGAACGATTGACCGATTCGGTGATATGGAACTTCAGAACAATTTGTTATGAGATTGCAACTGATTATCAATGAACGGTTGACTGACTTGGTGATGTGGAACCTCAGAACAGCTTGTTAGGAGATTACGACTCATTATCATCGAACGGTTGATCAATTTGATGATGTGGAACCTCAGAATAGCTTGTTATGAGATTAAAACTTATTATCATCGAACGATTGATCGATTCAGCGACGTGGAACCTCAGAATGGCTTGTTATGAGATTACAACTCATTATCATCAAACGGTTGACCAATTCGACGATGTGGAACCTTAGAATAGCTTGTTATGAGATTGCAGCTCATTATCATCGAATGGTTGACCAATTCAGTGATGTGGAACCTTAGAATAGCTTGTTATAAGATTATAACTCATTATCATTGAATGGTTGACCGATTTGGCAATGTAGAACATCAGAACAACTTGTTATGAGATTGTAGCTGATTATCATCGAACGGTTGACCAATTCAGCGATGTGGAACCTCAGAATGGCTTGTTACAAGATTACAACTCATTATCATCGAATGCTTGACAAATTCAGCGATGTGGAACCTCAGAACAACTTGTTATGAGATTGCAGCTTATTATCATTGAATGGTTGACCGATTCGGCGATGTGGAACCTCAGAACAACTTGTTATGAGATTGCAACTCATTATCATCGAATAGTTGATTGATTCAGTGATGTGGAACCTTAGAACAACTTGTTATGAGATTACAACTCATTATCATCGAACGGTTAATCGATTTGGCATTGTGGAACCTTAGAAAAACTTGTTATGAGATTAAAACTCATTATCATCAAACGGTTGACTGATTCGGTTATGTGGAACCTTAGAACAACTTTTTATGAGATTGTAGCTCATTATTGTCGAACGGTTGATTGATTTAGTGATGTGGAACTTCAGAATAGCTTGTTATGAGATTACAACTCATTATCATCGAATGGTTGACCGATTTGGCGATGTAGAATGTCAGAAGAGCTTGTTATGAGATTGCAACTGATTATCATTGAACGGTTGACCGATTCGGTGATGTGGAACCTAAGAATGGCTTGTTATGAGATAACAACTCATTATCATCGTATGGTTGACCAATTCGGCAATGTGGAACCTAAAAACAAATTGTTATGAGATTACAACTCATTATCATCGAATGGTTGATCAATTCGGTCATGTGGAACCTCAGAATAGCTTGTTATGAGATTACAACTCATTATCATCAAATGGTTGATCAATTTGGTTATGTGGAACATCAGAATGGCTTGTTATGAGATTACAACTCATTATCATTGAACGGTTAACCAATTCGGTGATGTGGAACCTCATAATAGCTTGTTATGAGATTGCAGCTTATTATCATTGAACGGTTGACCGATTCAACAATGTGGAACCTCAGAATAGCTTCTTATGAGATTACAACTCATTATCATTGAATGGTTGACCGATTCGGTGATGTAGAACATCAGAATAGCTTGTTATGAGATTGTAGCTGATTATCATCAAACGGTTGACCGATTCGGCGATGTGGAACCTCAGAACAACTTGTTATGAGATTACAACTCATTATCATCGAATTGTTGACCAATTTGGCGATGTGGAAGCTTTGAATAAACTTGTTATGAGATTACAACTCATTATCATCGAACGGTTGACCAATTCAGCGACGTGGAACCTCAAAAAAGCTTGTTATAAGATTGCAGCTCATTATCATCAAAAGGTTGATCGATTCGGTGATGTGGAACTTCAGAATAGCTTGTTATGAGATTACAACTCATTATCATTGAACAGTTGACCAATTCAGTGATGTGGAACCTCAGAATAGCTTGTTATGAGATTGTAGCTCATTATCATCGAATGGTTGACCGATTCGGCGATGTGGAACCTCAAAATAGCTTGTTATGAGATTGCAACTCATTATCATCAAACGGTTGATCAATTCAGCGATGTGGAACCTTAGAATAGCTTGTTATGAGATTACAACTCATTATCATCGAACGGTTGATCGATTCAACGGTGTGTAACCTCAGAATGGCTTGTTATGAGATTACAACTCATTATCATCAAACAGTTGAGCGATTCGACAATGTGGAAGCTCAGTATAGCTTGTTATGAGATTACAGCTCATTATCATCAAACAGTTGACCGATTCAGTGATGTGGAACCTCAGATTGGCTTGTTATGAGATTACAACTCATTATCATTGAACGGTTGACCGATTTGACAATGTGAAACCTCCAAACAACTTTTTATGAGATACCAACTCATTATCATCAAACAGTTGACCCATTCGATGATGTGGAACCTCAAAACAGCTTGTTATGAGATTGTAGCTCATTATCATCGAACGGTTGACCAATTTGGTGATGTAGAACCTCAAAATAGCTTGTTATGAGATTGCAACTCATTATCATCGAAGGGTTGATCAATTTGGCAATGTGGAACCTCAGAACAGCTTGTTATGAGATTACAACTCATTATCATCGAACGGTTTACCGATTCAGTGATGTGGAACCTCAGAATAGCTTTTTATTTGATTACAACTCATTATCATCGAACGGTTGATCGATTCGGCAATGTAGAACATCAGAATAGCTTGTTATAAGATTGTAGCTGATTATCATCGAATGGTTGACCGATTCAGCGATGTGAAACCTTGGAACGGCTTGTTATGAGATTACAACTCATTATCATCGAACAGTTGACCAATTCAGCAATGTGGAACCTTAGAATAGCTTGTTATGAGATTGCAGCTCATTATCATCGAATGGTTGACCAATTCAGCAATGTGGAACCTCAGAACAGCTTGTTATGAGATTACAACTCATTATCATCGAATGGTTGATCAATTCAGTGATGTGGAACCTCAGAACAGCTTGTTATGAGATTACAACTCATTATCATCAAACGGTTGACCGATTGGGTGATGTGAAACCTCAGAATGGCCTGTTATGAGATTATAACTCATTATCATCAAACGGTTGACCGATTTGGCCATGTGGAACGTCAGAACAGCTTGTTATGAAATTGCAGCTCATTATCATCAAATGGTTGACCAATTTGGCAATGTGGAACCTTAGAATAGCTTGTTATGAGATTACAACTCATTATCGTCAAACGGTTGACCGATTCGGTGATGTAGAACATCAAAACAACTTGTTATGAGATTGCAGCTGATTATCATCAAACGGTTGACCGATTCGGTGATGTGGAACCCCAGAACAGCTTGTTATGAGATTACAACTCATTATCATTACACAGTTGACCGATTCAGCAATGTGAAACCTCAGAACAGCTTGTTATGAGATTGCAGCTGATTATCATCGAATGGTTGACCGATTCGGCGATGTGGAACCTCAAAATAGCTTGTTATGAGATTACAACTCATTATCATCAAACAGTTGACCAATTCAGCGATGTGGAACCTCAAAATAACTTGTCATGAGATTGTAGCTCATTATCATCAAATGATTGACCGATTCAGTGATGTGGAACCTCAGAACAGCTTGTTATGAGATTGCAACTCATTATCATTGAATGGTTGATCGATTCGGCAATGTGGAACCTCAAAACAACTTGTTATGAGATTACAACTCATTATCATCAAACGGTTGATCGATTCAGTGATGTGAAACCTTAGAATGGCTTGTTATGAGATTACAACTCATTATCATCGAATGATTAACTGATTCAGCGATGTGGAACCTCAGAACAGCTTGTTATGAGATTGTAGCTGATTATCATCGAATAGGTTGACTGATTTGGCGATGTGGAACCTCAGAATGGCTTGTTATGAGATTACAACTCATTATCATCAAATAGTTGACCGATTCGGTGATGTGGAACCTTAGAACGACTTGTTATGAGATAAAAACTCATTATCATCAAACGGTTGACCAATTCAGCAATGTGGAACCTCAGAGCAGCTTGTTATGAGATTGCAGCTCATTATCATTGAATGGTTGACCAATTTGGCGATGTGGAAAGTCAGAACAACTTGTTATGAGATTGCAACTCATTATCATTGAACGGTTGATCGATTTGGCGATATGGAACCTTAGAATAGCTTGTTATGAGATTACAACTCATTATCATCGAATGGTTGATCGATTCGGTGATGTGGAACCTCAGAACGACTTGTTATGAGATTACAACTCATTATCATCGAATGGTTGACTGATTCGGTGATGTGGAACCTCAGAACAACTTGTTATGAGATTGCAGCTTATTATCATCAAATGGTTGACCGATTCGGTAATGTGGAACCTCAGAACAACTTGTTATGAGATTACAACTTATTATCATTGAACAGTTGACCGATACGGTGATGTAGAACATCAGAACAACTTGTTATGAGATTGCAGCTAATTATCATCGAGCGATTGACCGATTCGGCAATGTGGAGCCTCAGAACGGCTTGTTATGAGATTACAACTCATTATCATTGAACGGTTGACCGATGCGGCGATGTGGAACCTCAAAATAGCTTGTTATGAGGTTACATCTGATTATCATCAAACGGTTGACCGATTCGGCGATGTGGAACCTCAGAATAGCTTGTTATGAGATTATAACTCGTTATGATGGAACGATTGATTAATTCGGTGATGTGGAACCTCAGAACAGCTTGTTATGAGATTATAACTCATTATCATCAAACGGTTGATTGATTCGGTGATGTGGAACCTCAGAATGGCTTGTTATGAGATTACAACTCATTATCATCAAACGGTTGACCGATTCAGCGATGTGGAACCTCAAAACAACTTGTTATAAGATTGCAGCTCATTATCATCAAATGGTTGACCGATTCAGTGATGTGGAACCTCAGAATAGCTTGTTATGAGATTACAACTTATTATCATCAAACGGTTGATTGATTCGGCAATGTTGAACATCAGAACAACTTGTTATGAGATTGCAGCTGATTATCATCGAACGGTTGACTGATTCAGTGTTGTGGAACCTTAGAATAGCTTGTTATGAGATTATAATTCATTATCATCAAATGGTTGACTGATTCTGTGATGTGGAACCTAAGAATGGCCTATTATGAGATTATAACTCATTATCATCTAACGGTTGACCAATTCGGCGATGTGGAACCTCAGAACAGCTTGTTATGAGATTGCAGCTCATTATCATCAAATGATTGACCGATTCGGTGATGTGGAACCTCAAAACAACTTGTTATGAGATTGCAACTCATTATAATCAAATAGTTGATCGATTCTGTGATGTGGAACCTCAGAACAACTTGTTATGAGATTACAACTCATTATCATCGAACAGTTGGTCGATTCGGTGATGTGAAACCTCAGAACAGCTTGTTATGAGATTGCAGCTGATTATCATCAAACGGTTGACCGATTCGGTGATGTGGAACCTTAGAATGACTTGTTATGAGATTACAACTCATTATCATCGAACGGATTCAGCGATGTGGAACCTCAGAATGGCTTGTTATGAGATTACAACTCATTATCATCGAACGGTTGACCAATTTGGCGATGTGGAACCTCAGAATAGGTTATAATGAGATTACAGCTCATTATCATCGAATAGTTGACCAATTCAGCGATGTGGAACCTCAGAATAGCTTGTTTTGAGATTGCAACTCATTATCATCGAATGGTTGATCGATTCGGCAATGTGGAACCTCAGAACAGCTTGTTATGAGATTACAACTCATTATCATCAAATGATTCATCGATTCAGTGATGAGGAACCTCAGAATGGCTTGTTACAAAATTACAACTCATTGTCATCAAACGGTTGACCGATTCGGTGATGTGGAACCTTAGAATAGCTTTTTATGAGATTGCAGCTCATTATCATCAAACGGTTGAGCGATTCAGTGATGTGGAACATCAAAATAGCTTGTTATGAGCTTATAACTCATTATCATCAAACGGTTGATCGATTCGGCAATGTAGAATATCAGAAGAGCTTGTTATGAGATTGCAGCTGATTATCATCGAATGGTTGATTGATTCGGCGATGTGGAACCTCAGAACAACTTGTTATGAGATTATAATTCATTATTATAATATGATTGACCAATTCGGCGATGTGGAACCTCAGAATAGCTTGTTATGAGATTACAACTATTTATCATCGAACAGTTGATCGATTCGACGATGTGGAACCTCACAACAGCTTGTTATGAGATTACAACTCATTATCATCAAATGGTTGATCGATTTGGCAATGTGGAACCTCAGAATGGCTTGTTATGAGATTACAACTCATTATCATCGAACGGTTGATCGATTCAGTGATGTGAAACCTCAGAATAGCTTGTTATGAGATTGCAGCTCATTATCATCGAATGGTTGACCAATTCAGTGATGTGGAACCTCAGAACAGCTTGTTATGAGATTACAACTCATTATCATCATATGGTTGACCGATTCGGCGATGTAGAACATCAGAACAACTTGTTATGAGATTGCAGTAGATTATCATCAAACGGTTGACCGATTCAGCGATGTGGAACCTTAGAACGGCTTGTTCTGAGATTACAACTCATTATCATCAAATGATTGACCGATTTGGCAATGTAGAACCTTAGAATGGCTTGTTATGAGATTATAACTCATTATCATCAAACGGTTGACCAATTTGGCGATGTAGAACCTAAGAATAGATTGTTATGAGATTACAGCTCATTATCATCGAACGGTTGACCGATTCGGTGATGTGGAACATCAGAATAGATTATTATGAGATTGCAACTCATTATCATCGAACGGTTGATCGATTCGGCAATGTGGAACCTCAAAACAGCTTGTTATGAGATTACAACTCATTATCATTGAACGATTGATCGATTCGGTGATGTGGAACCTCAGAACGACTTGTTATGAGATTACAACTCATTATCATCGAACGGTTGACTGATTTGGCGATGTGGAACCTTAAAACAACTTGTTATAAGATTGCAGCTCATTATCATCGAATGGTTGACCGATTCGGCGATGTGGAACCTTAGAATAGCTTGTTATGAGATTACAACTCATTATCATCAAACAGTTGACTGATTCAGCGATGTGGAACCTCAGAACAGCTTATTATGAGATTGCAGCTCATTATCATCGAATTGTTGACCGATTAGGCGATGTGGAACCTCAGAACAGCTTGTTATGAGATTACAACTCATTATCATCAAACGGTTGACCGATTCGGCGATGTAGAACATCAAAACAACTTGTTATGAGATTGTAGCTGATTATCATCGAATGGTTGAATGATTTGGCGATGTGGAACCATAGAATGGCTTGTTATGAGATTACAACTCATTATCATCGAACGGTTGACCGATTCGGTGATGTGGAACCTTAGAATAGCTTATTATGAGATTAAAACTGATTATCATTGAACGGTTGACTGATTCGATGATGTGGAACCTCAAAATAGTTTGTTATGAGATTACAACTTTTTATCATCAAATGGTTGACCAATTTGGCGATGTGGAACCTTAGAATGGCTTGTTATGAGATTACAAATCATTATCATCGAATGGTTGACCGATTCAGCGATGTGGAACCTCAGAATGGCTTGTTATGAGATTACAACTCATTATCATCAAACGGTTGACCAATTCGGCGATGTGGAACCTAAGAACAGCTTGTTATGAGATTGCAGCTCATTACCATCGAACGGTATACCGATTTGGTGATGTGGAACCTCAGAACAGCTTGTTATGAGATTGCAACTGATTATCATGGAACGGTTGATCGATTTGGCAATGTGGAACCTCAAAACAGCTTGTTATGAGATTACAACTCATTATCATCGAACGGTTGATCGATTCAGCAATGTGGAACCTCAAAATGGCTTGTTATGAGATTACAACTCATTATCATCGAACGGTTGACCGATTAGGCGATGTGCAACCTCAGAACAACTTGTTATGAGATTGCAGCTCATTATCATCAAATAGTTGACCGATTCGGTGATGTGGAACCTCAGAACAGCTTGTTATGAGATTACAACTCATTATCATCAAACGGCTGACCGATTCAGCAATGTAGAACATCAGAACAACTTGTTATGAGATTGTAGCTGATTATCATCGAATCGTTGACCGATTCAGCGGTGTCGAACCTCAAAATGGCTTGTTACGAGATTACAACTCATTATCATCGAATGGTTGACCGATTTGGCGATGTGGAACCTTAGCACAACTTGTTATGAGATTGTAGCTAATTATCATCGGACGGTTGACCGATTTGGCGATGTGGAACCTCAGAATAGCTTGTTATGAGATTACAACTCATTATCATCGAATGGTTGACCGATTCGGCGATGTGGAATCTCAGAACAGCTTGTTATGAGATTACAACTCATTATCATCGAACGGTTGACCAATTTGGTGATGTAGAACATCATAACAGCTTGTTATGAGATTACAGCTGATTATCATCAAACGGTTGACTGATTCAGTGATGTGGAACCTCAGAATGGCTTGTTATGAGATTACAACTCATTATCATCAAACGATTGACCAATTCAGCGATGTGGAACCTCAGAATAGATTGTTATGAGATTGCAACTGATTATCATCGAACGATTGACTGATTCGGTGATGTGGAACCTCAGAATAGCTTGTTATGAGATTAAAACTCTTTATCATCGAATGGTTGACCAATTCGGCGATGTGGAACCTTAGAACAACTTGTTATGAGATTGCAGCTCATTATCATCGAACGGTTGACCGATTCAGTGATGTGGAACCTCAGAATAGCTTGTTATGAGATTATAACTCATTATCATCGAACAGTTGATCGATTTGGCGATGTGAAACCTTAGAACATCTTGTTATGAGATTACAACTCATTATCATCAAACGGTTGATCGATTCAGTGATGTGGAACCTCAGAACGGCTTGTTATGAGATTACAACTCATTTCCATTGAACAGTTGATTGATTCGGCAATGTGGAACCTCAGAATAGCTTGTTATGAGATTGTAGCTGATTATCATCGAACGGTTGACTGATTCGGCGATGTTGAACCTTAGAATGGCTTGTTATGAGATTACAATTCATTATCATCGAACGGTTGACTGATTTGGCGATGTGGAACCTTAGAACACCCTGTTATGAGATAGTAGCTGATTATGATCGAACGGTTGACCGATTCAGCGATGTGTAATCTCAGAATGACTTGTTATGAGATTGCAACTCATTATCATCGAACGATTGATCGATTCGGCGATGTGGAACCTCAGAACAACTTGTTATGAGATTACAACTTATTATCATCGAACGATTGATGGGTTCAGTGATGTGGAACCTCAGAATAGCTTGTTATGAGATTATAACTCATTATCATCGAACGGTTAACCGATTTAGCAATGTGGAACCTCAGAACAACTTATTATGAGATTACAGCTCGTTATCATTGAACGGTTGATTGATTCAGTGATGTGGAACCTCAGAATAGCTTGTTATGAGATTACAACTCATTATCATCGAACGGTTGACCGATTTGGCAATATAGAACATTAGAACAGCTTGTTATGAGATTGCAGCTCATTATCATCGAATGGTTGACCGATTCAGTGATGTGGAACCTCAAAATGGCTTGTTATGAGATTACAACTTATTATCATCAAACGGTTGACCGATTTGGTGATGTGGAACCTCTGAATGGCTTGCTATGAGATTACAACTCATTATCATCGAACGGTTGATCGATTCAACAATGTGGAACCCCAGAACAGCTTATTATGAGATTACAAATTATTATCATTGAACGGTTGATCGATTCGGTGATGTGGAACCTTAGAACGGCTTGTTATGAGATTACAACTCATTATCATCGAACAGTTGACCGATTCGGTGATGTGGAACCTTAAAACAACTTGTTATGAGATTACAACTCATTATCATTAAACAGTTGACCAATTTGGTGATGTGGAACCTAAGAACAACTTGTTATGAGATTACAACTCATTATCATCGAATGGTTGACAGATTCGGTGATGTAGAATATCAGAATAGCTTGTTATGAGATTGCAGCTGATTATCATGAAATGGTTGACGGATTTGGTGATGTGGAACCTTAGAATGGCTTGTTATGAGATTACAACTCATTATCATCAAACGGTTGACTGATTCGGTGATGTGGAAACTCAGAATAGCTTGTTATGAGATTACAACTCATTATCATCGAACGGTTGACCAATTCGGCGATGTGGAACCTTAGAACAGCTTTTCTATGAGATTGTAGCTCATTATCATCAAATGGTTGACTAATTTGGCAATGTGGAACCTTAGAACAGCTTGTTACGAGATTGCAACTCATTATCATCGAACGGTTGATCAATTCAGCGATGTGGGACCTCAAAACAGCTTGTTATGAGATTACAACTCATTATCATCGAACGGTTGATCGATTCGGCAATGTGGAACTTCAGAATGACTTGTTATGAGATTACAACTCATTATCATCAAATGGTTGACCAATTAGGCGATGTGGAACCTCAGAATAGCTTGTTATGAGATTGTAGCTCATTATCATCAAACGGTTGACAGATTCATTGATGTGGAACCTCAGAACAACTTGTTATTAGATTACAACTCATTATCATCAAACAGTTGACTGATTCGGTGATGTAGAACATCAAAACAACTTGTTGTGAGATTGTAGCTGATTATCATCGAATAGTTGACCAATTTAGTGATGTGGAACCTCAGAACGACTTGTTATGAGATTACAACTTATTATCATCAAACGGTTGACCGATTCAGGAATGTGGAACCTCAGAATAGCTTGTTATGAGATTGCAGTTGATTATCATCGAACGGTTGACTAATTCGGTGATGTGGAACCTCAGAATAGCTTGTTATGAGATTACAACTCATTATCATTGAATGGTTGATCGATTTGGTGATGTGGAACCTCAGAACAACTGGTTATGAGATTATAACTCATTATCATCGAACGGTTGATCGATTCAGCGATGTGGAACTTGAGAATGGCTTGTTATGAGATTACAACTCATTATCATCAAACGATTGATCGATTCGGCAATGTGGAACCTCAGAATAGCTTGTTATGAGATTGCACCTCATTATCATCAAATGGTTGACCGATTTGGCAATGTGGAACCTCAAAATAGCTTGTTATAAGATTACAACTCATTATCATCGAATGGTTGACCGATTCAGCGATGTAGAATATCAGAATAGCTTGTTATGAGATTACAACTCATTATCATCGAATGGTTGACCGATTTGGTGATGTGGAACCTCAAAAGGGCTTGTTATGAGATTACAACTCATTATCATCAAACAGTTGACCAATTCAACGATGTGGAACCTCAGAACAGCTTGTTATGAGAT
Organism: Thuja plicata; assembly: GCA_018584345.1. Classification (NCBI taxonomy): domain Eukaryota; kingdom Viridiplantae; phylum Streptophyta; class Pinopsida; order Cupressales; family Cupressaceae; genus Thuja; species Thuja plicata. The sequence goes on along the minus strand of MU218333.1, from coordinate 191,327 downwards.
TGCAGCTCATTATCATCGAACGGTTGACCAATTCGGTGATGTGGAACCTTAGAATAGCTTGTTATGAGATTGGAACTCATTATCATCAAACGGTTGATCGATTCAGTGATGTGTAACCTCAGAAAAACCTGTTATGAGATTACAACTCATTATCATCGAACGATTGATTGTTTCGGCAATGTGGAACCTTAGAACGACTTGTTATGAGATTACAACTCATTATCATCAAATGGTTGACCAATTCGGCAATGTGGAACCTCAGAATACCTTGTTATGAGATTGCAGCTCATTATCATTAAACGGTTGACCGATTCGGTGATGTGGAACCTCACAATAGCTTGTTATGAGATTACAACTCATTATCATCGAACGGTTGATTGATTCAGTGATGCAGAACATTAGAATAGCTTGTTCTGAGATTGCAGCTGATTATCATCGAACGGTTGACCGATTCAGCGATGTGGAACCTCAGAATGGCTTGTTATGAGATTACAACTCATTATCATCGAATGGTTGACCAATTTGGTGATGTGGAACCTCAGAATAGCTTGTTATGAGATTGCAGCTGATTATCATCAAAGGGTTGACTGATCTAGCATTGTGGAACCTTAGAACAACTTGTTATGAAATTACAACTCATTATCATCAATTGGTTGATCGATTCAGTAATGTGGAACCTTAGAACGGCTTGTTATGAGATTACAACTCATTATCATCGAACGATTGACTGATTCAGCAATGTGGAACCTCAGAACTGCTTGTTATGATATTACAACTCGTTATCATCAAACGATTGACCGATTCAGCGATGTGGAACCTCAAAATAGCTTGTTATGAGATTGCAGCTCATTATCATTGAACGGTTGACCGATTCGACAATGTGGAACCTCAGAACAACTTGTTATGAGATTATAACTCATTATCATCAAACGATTGACCGATTCGGTGATGTAAAACATCAAAACAACTTGTTATGAGATTACAGCTAATTATCATCGAACGGTTGACCGATTCGGCGATGTGGAACCTCAGAATGGCTTGTTATGAGATTACAACTCATTATCATCAAACGGTTGACCGATTCGGTGATGTGGAACCTCAAAATGGCTTGTTATGACATTACAACTCATTATCATCAAACGTTTGACCGATTCGGCGATGTGGAACCTTAGAATAGCTTGTTATGAGATTGCAGCTCATTATCATCAAACGGTTGACCGATTTGGTGATGTGGAACCTCATAACAATTTGTGATGAGATTACAACTCATTATCATCTAACGGTTGACCGATTTAGCGATGTAGAATATAAGAATAGCTTGTTATGAGATTGCAGCTGATTATCATCAAATGATTGACCGATTCAGCGATGTGGAACCTCAGAATGGTTTGTTATGAGATTACAACTCATTATCATCGAATGGTTGACCGATTCGGTGATGTGGAACCTCATAATAGCTTGTTATGAGAATGCATCTGATTATCATCAAATGGTTGACCTATTCGGTGTTGTGGAACCTCAAAATAGCTTGTTATGAGATTATAACTCATTATCATCGAATAGTTGATCAATTCAGTGATGGGGAACCTCAGAACGGCTTGTTATGAGATTACAACTCATTATCATTGAACGGTTGACCGATTTGGTGATGTGAAATCTCAGAATGGCTTGTTATGAAATTATAACTCATTATCATCGAACGGTTGGCCGATTCGGTGATTTGGAACCTCAGAATAGCTGGTTATGAGATTGCAGCTCATTATCATCAAACAGTTGACCGATTCGATGATGTGGAACCTCAGAATAGCTTATTATGAGATTACAACTAATTATCATCGAATGGTTGACCGATTCGGTGATGTAGAACATCAGAACAGCTTGTTATGAGATTACAACTGATTATCATAGAATGGTTGATCGATTCGGTTATGTGGAACCTCAGAACAGCTTGTTATGAGATTACAAATCATTATCATCGAATGGTAGACCAATTCGGCGATGTGGAATATCAGAATGGCTTGTTATGAGATTACAACTCATTATCATCGAACGGTTGACCAATTCAGTGATGTGGAACCTCTGAACAGCTTGGTATGAGATTGTAGCTTATTATCATCGAATAGTTGACCAATTCGGTGATGTGGCACCTAAGAACAGCTTGTTATGAGATTGTAGCTCATTATCATTGAACGGTTGACCGATTCGGCAATATGGAACCTCAGAATAGCTTGTTATGAGATTGCAACTCATTATCATCAAACAGTTGATCGATTCAACAATGTGGAACCTCAGAATGACTTGTTATGAGATTACAACTCATAATCATCGAATGATTGATCGATTTGGTGATGTGGAACCTCAAAATAGCTTGTTATGAGATTGCAGCTGATTATCATCGAACGCTTGAATGATTTAGCGATGTGGAACCTCAGAACGGCTTGTTATAAGATTACAACTCATTATCATCGAACGGTTGACCGATTCGGTGATGTGGAACCTCAAAATAGCTTGTTATGAGATTACAACTCATTATCATCGAACGGTTGATCGATTCGGTGATGTGAAACCTCAGAACAGCTTGTTATGAGATTGTAGCTGATTATCATCGAATGGTTGACCGATTCGGTGATGTGGAACCCGAGAATAGCTTGTTATGAGAATACAACTCATTATCATCAAACGGTTGATCGATTCGGCGATGTGGAACCTCAGAATGGCTTGTTATGAGATTATAACTCATTATCATCGAACGGTTGACTGATTCGGTGATGTGAAACCTCAGAACAAATTGTTATGAGATTACAGCTAATTTTCATTAAATGGTTGACAGATTCAGCTATGTGGAACCTCAGAATGGCTTATTATGAGATTACAACTTATTATCATTGAACGGTTGATCGATTCGGTGACGTGGAACCTTAGAATGACTTGTTATGAGATTACAACTCATTATCATCGAATGGTTGACTAGTTCAGCGATGTGGAACCTCAGAATAGCTTGTTATGAGATTGCAGCTCATTATCATCGAACGATTGACCAATTCGGCGATGTGGAACCTCAGAACAACTTGTTATGAGATTGCAACTCATTATCATCTAATAGTTGATCGATTCGGCGATGTGGAACCTCAAAATAGCTTGTTATGAGATTACAACTCATTATCATCGAATGGTTGATCGATTCGGTGATGTGCAAACTCAGAATGCCTTGTTATGAGATTACAAGTCATTATCATCGAACGATTGACTGATTCGGTGATGTGGAACCTCAGAACAACTTTTTATGAGATTGCAGCTCATTATCATTGAACGGTTGACCAATTCAGTGACGTGGAACCTCAGAATAGCTTGTTATGAGATTACAACTCATTATCATTGAACGGTTGACCGATTCGGTGATGTAGAACATCAGCACAACTTGTTATGAGATTGCTGCTGTTTATCATTGAATGGTTGATCCATTCGGCGATGTGTAACCTTAAAATAGCTTGTTATGAGCTTATAACTCATTATCATTGAACGGTTGACCGATTCGGTGATGTGGAACCTCAGAATGGCTTGTTATGAGATTACAACTCATTATCATTAAACAGTTGACCAATGCGGCGATGTGGAACTTTAGAATAGCTTGTTATGAGATTGCAGCTCATTATCATCAAATGATTGATCGATTCAGCAATGTGGAACCTCAGAATGGCTTGTTATGAGATTACAACTCATTATCATCAAACGGTTGACCAATTCGGTGATGTGGAACCTTAGAATAGCTTGTTATAAGATTATAGCTCATTATCATCGAACGGTTGTCCGATTCGGCGATGTGGAACCTCAGAATAGCTTGTTATGATATTACAACTCATTATTATCGAACAGTTGACCGATTCGGCGATGTAGAACATTAGAACAGCTTATTATGAGATTACAGTTGATTATCATCGAACGGTTGACCAATTCAGGGATGTGGAACCTCAGAACGGCTTGTTATGAGATTACATCTCATTATCATTGAACGGTTGACCAATTCAGTGATGTGGAACCTCAGAATGGCTTGTTATGAGATTACAACTTATTATCATCGAACGGTTGACCGATTCGGTGATGTGGAACCTCAGAACAACTTGTTATGAGATTGCAGCTCATTATTATCAAACAACTAACCGATTCGGCAATGTGGAACCTTAAAATAGCTTGTTATGAGATTACAACTTATTATCATCAAACGGTTGACTGATTCGGTGATGTAGAACATCAGAATAGCTTGTTATGAGATTGTAGCTAATTATCATCGAACGGTTGACCAATTCGGCGATCTGGAACCTTAGAATGGCTTGTTATGAGATTATAACTCATTATCATCAAACGGTTGACTGATTCGGTGATGTGGAACCTCTGAATGGCTTGTTTTAAGATTACAACTCATTATCATGGAATAGTTGACCAATTCGGCGATGTGGAATGTCAGAATAGCTTGTTATGAGATTACAACTCATTATCATTGATTAGTTGACCGATTCGGTGATGTGGAACCTCAGAACGCCTTGTTATGCCATAACAACTCATTATCATCAAACGGTTGACTAATTCGTCGATGTGGAACCTTAGAACAGCTTGTTATGAGATTGTAGCTCATTATCATCGAACGGTTGACCGATTCAACAATGTGGAATCTCAGAATAGCTTGTTATAAGATTATAACTTATTATAATTGAAAGGTTGATAGATTCGGCGATATGGAACCTCAGAATAGCTTGTTATGAGATTACAACTCATTATCATCAAACGGTTAATCAATTCGGTGATGTGGAACCTCAGAACGGCTTGTTATGAGATTACAACACATTATCATCGAACGGTTGACCGATTTGGCGATGTGGAACCTCAAAATAGCTTGTTATGAGATTATAGCTCATTATTATCGAACGATTGATGAATTTGGGGATGTGGAACCTCAGAACAGCTTGTTATGAGATTATAACTCATTATCATTGAATGGTTGACCGATTCGGCGATGTAGAACATCAGAAGAACTTGTTATGAGATTACAGCTGATTATCATCGAACGGTTGACTGATTCGGTGATATGGAACCTCAGAATGGCTTGTTATGAGATTACAACTCATTATCATCGAGCGGTTGACCGATTTAGTATTGTCAAACCTCAGAATAGCTTGTTATGAGATTGCAGCTGATTATCATCAAAGGGTTGACCAATTCAGGGATGTAGAACCTCATATTAGCTTGTTATGAGATTACAACTCATTATCATCAAACGGTTGACCGATTCAGTGATGTGGAACTTTAGAACAGCTTGTTATGAGATTACAGCTCATTATCATCAAACAGTTGATCGATTCAGTGATGTGGAACCTCAGAACAGCTTGTTATGAGATTACAACTCATTATCATCAAACGGTTGACTGATTTTGGTGATGTAGAACCTCAGAATAGGTTGTTATAAGATTACAGCTCATTATCATCGAATGGTTGACCGATTCGGTGATGTGGAACATCAGAACATCTTGTTATGAGATTGCAGCTCATTATCATCAAATGGTTGACTGATTCGGTGATGTAAAACCTCAGAATGACTTGTTATGAGATTACAACTCATTATCATCGAGCGGTTGGCTGATTCGGTGATGTGGAACCTCAGAACGGCTTATTATGAGATTACAACTCATTATCATGGAACGGTTGACCAATTCAGTGATGTGGAACCTGAGAATAGCTTGTTATGAGATTGTAGCTCATTATCATTGAACGATTGACCGATTCGTCGATGTGGAACCTTAGAATAGCTTGTTATGAGATTGCAACTCATTATGATTGAATGGTTGATCGATTCGGCGATGTGAAACCTCAGAATAGCTTGTTATGAGATTACAACTCATTATCATCAAACGGTTGATCGATTCGGTGATGTGGAACCTCAGAATGGCTTGTTACGAGATTACAACTCATTATCATCAAACGGTTAACCGATTCAGTGATGTGGAACCTCAGAACAACTTGTTATGAGATTGTAGCTAATTATCATTTAATAGTTGACGGATTCGGTGATGTGGAACATCAGAATAGCTTGTTATGAGATTACAACTCATTATCATTGAACGGTTGACCGATTAGGTTATGTGGAACCTCAGAATAGCTTGTTATAAGATTACAACTCATTATCATCAAACGGTTGATCGATTCGGTGATGTGGAACCTAAGAACGGCTTGTTATGAGATTACAACTCATTATCATCGAACGGTTGACCGATTTGGCGATGTGGAACCTCAGAACAGCTTTTTATGAGATCGCAGCTCATTATCATCGAACAGTTGACCGATTCGGTGATGTGGAATCTCAGAACAACTTGTTATGAGATTACAACTTATTATCATCAAACGGTTGACCGATTCAGTGATGTAGAACATCAGAACAACTTGTTATGAGATTACAGCTGATTATCATCGAACGGTTGACCGATTCGGCAATGTGGAACCTCAGAATGGCTTTTTATGAGATGATAACTTATTATCATCAAATGGTTGACCGATTCGGCCATGTGGAACCTCAGAATAGCTTGCTATGAGATTGCAGCTGATTATCATCAAAGGGTTGACTGATTCAGTGATGTGGAACCTCAGAATAGCTTGTTATGACATTACAACTCATTATCATCGAACGGTTGATCGATTCAGTGATGTGGAACCTCAGAACAACTTGTTATGAGATTATAACTCATTATCATTGAACGGTTGATTGATTCGGTGATGTGGAACCTCACAATAGATTTTTATGAGATTACAACTCATTATCATCGAACGGTTGACCGATTGGGCGATGTGGAACCTCAGAATAGCTTGTTATGAGATTGCAGCTCATTATCATCGAATGGTTGACCAATTCGGCGATGTGGAACCTCAAAATAGCTTGTTATGATATTACAACTCATTATCATCGAACGGTTGGCTGATTCGGCAATGTAGAACATCAAAACAACTTGTTATGAGATTGTAGATGATTATTATCGAATGGTTGACCAATTCAGCGATGTGGAACCTCAGGATGGCTTGTTATGAGATTACAACTTATTATCATCGAATGGTTGATCGATTCGGCGATGTGGAACCTCAGAATGGCTTGTTATGAGATTACAACTCATTATCATCAAACGGTTGATCGATTCAGCGATGTGGAACCTTAGAATAGCTTGTTATGAGATTGCAGCTAATTATCATCGAACGATTGAACGATTTGGTGATGTGGAACCTCAGAATGACTTGTTATGAGATTACAACTCATTATCATCAAACAGTTGACCGATTCGGTGATGTAGAAATTTAGAATGGCTTGATATGAGATTACAACTCATTCTCATCGAACGGTTGACCAATTCGGTGATGTGGAACCTCAGAACAGCTTGTTATAAGATTGTAGTTCATTATCATCGAACGGTTGACTCATTCGGTAATATAGAACCTCAAAAAAGCTTGTTATGAGATTGCAACTCATTATCATTGAACGATTGATCAATTCGGTGATGTGGAACCTCAAAATAGCTTGTCATGAGATTACAGCTCATTATCATCAAACGGTTGATCGATTCGGCGATGTGGAACCTCAGAACGGCTTGTTATGAGATTACAACTCATTATCATTGAACGGTTGACCGATTCGGCAATGTGGAACCTCAGAATAGCTTGTTATGAGATTGTAGCTCATTATCATCGAATGGTTGACTGATTTGGCGATGTGCAACCTTAGAACAACTTGTTATGAGATTACAACTCATTATCATCGAACGGTTGACTGATTCGACGATGTAGAACATCAAAATAGCTTGTTATGAGATTGCAGCTGATTATCATCAAATAGTTAACCGATTCGGTGATGTGGAACCTCAGAACGGCTTGTTATGAGATTACAACTCATTATCATCAAACGGTTGACCAATTCAGTGATGTGGAACCTAAGAACAACTCGTTATGAGATTGCAGCTGATTATCATCGAATGGTTGATTGATTCGGTGATGTGGAACATCAAAACAGCTTGTTATGAGATTACAACTCATTATCATCAAACGGTTGATTGATTCAGTGATGTGGAACCTCAGAACAACTTGTTATGAGATTACAACTCATTATCATAGAGCGATTGATCGATTCGGCAATGTGGAACCTCAGAATGGCTTGTTATGAGATTACAACTCATTATCATCAAACGGTTGACTGATTCTAGGATGTGGAAACTCAGAATAGCTTGTTATGAGATTACAACTCATTATCATCGAACGGTTGACCGATTTAGCAATGTAGAACATCAGAACAATTTGTTATGAGATTGTAGCTGATTATCATCAAACGGTTGACTGATTTAGCAATGTGGAACCTTAGAATGGCTTGTCATGAGATTACAACTCATTATCATCGAATGGTTGATCGATTCGGCGATGTGGAACCTCAGAACGGCTTGTTATGAGATTACAACTCATTATCATCGAATGGTTGACTAATTTGGCAATGTGGAACCTCAGAAGAGCTTCTTATGAGATTCCAGCTCATTATCATCGAACGATTGACTGATTTGGCGATGTGGAACTTTAGAACAGCTTGTTATGAGATTGCAACTCATTATCATCCAACGGTTGATCGATTCGGTGATGTGGAACCTCATAACAGCTTGTTATGAGATTATAACTAATTATCATCGAACGGTTGATCAATTCGGTGATGTGGAAACTCAGAGTGGCTTGTTATGAGATTACAACTCATTATCATCAAACGGTTGACCGAGTTGGCGATGTGGAACCTTAGAATGGCTTGTTATGAGATTACAACTGAGTATCATTGAACGGTTGACCAATTCTATGATGTGGAACCTCAGAACAGCTTGTTATGAGATTGTAGCTCATTATCATCGAATGGTTGACCGATTCGGTGATGTGCAAACTCAGAACAGCTTGTTATGAGATTGTAACTCATTATCATCAAATAGTTGATCGATTCGGCGATTTGGAACCTCAGAACAACTTGTTATGAGATTACAACTCATTATCATTGAATGGTTGATCGATTCGGCGATGTCAAACGTTAGAATGGCTTGTTATGAGATTACAACTCATTATCATCTAACGGTTGACTGATTCGGTGATGTGGAACTTCAGAACAGCTTGTTATGAGATTACAGCTGATTATCATCGAACGGTTGACCGATTCGGCAATGTGGAATTTCAAAATGGCTTGTTATGAGATTACAACTCATTATCATCGAATGGTTGACCGATTCAGCGATGTGGAACCTTAGAACGGCTTGTTATGAGATTACAACTCATTATCATCAAATAGCTGACCAATTTGGTGATCTAAAACCTCAGAATAGCTTGTTATGAGATTTTAGCTCATTATCATCAAACAGTTGACCGATTCAGTGATGTGGAACCTCAGAATAGCTTGTTATGAGATTGCAACTCATTATCATCGAACGGTTGACCGATTTGGCAATGTGGAAACTCAGAATAGATTGTTATGAGATTACAACTCATTATCATCAAACAGTTGACCGATTTAGAAATGTAGAATATCAGAACAACTTGTTATGAGATTGTAGCTGATTATCATCAAACGGTTGACTGATTCAGTGATGTGGAACCTCAGAATGGCTTGTCATGAGATTACAACTCATTATCATCGAATGGTTGATCGATTCGGCGATGTGTAACCTCAGAACAGCTTTTTATGAGATTACAACTCATTATCATCAAATGGTTGACCAATTCGGCGATGTGGAACCTCAAAAGAGCTTCTTATGAGATTCCAGCTCATTATCATTGAACGATTGACCGATTCGGCGATGTGGAAATTTAGAACGGCTTGTTATGAGATTGCAACTCATTATCATCCAACGGTTGATCGATTCGGTGATGTGGAACCTCATAACAGCTTGTTATAAGATTATAACTCATTATCATCGAACGGTAGATCGATTTGGCGATGTGGAAACTCAGAACGGCTTGTTATGAGATTACAACTCATTATCATCAAACAGTTGACCGATTTGGCGATGTGGAACCTTAGAATGGCTTGTTATGAGATTACAACTCATTATCATTGAACGGTTGACCAATTCTACAATGTGGAACCTCAGAACAACTTGTTATTGGATTGTATCTCATTATCATCGAATGGTTGACCAATTCGGTGATGTGCAAACTCAGAATAGCTTGTTATGAGATTGTAACTCATTATCATCAAATAGTTGATCGATTCGGCGATGTGGAGCCTCAGAATAGCTTGTTATGAGATTACAACTCATTATCATTGAATGGTTGATCGATTCAGCGATCTCGAACCTAAGAATGGCTTATTATGAGATTACAACTCATTATCATCTAACGGTTGACTCATTCGGTGATGTGGAACTTCAGAACAGCTTGTTATGAGATTACAGCTGATTATCATCGAATGGTTGACCAATTCGGCAATGTGGAATCTCAGAATGGCTTGTTATGAGATTACAACTCATTATCATTAATTGGTTGACCGATTCGGCGATGTGGAACCTTAGAACGGCTTGTTATGAGATTATAACTCATTATCATCAAATAGCTGACCAATTTGGTGATCTGGAACCTCAGAACAACTTGTTATGAGATTGCAGCTTAATATCATCAAACGGTTGACCGATTCGGTGATGTGGAACCTCAGAACAGCCTTTTATGAGATTACAACTCATTATCATCGAACGGTTGACCGATTCGGCGGTGTAAAACATCAGAACAGCTTGTTATGAGATTGCAGCTAATTATCATCGAATGGTTGACCGATTCAGCGATGTGGAACCTCAGAATGGCTTTTTATGAGATTACAACTCATTATCATCAAATGGTTGACCGATTTGTTGATGTGAAACCTCAGAATAGCTTGTTATGAGATAACAGCTGATTATCATCGAATGATTGACCGATTCGACGATGTGGAACCTCAGAATAGCTTGTTATGAGATAACAGCTCATTATCATTGAACGGTTGATCGATTCGGCAATGTGGAACCTTATAACAACTTGTTATGAGATTAGAACTCATTATCATCAAATGGTTGATTGATTCAGTGATGTGGAACCTCAGAATGGCTTGTTATGAGATTACAACTCATTATCATCAAACAGTTGACCAATTCAGTGATGTGGAACCTTAGAACAGCTTGTTATGAGATTGCAGCTCATTATCATCGAACGGTTGATCGATTCAGCAATGTGGAACCTCAGAACAACTTGTTATGAGATTACAATTCATTATCATCGAACGGTTGACCGATTCGGTGATGTAGAACATCAGAACAGCTTGTTACAAGATTGTAGCTGATTATCATCGAACAGTTGACCGATTTGGTGATGTGGAACCTTAGAATGGCTTGTTATGAGATTACAACTCATTATCATCGAACAGTTGACCGATTTGGTGATGTGAAACCTCAGAATGGCTTGTTATGAGATTACAACTCATTATCATCGAACGGTTGACCAATTTGGCGATGTGAAACCTCAGAACAGCTTGTTATGAGATTGCAGCTCATTATCATTGAATGGTTGATCGATTCAGCGATGTAGAACCTAAGAACAGCTTGTTATGAGATTACAACTTATTATCATCGAATGGTTGATTGATTTGGAAATGTGGAACCTCAGAATAGCTTGTTATGAGATTACAACTCATTATCAGCAAACGGTTGATTGATTCGTCAATGTGGAACCTCAGAACGGCTTGTTATGAGATTACAATTCATTATCATCAAATGGTTGACTGATTTGTTGATGTGGAACCTCAGAATAGCTTGTTATGAGATTGTAGCTCATTATCATTGAACGGTTGACCGATTCGATGATGTGGAACCTCAGAATAGCTTGTTATAAGATTACAACTCATTATCATGAAACGGTTGACCGATTCGAAGATGTAGAACATCAGAACAGCTTGTTATGAGATTGCTGCTGATTATCATCGAATGGTTAACCGATTCGGAGATGTGCAACCTTAGAATAACTTGTTATGAGATTACAAATCATTATCATCAAATGGTTGACCGATTCAGTGATGTGGAACCTCAGAATAGCTTGTTATGACATTGCTGCTGATTATCATCGAACGGTTGACTTATTCGGTGATGTGGAACCTCAGAATAGCTTGTTATGAGATTACAACTCATTATCATCAAATGGTTGATTGATTTGGTGATGTGAAACCTCAGAATAGCTTATTATGAGATTATAACTCATTATCATTGAATAGTTGACCGATTCAGTGATGTGGAACCTCAGAATAGCTTGTTATGAGATTGTAGCTTATTATCATCGAATGGTTGACCGATTCGGCAATGTGGAACCTCAGAATAGCTTGTTATGAGATTACAACTCATTATCATCAAATGGTTGACCGATTCGGTGATGTAGACTATCAGAATAACTTATTATGAGATTGATCTAATTATCATCGAACGGTTGACCGAGTCGGCAATATGGAACCTTAGAACGGCTTGTTATGAGATTACAACTCATTATCATCGAACGGTTGACCAATTCGGCAATGTAGAACCTCAGAATGGCTTGTTATGAGATTACAACTCATTATCATTGAACGGTCGACCAATTCAGTGATGTGGAACCTCAGAATAATTTGTTATGCGATTGTAGCTCATTATCATCGAACAGTTGACCGATTTGGCGATGTGGAACCTCATAACAACTTGTTATGAGATTGCAACTCATTATCATTGAAAGGTTGATCGATTCGGCAATGTGGAACCTCAGAATATCTTGTTATGAGATTACAACTTATTATCATCGAACAGTTGATCGATTCAGCGATGTGGAATGTCAGAACAACTTTTTATGAGATTGCAGCTCATTATCATCGAACAGTTGACCGATTCGGCAAGGTGGAACCTTAAAATAGCTTGTTATGAGATTAAAACTCATTATCATCGAACGGTTGATCAATTCGGCGATGTGGAAGCTCAGAATAGCTTGTTATGAGATTACAACTCATTATCATCGAACAGTTGATCGATTCGGTAATGTGGAACCTCGAAACGGCTTGTTATGAGATTACAACTCGTTATCATCAAACGGTTGACCGATTCAGTAATGTGGAACCTCAAAACAGCTTGTTATGAGATTATAGCTCATTATCATCGAACGGTTGAATGATTCATTGATGTGGAACCTTAGAACAGCTTGTTATGAGATTACAACTCATTATCATCGAATCGTTGATCGATTCGACGATGTAGAACATCAAAATAGCTTGTTATGAGATTGCAACTAATTATCATCAAACGGTTGATTGATTCGATGATGTGGAACCTCAGAACAACTTGTTATGAGATTACAACTCATTATAATTGAACGGTTGCTTGATTGGGCGATGTGCAACCTCAGAATGGCTTGTTATGAGATTACAACTCATTATTATCAAACGGTTAACCAATTCAGCAATGTGGAACCTTAGAACAGCTTGTTATGAGATTACAGCTCATTATCATTGAACAGTTGACTGATTTAGTGATGTGGAACCTCAGAACAGCTTGTTATGAGATTGCAACTCATTATCATCGAATAGTTGATCGATTCGACGATGTGGAACCTCTAAACAAATTATTACGAGATTACAACTCATTATCATTGAACGGTTGATCGATTCAGTGATGTGGAACCTCAGAATGGCTTGTTATGAGATTACAACTCATTATCATCAAACAGTTGATCAATTTGGCGATGTGGAACCTCAGAATAGCTTGTTATGAGATTACAGCTGATTATCATCAAACGGTTGACTGATTCGGTGATGTGAAACCTCAGAACGGCTTGTTATGAGATTATAACTCATTATCATCGAACGGTTGATCGATTCAGTGATGTGGAACCTTAGAATAGCTTATTGTAAGATTACAACTCATTATCATCAAACGGTTGATCAATTCAGTAATGTGGAACCTCAGAAGGGCTTGTTATGAGATTACAACTTATTATCATAAAACGGTTGATCGATTCGGCGATGTGGAACCTCAGAGCGGCTTGTTATGAGATTACAACTCATTATCATCGAATGATTGACTGATTCGGTGATGTGGAACCTTAGAACAACTTGTTATGAGATTGCAGCTCATTATCATCAAATGGTTGCCTGATTCGGCGATGTGGAACCTCAGAACAACTTGTTATGAGAGTACAACTCATTATCATCAAACGATTGACCGATTTAGCGATGTAGAACATATGAACAGCTTGTTATGAGATTGCAGCTGATTATCATCGAACAGTTGTCTGATTTGACGATGTGAAAACTCAGAACGGCTTGTTATGAGATTACAACTCATTATCATTGAACGGTTAACTGATTCAGTGATGTGGAACCTCAGAATAGCTGGTTATGAGATTGCAGTTGATTATCATCGAACGGTTGACTGATTCGGTGATGTGGAACCTCAGAACAGCTTGTTATGAGATTACAACTCATTATCATCAAACGGTTGATCGATTCGGTGATGTGGAACCTCAGAAAAGCTTGTTATGAGATTACAACTCATTATCATTGAATGGTTGACTGATTTGGCGATGTGGAACCTTAAAATATCTTGTTATGAGATTGCAGGTCATTATCATCAAATGGTTGACCGATTCGGCGATGTGGAACCTCAGAACAACTTGTTATGAGATTACAACTAATTATCATCGAACGGTTGACCGATTCCGCGATGTAGAACATCAGAACAGCTTGTTATGAGACTACAGTTGATTATCATCGAATAGTTGACCGATTTGACGATGTGGAACCTCAGAATGGCTTGTCATGAGATTACAACTCATTATCATCGAATAGTTGACCGATTTGGTGATGTGGAACCTCAAAATAGCTTGTTATGAGATTGCAGCTGATTATCATCGAATAGTTGACCGATTCGGCGATGTGGAACCTCAAAATAGCTTGTTATGAGATTACAACTCATTATCATCAAACGGTTGACCAATTTGGCAATGTGGAACCTCAGAAGATCTTGTTATGAGATTACAACTCATTATTATCGAACGGTTGACCGATTCGGTGATCTAGAACATAAGAATAGCTTGTTATGAGATTACAGCTGATTATCATTGAACGGTTGACTGATTCGGCAATGTGAAACCTCAGAACAGCTTGTTATGAGATTACAACTCATTATCATTGAACGGTTGACCGATTTGGTGATGTGGAACCTCAGAACAGGTTGTTATGAGATTACAATTCATTATCATCGAATGGTTGACCAATTTGGTGATGTGGAACCTCAGAACAACTTGTTATGAGATTACAGTTGATTATCATCAAACAGTTGGTCGATTCGGCGATGTGGAACCTCAGAACAACTTGTTATGAGATTACAACTCCTTATCATCGAATGGTTGATCAATTTGGCGATGTGGAACCTTAGAACAGCTTGTTATGAGATTACAACTCATTATCATCAAACGGTTGATCGATTCGGCAATGTGTAACTTCAGAATGGCTTCTTATGAGATTACAACTCATTATCATCAAACGGTTGACTGATTCAGCGATGTGGAACCTCAGAACAACTTGTTATGAGATTGCAGCTTATTATCATCAAATGGTTGACCAATTCGGCCATGTGGAACCTTAGAACAACTTATTATGAGATAACAACTCATTATCATCAAATGGTTGACGGATTCGGTGATGTAAAATATCAGAACAACTTGTTATGAGATTACAGTTGATTATCATCAAACGGTTGACCGATTTGATGGTGTGGAACCTCAGAACGGCTTGTTATGAGATTACAACTCATTATCATCAAACAGTTGACTAATTTGGCGATGTGGAACCTCAGAATGGCTTGTTATTGGATTACAACTCATTATCATCGAACGATTGACCAATTCGGCGATGTGAAACCTCAGAATAGCTTGTTAGGAGACTACAACTCATTATCATTGAATGGTTGACCAATTCAGCGGTGTGGAACCTTAGAATAGCTTGTTATGAGATTGCAACTCATTATCATCAAACGGTTGATCGATTTAGTAATGTGGAACCTCAGAATAGCTTGTTATGAGATTACAACTCATTATCATCGAACGGTTGATCGATTTGGCAGTGTGGAACCTTAGAACGGCTTGTTATGAGATTACAACTCATTATCATCGAACGGTTGACCAATTCGGTGACGTGGAACCTCAGAATAGCTTGTTATGAGATTGCAGCTCATTATCATCAAACGGTTGACCGATTCGGTGATGTGGAACCTCAGAACAGCTTGTTATGAGATTACAACTCATTATCATCAAACGCTTAACCGATTCGGCGATGTGGAACCTCAGAACAACTTGTTATGAGATTACAACTCATTATCATCAAATGGTTGACTGATTCGGCGATGTAGAACCTCAGAACGGCTTGTTATGAGATTACAACTTGTTATCATCAAACAGTTGACCGATTCGGCAATGTGGAACCTCAGAATAGCTTTTTATGACATTACAGCTCATTATCATCGAACGGTTGATCGATTTGGTGAAGTGGAACCTCAGAATAGCTTGTTATGAGATTACAACTCATTATCATCGAACAGTTAACCGATTTGGTGATGTAGAACATCAAAATAGCTTGTTATGAGATTGTAGCTGATTATCATCAAATGGTTGACCGATTCGGCGATGTGAACCTCAGAATGGCTTGTTATTGGATTACAACTCATTATCATTGAATGATTGACCAATTCGGCGATGTGGAACCTCAGAATATCTTGTTAGGAGATTACAACTTATTATCATCGAACGGTTGACCAATTCAGCGATGTGGAACCTTAGAACAACTTGTTATGAGATTGCAACTCATTATCATCAAACGGTTGATCGATTTAGTAATGTGGAACCTCAGAATAGCTTGTTATGAGATTACAACTCATTATCATCGAACGGTTGATCGATTTGGCAGTGTGGAAGCTTAGAACAACTTGTTATGAGATTAGAACTCATTATCATCGAACGGTTGACCAATTCGGTGACGTGGAACCTCAGAATAGCTTGTTATGAGATTGCAGCTCATTATCATCAAACGGTTGACCGATTCGGTGATGTGGAACCTCATAACAGCTTGTTATGAGATTACAACTCATTATCATCAAACGCTTAACCGATTCCATGATGTGGAACCTCAGAACAGCTTTTTATGAGATTACAACTCATTATCATCAAACGGTTGACTGATTCGGCGATGTGGAACCTTAGAACGGCTTGTTATGAGATTACAACTCATTATCATCAAACAGTTGACCGATTCAGCAATGTGGAACCTCATAATAGCTTTTTATGACATTGCAGCTCATTATCATCGAACGGTTGACCGATTTGGTGATGTGGAACCTCAGAATAGCTTGGTATGAGATTACAACTCATTATCATCGAACAGTTAACCGATTTGGTGATGTAGAACATCAAAATAGCTTGTTATGAGATTGCAGCTGATTATCATCAAATGGTTGACCGATTCGGCGATGTGGAACCTCAGAATGGCTTGTTATGAGATTACAACTCATTATCATCAAACGGTTGACTGATTCGATGATGTGGAACATCAGAATAGCTTGTTATGAGATTGCAACTGATTATCATCAAACGGTTGACTGATTCGGTGATGTGGAACCTCAGAACAGCTTGTTATGAGATTATAACTCATTATCATCAAATGGTTGACCAATTCGGCGATGTGGAACCTCAGAATAGCTTGTTATGAGATTGCAGCTCATTATCATCGAATGGTTGACTAATTCAGCGATGTGGAACCTCAGAATAGCTTGTTATGAGATTGCAACTCATTATCATCAAACGGTTGATTAATTCGGCGATGTGGAACCTTAGAACAGCTTGTTATGAGATTACAACTCATTATCATCGAATGGTTGATCGATTCGGCGATGTGAAACCTCAGAATGGCTTATTGTGAGATTACAACTTATTATCATCAAATAGTTTACCAATTCAGTGATGTGGAACCTTAAAATAGCTTGTTATGAGATTACAGTTGATTATCATCAAATAGTTGACCAATTCGGCGATGTGGAATGTTAGAACAGCTTGTTATGAGATTACAACTCATTATCATCTAACAGTTGACTGATTTGGCGATGTGGAACCTTAGAACGGCTTGTTATGAGATTACAACTCATTATTATCGAACGGTTGACCAATTTGGTGATGTGGAACCTTATAATAGCTTGTTATTAGATTCTAGCTCATTATCATCAAACGGTTGACCAAATCGGCGATGTGGAAACTCAGAATAGCTTTTTATGAGATTGCAACTAATTATCATCGAATGGTTGATCAATTCAATGATGTGGAACCTCAGAACAGCTTGTTATGAGATTACAACTCATTATCATCAAACAATTGATCGATTCGGCGATGTGGAACCTCAGAATGGCTTGTTTTGAGATTACAACTCATTATCATTGAACGGTTGACCGATTTGGTGATGTGGAACCTTAGAACAGCTTGTTATGAGATTGCAGCTCATTATCATCGAATAGTTGACCGATTCGGTGATGTTGAACCTAAGAATAGCTTGTTATGAGATTACAACTCATTATCATCGAACGGTTGACCGATTCAGCGATGTAGAACATCAGAACAACTTTTTATGAGATTGTAGCTAATTATCATCGAACGGTTGACCGATTCAGCGATGTGGAACCTCAGAACGGCTTGTTATGAGATTACAACTCATTATCATCAAATGGTTGACCGATTGGGTGATGTGAAACCTTAGAACAACTTATTATGAGATTGCAGTTGATTATCATCGAACGGTTGACCGATTCGGCAATGTGGAACCTCAGAATAGTTTGTTATGAGGTTACAACTCATTATCATCAAACAGTTGATCGATTCAGCAATGTGGAACCTCAGAATAGCTTGTTATGAGATTACAACTCATTATCATCGAATGATTGATCGATTCGGCGATGTGGAATCTTAGAATGACTTGTTATGAGATTACAACTCATTATCGTCAAACAGTTGACTGATTCAGTGATGTGAAACCTCAGAATAGCTTGTTATGAGATTGCAGCTCCTTATCATTGAATGGTTGACTGATTCAGTGATATAGAATCTCAGAATAGCTTGTTATGAGATTACAACTCATTATCATCGAACGGTTGACCGGTTTGGCGATGTAGAACATCAGAATAGCTTGTTATGAGATTGTAGTTGATTATCATCAAACGGTTGACCGACTCGGCGATGTGGAACCTCATAATGGCTTGTTATGAGATTACAATGCATTATCATCGAACGGTTGACCGACTCAGCGATGTGGAACCTTAGAATAGCTTGTTATGAGATTGCAGCTCATTATCATCGAATGGTTGACCGATTTGGCGATGTGGAACCTCAGAATAGCTTGTTATGAGTTTGCAACTCATTATCATCGAATGGTTGATCGATTCAGTGATGTGGAACCTCAGAACAGCTTGTTATGAGATTACAACTCATTATCATTAAATGGTTGATCAATTCGGCGATGTGGAACCTTAGAATGGCTTATTATGAGATTACAACTCATTATCATCAAATGGTTGACTGATTCGGTGATGTCGAACCTCAGAACAGCTTATTATGAGATTGGAGCTCATTATCATCGAACAGTTGACCGATTCGGTGATGTGGAACCTCATAACAGCTTGATATGAGATTACAACTCATTAACATCGAACGGTTGATCAATTCGGCGATGTGGAACCTCAGAATGGCTTGTTATGAGATTACAACTCATTATCATCAAATGGTTGACCGATTTCCTGATGTGGAACCTCATAATAGCTTGTTATGAGATAGTAGCTAATTATCATCAAACAGTTGACCGATTCGACGATCTAGAACCTCATAATAGCTTGTTATGAGATTACAACTCATTATCATCAAACGGTTGATCAATTCAGCGATGTGGAACCTTAGAATGGCTTGTTATGAGATTACAACTCATTATCATCGAACGGTTGACCGATTCAGTGATGTGGAACCTCAGAAGAGCTTGTTATGATATTGCAGCTCATTATCATCGAATGGTTGACCGATTGAGCGATTTGGAACCTTAGAATAGCTTGTTATGAGATTACAAGTCATTATCATCAAACGGTTGACCGATTCGGCGATGTAGAACATCAGAACAGATTGTCATGAGATTGCAACTGATTATCATCGAATGGTTGACCGATTCGGTGAGGTGGAGCCTAGGAATGGCTTGTTATGAGATTAAAACTCATTATCATCAAACGATTGACCGATTCGGTGATGTGGAACCTCAGAACAGCTTGTTATGAGATTACAACTGATTATCATCAAAGGGTTGACCGATTCGGTCATGTGGAACCTCATAATAGCTTGTTATGAGATTACAACTCATTATTATTGAACGGTTGACCGATTCGGCAATGTGGAACCTCAGAACAACTTGTTATGAGATTACAGCTAATTATCATCAAATGGTTGACCAATTTGGCAATGTGGAACCTCAGAACAGCTTGTTATGAGATTACAACTCATTATCATCGAATGGTTGACCAATTCAGTGATGTAGAATATCAGAACAACTTGTTATGAGATTGCAACTTATTATCATCGAACAGTTGACCAATTCAGCGATGTGGAACCTCAAAATGGCTTATTATGAGATTACAATTCATTATCATCGAACGGTTGATCGATTCGGTGATGTGGAACCTCAGAATGGGTTGTTATGAGATTACAACTCATTATCATCGAACGGTTGACCGATTCGGTGATGTGAAACCTTAGAACAACTTGTTATGAGATTGCAGCTCATTATCATCAAATCGTTGACCGATTTGGCGATGTGGAACCTTAGAACAGCTTGTTATGAGATTACAACTCATTATCATCAAACGGTTGACTCATTCGGTGATGTAGAACATCAGAATAGCTTGTTATGAGATTGTAACTGATTATCATTGAACGATTGACTGATTCGGCGATGTTGAACCTCAGAATGAATTGTTATGAGATTATAACTCATTATCATCAAACAGTTGACCAATTCGGCGATGTGGAACCTCAGAATGACTTGTTATGAGATTAAAACTCATTATCATTGAACGGTTGACCAATTCAGTGATGTGGAAGCTCAGAACAGCTTGTTATGAGATTGTAGCTCATTATCATTGAACGGTTGACAGATTCGGCGATGTGGAACCTTAGAAAAACTTGTTATGAGATTGTAACTCATTATCATTGAACGGTTGATCGATTTGGCAATGTGGAAGCTAAGAAAAGCTTGTTATGAGATTACAACTCATTATCATCGAATGGTTGATCGATTCAGTGATGTGGAACTCCAGAACGGCTTGTTATAAGATTAAAACTCATTATCATCGAACGGTTGACCGATTCGGCGATGTTGAAGCTCAGAATAGCTTGCTATGAGATTGCAGCTCATTATCATCCAACGGTTGACCGATTCAGTGATGTGGAACCTTAGAACAACTTGTTATGAGATTACAACTCATTATCATCGAACGGTTGACCGATTCAGCGATGTAGAATATCAGAATAGCTTGTTATGAGATTGTAGCTAATTATCATCGAATGGTTGACCGATTTGGTGATGTGGAACCTTAGAACGGTTTGTTATGAGATTATAACTCATTATCATCGAACGGTTGACCGATTCTGTGATGTGGAACCTCAGAACAACTTGTTATGAGAATGTAACTCATTATCATTGAACGATTGATCGATTCGGTGATGTAGAACCTGAGAATAGCTTGTTATGAGATTACAACTCATTATCATTGAATGGTTGATCAATTCGGCGATGTAGAACCTCAGAACGGCTTGTTATGAGATTACAACTCATTATCATCAAACGGTTGATCGATTCGGCGATGTGGAACCTCAGAATAGTTTGTTATGAGATTTCAGCTCATTATCATCAAACGGTTGACCAATTCGGCGATGTGGAACCTCAGAATAGCTTGTTATGAGATTACAACTGATTATCATCAAAGGGTTGACTGATTCGGTGATGTAGAACATTAGAATAGCTTGTTATGAGATTACAGCTGATTATCATTCAACGGCTGACCGATTCGGCGATGTGGAACCTCAGAACGGCTTGTTATGAGATTACAACTCATTATCATCGAATGGTTGACCAATTCAGCGATGTTGAACCTCAGAACAACTTGTTATGAGATTGAAGCTCATTATCATTGAATGGTTGACCGATTTGGCGATGTGGAATCTCATAATAGCTTGTTATAAGATTACAACTCATTATCATCAAACGGTTGACCGATTCAGTGATGTAGAACATCAAAACAATTTGTTATGAGATTACAGCTGATTATCATGGAATAGTTGACTGATTTGACAATGTGGAACCTCAGAACAACTTGTTATGAGATTACAACTCATTATCATCAAACGGTTGACCGATTCGGGAATGTGGAACCTCAGAACAGCTTGTTATGAGATTACAGCTGATTATCATCGAACGGTTGACCGATTTGGTTATGTGGAACTTGAAAACAACTTGTTATGAGATTACAACTCATTATCATCAAACGGTTGACCAATTCAGCGATGTAGAACCTCAGAACAACTTGTTATGAGATTGCAGCTCATTATCATCGAATGGTTGACCAATTCGGTGATGTGGAACCTCAAAATAGCTTGTTATGAGATTGCAACTCATTATCATCAAACGGTTGATCGATTTAGCAATGTGGAACCTCAGAATAGCTTTTTATGAGATTACAACTTATTATCATCAAATGGTTGATTGATTCGGCGATGTGGAACCTCAGAACAGCTTGTTATGAGATTACAACTCATTATCATCGATTGGTTGAATGATTGAGCGATGTGGAACCTGAGAACAACTTGTTATGAGATTATAGCTCATTATCATCAAACGGTTGACTAATTCGGTGAAGTGGAATGTCAGAACAGCTTGTTATATGATTACAACTCATTATCATTGAATGGTCAATCGATTCAGTGATGTAGAACATCAGAACAGCTTGTTATGAGATTGCAGCTGATTATAATTGAACGGTTGACCGATTCAGCGATGTGGAACGTCAGAATGGATTATTATGAGATTACAACTCATTATCATCAAACGGTTGACTGATTCGGCGATGTGGAAGCTCAGAACAACTTGTTATGAGATTGCAGCTAATTATCATCGAATGGTTGATCGATTCGATGATGTGGAACCTTAGAACAACTTGTTATGAGATTACAACTCATTATCATTGAATGATTGATTGATTCAGTGATGTAGAACCTCAGAATAGCTTATTATGAGATTACAGCTCATTATCACCAAACAGTTGATCGATTTGACGATGTGGAACCTTAGAATGGCTTGTTATGAGATTACAACTCATTATCATCGAACGGTTGACCAATTCAGTAATGTGGAACCTCATAACAACTTGTTGGGAGATTGTAGCTCATTATCATCGAACGGTTGACTGATTCGGCAATGTGGAACCTCATAATAGCTTGTTATGAGATTACAACTCATTATCATCGAATGGTTGACCGATTCAGAGATTTAGAATATCAGAACAACTTATTATGAGATTGCAGCTGATTATCATCAAACGGTTGACCGATTCAGTGATGTGGAACCTCAGAATGGATTGTTATAAGATTACAACTCATTATCATCAAACGGTTGACCGATTCGGTGATGTGGAACCTTAGAATAGCTTGTTATAAGATTACAGCTCATTATCATTGAATGGTTGACCGATTCGGCGATTTGGAACCTCAGGATGGCATGTTATGAGATTACAACTCATTATCATCAAATGGTTGATCGATTCAGCGATGTGGAACCTCACAACAGCTTCTTATGAGATTACAACTCATTATCATCGAACGGTTGATCGATTCGGCGATGTGGAACCTCAGAACAGCTCTTTATGAGATTACAACTCATTATCATTGAATGGTTGACCGATTCGGTGATGTGCAACCTCAGAATAGCTTGTTATAAGATTGTACCTCATTATCATCGAACGGTTGACTGATTCGGTGATATGGAACCTCAGAATAGCTTGTTATGAGATTATAACTCATTATCATCGAATGGTTGACTGATTCAGCGATGTAGAACAGTAGAACAACTTGTTATGAGATTGTAGCTGATTATCATCAAATAGTTGACCGATTCGGTGATGTGGAACCTCAGAACAGCTTGTTATGAGATTACAACTCATTATCATTGAATGGTTGACCGATTTGGCGATGTGAAGCCTCAGAATAGCTTGTTATGAGATTGCAGCTAATTATCATCGAACGGTTGACTAATTCGGTGATGTGGAACCTAAGAACATCTTGTTATGAGATTGCAACTCATTATCATCGAACGGTTGATCATTTCGGTGATGTGGAACCTCAGAATAGCTTGTTATTAGATTACAACTCATTATCATAGAACAGTTGATCGATTCGGCAATGTGAAACCTAAAAATGGCTTGTTATGAGATTACAAATCATTATCATCGAATGGTTGACAAATTCGGTGATGTGGAACCTCAGAACAACTTGTTATGAGATTAAAGCTCATTATCATCGAACGGTTGACCGATTCGGCGATGTGGAACTTTAGAATAACTTGTTATGAGATTACAACTCATTATCAATGAATGGTTGACCGATTCAGCGATGTAGAACATCAGAACAACTTGTTATGAGATTGCAGCTAATTATCATCGAACGGTTGACTGATTCGGCGATGTGGAACCTCAGAACGGCTTGTTGTGAGATTACAACTCATTATCATCAAACAGTTGACCAATTTGGCGATGTGCAACCTCGTAACAACTTGTTATGAGATTACAACTCATTATCATCGAATGGTTGACCGATTTGGCAATGTGGAACCTCAGAATAGCTTGTTATAAGATTACAACTCATTATCATCAAACAGTTGATTGATTCGGCGATGTGGAACCTCAGAACAGCTTGTTATGAGATTAAAACTCATTATCATCGAACGGTTGAGAGATTCGGCGATGTGGAACCTCAAAACAGCTTGTTATGAGATTAAAACTCATTATCATCGAATGGTTGACTGATTTGGCAATGTGGAACCTCAGAATAGCTTGTTGTGAGATTACAACTCATTATCATCGAATGGTTGACCGATTCAGTGATGTGGAACATCAGAACATCTTGTTATGAGATTGCAGCTGATTATCATCGAACAGTTGACTGATTCGGCAATGTGGAACCTCAGAACAACTTATTATGAGATTACAACTCATTATCATCAAACGATTGACCGATTCGGTGATGTGGAACCTCAGAACGGCTTGTTATGATATTACAACTCATTATCATCGAACAGTTGACCAATTTGGCGATGTGGAACCTCAGAACAGCTTGTTATGAGATTACAGCTCATTATCATCGAACGGTTGACCGATTCGGCGATGTGGAACCTCAGAACACCTTGTTATGAGATTGTTACTCATTATCATAGAACGGTTGATCAATTCGGCAATGTGGAACCTCAGAACAACTTGTTATGAGATTCTAACTTATTATCATCGAACGGTTGACCGATTTGACGATACGGAACCTCAGAATAGCTTGTTATGAGATTGCAGCTCATTATCATTGAATGGTTGACCGATTCGGCGATGTGGAACCTCAGAATAGCTTGTTATGAGATTACAACTCATTATCATCGAACGGTTGACCGATTCGACGATGTGGAACCTTAGAATATCTTATTATGAGATTGCAGCTGATTATCATCGAATGGTTGACCGATTTGATGATGTGGAACCTCAAAATAGCTTGTTATGAGATTATAACTCATTATCATCGAACGGTTGACTAATTTGGCGATGTAGAACATCAGAATAGCTTGTTATGAGATTGGAGTTGATTATCATCAAACAGTTGACCGATTCAGCGATGTGGAACCTCAGAATGGCTTGTTATGAGATTACAACTTATTATCATCGAATAGTTGACCGATTTGGCAATGTGGAACCTCAGAATAGCTTATTATAAGATTGCAGATGATTATCATCGGACAATTGATCCATTCGGTGATGTGGAACCTCAGAACCGCTTGTTATGAGATTACAACTTATTATCATCGAACAGTTGACCGATTCGGTGATGTGGAACCTCAGAACAGCTTGTTATGAGATTGCAGCTCATTATCATTGAACGGTTGAGCGATTCGGTGATGTGGAACCTCAGAATAGCTTGTTATGAGATTACAACTCATTATCATTCAATGGTTGACCAATTCGGCGATGTAGAATATTAGAATAGCTTGTTATGAGATTAAAAATGATTATCATCGAATGGTTGACCAATTCGGCGATGTGGAGCCTCAAAATGGCTTGTTATGAGATTACGACTCATTATCTTTGAACGGTTCACCGATTCAACGATGTGGAACCTCAGAATAGCTTGTTATGAGATTGTAGTTGATTATCATCGAATGGTTAACCGATTCGGCGATGTGGAACCTCAAAATAGCTTTTTATGAGATTACAACTCATTATCATCAAACAGTTGACCAATTCGATGATGTGGAACCTCAGAACAGCTTGTTATGAGATTATAGCTCATTATCATCGAATGGTTGACCGATTTGGTGATGTGGAACCTCAAAATAGCTTGTTATAAGATTGCAACTCATTATCATCAAACAGCTGATCGATTCGACGATGTGGAACCTTAGAAGAGCTTGTTATGAGATTACAACTCATTATCATCGAACAGTTGATCGATTCAGCAATGTCAAACCTCAAAATGGCTTGTTATGAGATTACAACTCATTATCATTAAATGGTTGACCGATTCGGCAATGTGGAACCTCAGAACAACTTGTTATGAGATTGCAGCTCATTATCATCGAACGGTTGATCGATTTGATGATGTGGAAGCTTAGAATATCTTGTTATGAGATTACAACTCATTATCATCGAACGGTTGACCGATTCGGCAATGTAGAACATCAGAATAGCTTGTTATGAGATTGCAACTGATTATCATCAAATAGTTGACCGATTTGGCGATGTGGAACCTCAGAAGGGCTTATTATGAGATTACAACTCATTATCATCAAACGGTTGACCGATTTGGTGATGTGGAACCTCAGAACAACTTGTTATGAGATTGCAGCTAATTATCATCAAACGGTTGACCAATTCGGCAATATAGAACGTCAGAACAACTTGTTATAAGATTACAACTCATTATCATCGAATGGTTGATTGATTCGGCGATGTGGAACCTCAGAATAGCTTGTTACAAGATTATAACTCATTATCATCGAATGGTTGATCGATTCGGCGATGTGGAACCTAAGAACAACTTGTTATGGGATTACAAATCATTATCATTGAATGGTTGACCGATTCGGTGATGTGGAACCTTAGAATAAATTGTTATGAGATTATAGCTCATTATCATCGAATGGTTGACCGATTCAGCGATGTGGAACCTCAGAATAGCTTGTTATGAGATTACAAATCATTATCATCGAACAGTTGACCGATTTGGTGATGTAGAACATAAGAACAACTTATTATGAAATTGCAGCTGATTATCATCAAATGGTTGACCGATTCGGGGATGTGGAACCTCAAAACGGCTTGTTATGAGATTACAACTCATTTTCATCAAATGGTTGACCGATTCGGCGATGTGAAACCTCAGAACTGCTTGTTATGAGATTACAAATCATTATCATTGAAGGGTTGACCGATTCGGCGATGTGGAACCTCAGAACAACTTATTATAAGATTGCAGCTCATTATCATTGAACGGTTGACCGATTCGGCAATGTGGAACCTCAGAACAGCTTATTATGAGATTACAACTCATTATCATCGAACGGTGTACCGATTCGGTGATGTAGAATATCAGAACAACTTGTTATGAGATTGCAGCTGATTATCATCGAATGGTTGACCTATTTGGCGATGTGGAACCTCAAAATGTCTTGTTATGAGATTACAACTCATTATCATTGAATAGTTGACTGATTCGGTGATGTGAAACCTCAGAATAGCTTGTTATGAAATTGTAGCTGATTATCATCGAACGGTTGACTAATTCGGTGATGTGGAACCTAAGAACAACTTGTTACGAGATTACAACTCATTATTATCAAATGGTTGATTGATTCGGCGATGTGGAACCTTAGGACAGCTTGTTATGAGATTACAACTCATTATCATCAAACGGTTGATCGATTCAGCGATGTGGAACCTCAGAACGGCTCGTTATGAGATTACAACTCATTATCATTGAATGGTTGACTGATTTGGCGATGTGGAACCTTAGAACAACTTTTTATGAGATTGCAGCTCATTATCATCAAATAGTTGACTGATTCGGTGATGTAGAACATCAGAATAGCTTGTTATGAGATTGCAGCTGATTATAATCCAACGGTTGACTGATTTGGCGATTTGGAACCTCAGAATGGCTTATTATAAGATTACAACTCATTATCATCAAACAGTTGACCAATTCAATGATGTAGAACCTTAGAACAGCTTGTTATGAGATTACAACTCATTATCATCAAACGGTTGACCAATTCGGCGATGTGGAACCTCAGAACAACATGTTATGAGATTGCAGCTCATTATCATCAAACGGTTGACCGATTCGGCGATGTGGAACCTCAGAACAACTTTTTATGAGATTGTAACTCATTATCATTGAACGGTTGATCGATTCGATGATGTCAAACCTCAGAACAACTTGTTATGAGATTCTAGCTCATTATCATTGAACAGTTGATCGATTTGGCAATGTAGAACCTTAGAACGGCTTGTTATGAGATTACAACTCATTATCATCGAACGGTTGATCGATTCAGTGATGTGGAACCTCAGAATGGATTGTTATGAGATTACAACTCATTATCATCGAACAATTGATCGATTCAGCGATGTGGAACCTCAGAACGACTTGTTATGAGATTACAACTCATTATCATCGAACGGTTGACCAATTCAGCGATGTGGAACCTCAGAATAGCTTGTTATAAGATTGTAGCTCATTATCATCGAACGGTTAACCGATTCAGCGATCTGGAATGTCAGAATAGCTTGTTATGAGATTGCAACTCATTATCATCGAACGGTTGATCAATTCAGCGATGTGGAATCACAGAATAGCTTGTTATGAGATTACAACTCATTATCATCGAACGGTTTATCGATTCGGTGATGTGGAATCTCAGAATGGCTTGTTATGAGATTACAACTCATTATCATCAAACGGTTGACCGATTCGGCAATGTTGAACTTCAGAACATCTTGTTATGAGATTGCAGCTCATTATCATCGAACAATTGACCGATTCGGCGATGTGGAACCTCATAACAGCTTGCTATGAGATTACAACTCATTATCATTGAATGGTTGACCGATTCAGTGATGTGGAACCTTAGAACAACTTGTTATGAGATTGTAGCTGATTATCATCGAACGGTTGATTGATTTAGTGATGTGGAACCTCAAAATAACTTTTTATGAGATTAAAACTCATTATCATCGAATGGTTGAACAATTCGGTGATGTGGAACCTCAGAATAGCTTGTTATGAGATTACAACTCGTTATCATCGAACGGTTGATCGATTCGGCGATGTGGAACCTGAGAACGGCTTGTTATAAGATTACAACTCATTATCATCGAACGGTTGACCGATTCAGCGATGTGGAACCTTAGAATAGCTTGTTATGAGATTGTAGCACATTATCATTGAACGGTTGACTGATTCGGCAATGTGGAATATCAGAATAGCTTGTTATGAGATTGCAACTCATTATCATCGAATGGTTGATCGATTTGGCGATGTGGAACCTTAGAATAGCTTATTATGAGATTACAACTCATTATCATCGAACTGTTGATCGATTCAGCGATGTGGAACCTCAGAACGACTTATTATGAGATTAAAACTAATTATCATAAAATGGTTGACCAATTTGGCGATGTAGAACCTTAGAACAGCATGTTATGAGATTCCAACTCATTATCATCGAATGGTTGACTGATTCGGCGATGTGGAACCTTAGAAAAGCTTGTTATGAGATTGCAACTCATTATCATCAAATGGTTGACCGATTCGGTGATGTGGAACCTCAGAATAGCTTATTATGAGATTGTAGCTTATTATCATCAAACGATTGACCGATTCAGTGATATGGAACCTTAGAATAGCTTGTTATGAGATTACAACTCATTATCATCAAATGGTTGACCGATTCGGTGATGTAGAACATGAGAACAACTTGTTATGAGATTGCAGCAAATTATCATCAATCAGTTGACCGATTTGGCAATGTGGAACCTCAGAATAGCTTGTTATGAGATTACAACTCATTATCATCGAACGGTTGACCGATTCGATGATGTGGAACCTTATAACGGCTTGTTATGAGATTACAACTCATTATCATTGAACGGTTGACTAATTCAGTGATGTGGAACCTCAGAACAACTTATTATGAGATTGTAGCTCATTATCATCGAACGATTGACTGATTCGGCGATGTGGAACCTATGAACAGGTTGTTATGAGATTGCAACTCATTATCACCGAACAGTTGATCGATTCGGCAATGTGAAACCTCAGAACAGCTTGTTATGAGATTAAAACTCATTATCATTGAACGGTTGATTGATTCAGCGATATGGAAGCTCAGAACAGCTTGTTATGAGATTACAACTCATTATCATCAAATGGTTGACCGATTCGGTGATGTGGAACCTCAGAACTGCTTGTTATGAGATTGTAGCTCATTATCATTGAATGGTTGACCAATTCGGCAATGTGAAACCTTAGAATAGCTTGTTATGATATTACAACTCATTATCATCGAACGGTTGACCGATTCGGCGATGTAGAACATCAGAACAACTTGTTATGAGATTGCAGCTGATTATCATCAAACGGTTGACCGATCTGGCGATGTGGAACCTCAGAACAGCTTGTTATGAGATTGCAACTGATTATCATCGAACGGTTGACCGATTCAGTGATGTGAAACCTCAGAATAGCTTGTTATGAGAATACAACTCATTATCATCAAACGGTTGACCAATTTGGCGATGTAGAACCTCAGAACAACTTTTTATAAGATTGTAGCTAATTATCATCGAACGATTGACCAATTCAGCGATGTGGAACCTCAGAACAACTTGTTATGAGATTACAACTCATTATCGTCAAACGGTTGACCGATTCGGCGATGTAGAACATTAGAATAGCTTGTTATGAGATTGTAGTTGATTATCATTGAATGGTTGACCGATTCGGCCATGTGGAACCTCAGAACAGCTTGTTATGAGATTACAACTCATTATCATCGAACAGTTGAGCGATTCAGTGATGTGGAACCTCAGAACAGCTTGTTATGAGATTGTAGTTTATTATCATCGAATGGTTGACCGATTCATCGATGTGGAACCTCAGAACAACTTGTTATAAGATTACAACTCATTATCATTGAATGGTTGATTGATTCAGTGATGTGGAACCTTAGAACATCTTGTTATGAGATTACAACTCATTATCATCGAATGGTTGATCTATTCAGTGATGTGGAACTTCAAAATGGCTTCTTATGAGATTACAACTTATTATCCTTGAACGGTTGACCGATTCAGTGATGTGGAACCTCAGAAGAGCTTGTTATACGATTACAACTCATTATCATCAAACGGTTCACCAATTCGGTGATGTGGAACCTCAGAATAGCTTGTTATGAGATTACAGTTCATTATCATCAAATGGTTGACCGATTTAGTGACGTGGAACCTCAGAACAGCTTGTTATAAGATAACAACTCATTATCATCAAACGGTTGACCGATTCAGCGATGTAGAACATCAGATTGGTTGACTGATTCGGCAATGTGGAACCTCAGAATAGCTTGTTATGAGATTACAACTCATTATCATTGAACGGTTGATCGATTCGGTGATGTGGAACCTCAGAATGGCTTGTTATGAGATTACAACTCATTATCATCAAACGGTTGACTGATTCGGCAATGTGGAACCTCAGAACAGCTTGTTATTAGATTACAACTCATTATCATCGAACGGTTGACCGATTCGGCAATGTAGAACATCAGAACAGCTTGTTATGAGATTGTAACTGATTATCATCAAATAGTTGACCAATTCGGCGATGTGGAACCTCAGAATGGCTTTTTATGAGATTACAACTCATTATCATCGAACGGTTGACCAATTCGGTGATGTGGAACCTCAAAATGGCTTGTTATGAAATTACAACTCATTATCATCAAACAGTTGACCAATTCGGCGATGTAGAACCTCAGAATAACTTGTTATGAGATTGTAGCTCATTATCATTGAACGGTTGACCGATTCATAGATGTGGAACCTCAGAACAACTTGTTATGAGATTACAACTCATTATCATCGAACGGTTGACAATTCAGCAATGTAGAACATCAAAATAGCTTGTTATGAGATTGTAGCTGATTATCATCAAATGGTTGACCGATTTGGCAATGTGGAACCTCAAAATGGCTTGTTATAAGATTACAACTCATTATCATCGAATGGTTGACTGATTTGGCGATGTGCAACCTCAGAATAGCTTGTTATGAGATTGCAACTTAATATCATCGAATGGTTGACCGATTCAGTGATGTGGAACCTCAGAATAGCTTGTTATGAGATTACAACTCATTATCATCAAACACTTGACCGATTCGGCGATGTAGAATATCAGAACAGCTTGTTATGAGATTGTAGCTGATTATCATCGAATGGTTGACTGATTCAGCAATGTGGAACCTCAAAATGGGTTTTTATGAGATTACAACTCATTATCATCGAATGGTTGACCGATTCGGCGATGTGGAACCTCAGAACAACTTGTTGTGAGATTGCAGCTGATTATAATCAAACAGTTGACCGATTCGGCAATGTGGAACCTTAGAATAGCTTGTTATGAGATTACAACTCATTATCATCAAACGGTTGACCAATTTGGCAATGTGGAACCTCAGAACAGCTTGTTATGAGATTGTAGCTCATTATCATTGAACGGTTGACTGATTCAGTGATGTAGAACCTTAGAACAACTTGTTATGAGATTGTAACTCATTATCAATAAATGGTTGACCAATTTGGTGATGTGGAATCTCAGAACAACTTGTTATGATATTACAACTCATTATCATTGAATGGTTGACTGATTTGGCGATGTGCAACCTTAGAATAGCTTGTTATGAGATTGCAGCTGATTATCATCGAACGGTTGACCGATTCAGTGATGTGGAACCTCAGAACAACTTGTTATGAGATTACATCTCATTATGATTGAACGGTTGATCAATTCAGTGATGTGGAACCTCAGAATGGCTTGTTATGAGATTACACCTCATTATCATTGAATGATTGACCAATTTGGTGATGTGGAACCTCAGAATAACTTGTTATGAGATTGCAGCTCATTATCATCGAACGGTTGACCGATTCGGTGATGTGGAACCTCAGAATATCTTATTATGTGATTACAACTCATTATCGTCGAACGGTTGACCGATTCGGCGATGTAGAACATCAGAATAGCTTGTTATGAGATTGTAGCTGACTATCATCAAATGGTTGACTAGTTCGGTGATGTGGAACCTCAAAATGGCTTGTTATGAGATTACAACTCATTATCATCGTATGGTTGACCAATTTAGGGATGTGGAACTTCAGAAGAGCTTTTTATGAGATTGCAGCTGATTATCATCAAATGATTGACCAATTTGGTGATGTGGAACCTCAAAATGGCTTGTTATGACATTACAACTCATTATCATCGAATGGTTGACCGATTCAGTGATGTGAAACATCAGAATGACTTGTTATGAGATTACAACTCATTATCAACAAACGGTTGACCAATTCGGTGATGTGGAACCTCAGAACAACTTGTTATGAGATTGCAACTCAATATCATTGAACGGTTGACCGATTCAGTGATGCAGAACTTCAGAATAGCTTGTTAGGAGATTACAATTCATTATCATCAAACGGTTGATCGATGCGGCAATGTGGAACCTTAGAACAGCTTGTTATAAGATTACAACTCATTATCATTGATCAGTTGATCGATTTGGTGATGTGGAACCTCAGAACGGCTTGTTATGAGATTACAACTCATTATCATTGAACGGTTGACTGATTCAGTAATGTGGAACCTCAGAACAACTTGTTATGAGATTGTAGCTAATTATCATCGAACGGTTGACCGATTCGGTGATGTGGAACCTCAGAACAGCTTGTTATGAGATTACAACTCATTATCTTTAAACGGTTGATCAATTCAGTGATGTGGAACCTCAGAACAACTTGGTATGAGATTACAACTCATTATCATTGAACGGTTGATCAATTCGGTGATATGGAACCTCAGAACGGCTTGTTATGAGATTACAACTCATTATCATCGAACGGTTGATCGATTCAGCGATGTGGAACCTCAGAAGAGCTTGCTATCAGATTGTAGCTCATTATCATCAAACGATTGACCGATTCGGTGATGTGGAACCTCACAACAGCTTGTTATGAGATTACAACACATTATCATCGAACGGTTGACCGATTCAGTGATGTGGAACCTCAAAATGGCTTGCTATGAGATTACAACTCATTATTATCAAATGCTTGACTGAGTCAGCAATGTGGAACCTCAGAATAGCTTGTTATGAGATTGTAGCTGATTATCATCAAACGGTTGACTGATTCGGCGATGTGGAACCTCAGAACAACTTGTTATAAGATTAAAACTCATTATTATCAAACGGTTGACTGATTCGGTGATTTGGAAACTTAGAACGGCTTGTTATGAGATTACAACTCATTATCATCAAATGGTTAACCAATTTGGCTATGTGAAACCTTAGAATAGCTTGTTATGAGATTGCAGCTCATTATCATCAAACGGTTGATCGATTCGGCGATGTGGAATCTTAGAATAGCTTTTTATGAGGTTGCAACTCATTATCATAGAATGGTTGATCGATTCGGCGATGTGGAACCTCAGAACAACTTGTTATGAGATTCCAACTCATTAACATCAAATGGTTGATCGATTCAGCAATGTGGAACCTCATAATGACTTGTTATGAGATTATAACTCATTATCATCGAATGGTTGACCGATTCGGTGATGTGGAACCTCAAAAAAGCTTATTATGAAATTGCAGCTCATTATCACTGAACGGTTGACCAATTCAGTAATGTGGAACCTTAGAATAACTTATTATGAGATTACAACTCATTATCATCAAACGGTTGACCGATTCGGTGATGTAGAACCTCAGAACAACTTGTTATGAGATTGCAGCTGATTATCATCAAACGGTTGACTGATTTGGTTATGTGGAACCTCACAATGGCTTGTTATGAGATTACAACTCATTATCATCAAACAGTTGACCGATTCGGTGATGTGGAACCTCAGAATAGCTTGTTATGAGATTGCAGCTGATTATCATCAAACATTTGACCGATTCGCCGATGTGGAACCTCAAGATAGCTTGTTATGAGATTACAAATCATTATCATTGAATGATTGATCGATTCGGCAATGTGGAACCTCAGAATGGCTTATTATGAGATTACAACTCATTATCATCAAACGGTTGACTGATTCAGCAATGTGGAGCCTCAGAACAACTTGTTATGAGATTGCTGGTGATTATCATCGAATGGTTGACCGATTCGGCAATGTGAAACTTCAGAACGGCTTGTTATGAGATTACAACTCATTATCATCAAACGGTTGACCGATTCAGTGATGTGGAACCTTAGAATGGCTTGTTATGAGATTACAACTCATTATCATCAAAGGTTGACCAATTTGGCGATGTGGAACCTCAGAATAGCTTGTTATGAGATTGCAGCTCATTAACATCGAATGGTTGACCGATTCGGTGATGTGGAACCTAAGAACAACTTATTATGAGATTGCAACTCATTATCATCGAACGGTTGATCAATTTGGTGATGTGGAACCTTAGAACAGCTTGTTATGAGATTACAACTCATTATCATCAAACGGTTGATCAATTCGGTGATGTGGAACCTCAGAACGACTTGTTATGAGATTATTAGTCATTATCATCGAATGGTTGACCGATTCAGTGATGTGGAACCTCAGAACAACTTGTTATGAGATTACAGCTCATTATCATAGAATGGTTGATCGATTCAGCGATGTAGAACCTCAGAATAGCTTGTTATGACATTAAAACTCATTATCATTGAACGGTTGACCGATTCGGCGATGTGGAATCTCAGAACAGCTTGTTATGAGATTACAGCTGATTATCATCGAAGGGTTGACCAATTCACCGATGTGGAACCTCAGAATAGCTTGTTATGAGATTAAAACTCATTATCATCGAATGGTTGATTGATTCGGTGATGTGGAACCTCAGAATAGCTTGTTATGAGATTACAACTCATTATCACTGAACGGTTGATCGATTCTACAATGTGGAACCTCAAAATGGCTTGTTATGAGATTACAACTCATTATCATCGAATGATTGACTGATTTGGCAATGTGGAACCTCAGAATAGCTTGTTATGAGATTGTAGCTGATTATCATTGAACGGTTGACTAATTCGGCGATGTGGAACCTCAGAATGGCTTGTTATGAGATTACAACTCATTATCATCGAACGATTGACCGATTCGGTGATGTGGAACCTCAGAATGGCTTGTTATGAGATTACAAATCATTATCATCGAATGGTTGACCAATTCGGTGATGTGGAACCCTAGAATAGCTTGTTATGAGATTGAAGCTCATTATCATTGAACGGTTGACCGATTCAGTGATGTGGAACCTCAGAACAGCTTGTTATGAGATTACAACTCATTATCATCGAACGGTTGACCGATTCGGCGATGTGGAACCTTAGAACAGCTTGTTATGAGATTGCAGCTCATTATCATCGAACAGTTGACAGATTCGGCGATGTGCAAACTCAGAACAGCTTGTTATGAGATTGCAACTCATTATCATCAAACGGTTGATCAATTCGGTGATGTGGAACCTCAGAACAACTTGTTATGAGATTACAACTCATTATCATCAAACGGTTGATCAATTCGGTGATGTGGAACCTCAGAATGACTTGTTATGAGATTACAACTCATTATCATCACACAGTTGACCGATTCGGCGATGTGGAACCTCAGAATAGATTGTTATGAGATTACAGCTCATTATCATCAAACGGTTGACCGATTTAGCATTGTGGAACCTTAGAACAACTTGTTATGAGATTTTAACTCATTATCATCGAACGGTTGACCGATTTGGTGATGTAGAACATCAGAACACCTTGTTATGAGATTACAGTTGATTATCATCCAACGGTTGACCGATTTAGCGATGTGGAACCTCAGAATAGCTTGTTATAAGATTACAACTTATTATCATTGAACGGTTGATAGATTTGGTGATGTGGAACCTCAGAACAACTTGTTATGAGATTACAGTTGATTATCATCCAACGGTTGACCGATTCAGCGATGTGGAACCTCAGAATATCTTGTTATAAGATTACAACTTATTATCATTGAACGGTTGACAGATTTGGCAATGTGGAACCTCAGAACAACTTGTTATGAGATTATAGCTGATTATCATTGAACGGTTGACCGATTCGGTGATGTGGAAACTCAGAAGAGCTTGTTATGAGATTACGACTCATTATCATCAAACGGTTGATTGATTCAGCAATGTGGAACCTCAGAATAGCTTATTATGAGGTTACAACTCATTATCATCAAACGGTTGACCGATTCGGCGATGTGGAACCTCAGAATAGCTTGTTATGAGATTATAACTCATTATCATCGAACGGTTGACCGATTCGGCGATGTAGAACATTATAACAGCTTGTTATGAGATTACAGCTGATTATCATCAAACAGTTGACCGATTCAGAAATGTGGAACCTCAAAATAGCTTGTTATGAGATAAAAACTCATTATCATCGAATAGTTGACCAATTCGGTGATGTGGAACCTCAGAACAACTTGTTATGAGATTGCAGCTCATTATCATCGAACGGTTGACTGATTCGGTGATGTTGAACCTCATAATGGCTTGTTATGAGATTACAACTCATTATCATCAAACGGTTGATCGATTCGGTGATGTGGAACCTCATAATGGCTTATTATGAGATTACAACTCATTATCATCGAACGATTGACCGATTCAGTGATGTGGAACCTCAGAATAGCTTGTTATGAGATTGCAACTCATTATCATCGAACAGTTGACTGATTTGGCAATGTGGAACCTCAGAACAGCTTGTTATGACATTACAACTCATTATCATCAAACAGTTGACCAATTCAGCGATGTAGGACATCAGAATAGCTTGTTATGAGATTGCAGCTGATTATCATCGAACGGTTGAGCAATTCGGCGATGTGGAACCTTAGAACAGCTTGTTATGAGATTACAACTCATTATCATCAAATGGTTGACCAATTCAGTGATGTGGAACCTCAGAATAGCTTGTTATGAGATTACAACTCATTATCATCAAACGGTTGACCGATTCAGAGATGTGGAACCTCAGAACAGCTTGTTATGAGATTACAACTGATTATCATCGAATGGTTGACCGATTCAGTGATGTGGAACCTCAGAATAGCTTGTTATGAGATTATAACTCATTATCATCGAATAATTGATTAATTCAGCGATGTGGAACCTTAGAACGGCTTGTTATGAGATTAAAACTCATTGTCATTGAATGGTTTACCGATTCGGCGATGTGGAACCTCAGAACAACTTGTTATGAGATTGCAGCTCATTATCATCGAATGGTTGACCAATTCAGTGATGTGGAACCTCAGAAGAGCTTGTTATGAGATTGCAGCTCATTATCATCAAACGGTTGACTGATTTGGCGATGTGGAACCTTAGAATAGATTGTTATGAGATTATAACTTATTATCATCGAACGGTTGACCAATTTGGCAATGTAGAACATTAGAACAACTTATTATGAGATTATAGCTGATTATCATCAAATGGTTGACTGATTCAGTGATGTGGAACCTCAGAACGACTTGTTATGAGATTACAACTCATTATCATCGAACGGTTGACCGATTCAGTGATGTGGAACCTCAGAATAGCTTTTTATGAGATAGCTACAGATTATCATTGAACGGTTGACCAATTCGGCGATGTGGAACCTCAGAATAGCTTGTTATGACATTACAACTCATTATCATCAAATGATTGATCAATTTGGCAATGTGGAACAACAGAATAGCTTGTTATAAGATTACAACTCATTATCATCGAACAGTTGATCGATTCAGTGATGTGGAACCTCAGAACGGCTTGTTATGAGATTATAACTCATTATCATCGAATAGTTGACCGATTCGGTGATGTGGAACCTCAGAATAACTTGTTATGAGATTGTAGCTCATTATCATCAAACGGCTGACTGATTCAGTGATGTGGAACCTCAGAATAGCTTGTTATGAGATTACAACTCATTATCATCGAACGATTGATCGATTCGATGATGTGGAACCTCAAAACAACTTGTTATGAGATTAAAACTCATTATCATCGAACGGTTGATCAATTCGGTGATGTGGAACCTCAGAATAGCATGTTATGAGATTATAAGTCATTATCATTGAATGGTTGACCGATTCGGCGATGTGGAACCTCAGAATGGCTTGTTATGGGATTGCAGGTCATTATCATCGAATGGTTGACCGATTAAGTGATGTGAAACCTCAGAATAGCTTGTTATGAGATTAAAACTCATTATCATTGAACGGTTGACCGATTCAGTGATGTAGAACATCAAAACAGCTTGTGATGAGATTATAGCTGATTATCATTAAACGGTTGACCGATTCGGCAATGTAGAACCTCAGAATGGCTTATTATGAGATTAAATCTGAACGATTTGGTGATGTGGAACCTCAGAATAGCTTGTTATGAGACTGTAGCTTATTATCATCGAACGGTTGACCGATTCAATGATGTGGAACCTCAGAATAGCTTGTTATGAGATTACAACTCATTATCATTGAACGGTTGATTGATTCGGCAATGTGGAACCTCAGAACAGCTTGTTATGAGATTACAACTCATTATCACCGAACGGTTGATCGATTCAGCGATGTGGAACCTCAGAATGGATTGTTATGAGATTACAACTCATCATCATCGAATGGTTGACCGATTTGGTGATGTGGAACCTCAGAACAACTTGTTATGAGATTGCAGCTGATTATCATCGAACGATTGACCAATTTGGCGATGTGGAACCTCA
This sequence comes from Thuja plicata, assembly GCA_018584345.1. Classification (NCBI taxonomy): domain Eukaryota; kingdom Viridiplantae; phylum Streptophyta; class Pinopsida; order Cupressales; family Cupressaceae; genus Thuja; species Thuja plicata. Next base: position 150,873 of record MU218333.1, on the reverse strand, counting down.
GAATGGCTTGTTATGAGATTACAACTCATTATCATTGAATGCTTGACCGATTCGGCGATGTTGAACCTTAGAATGGCTTGTTATTAGATTACAACTCATTATCATCGAACGGTTGACCAATTTGGCGATGTGGAACCTCAGAACAACTTGTTATGAGATTGCAGCTCATTATCATCGAACAGTTGACCGATTCAGTGATGTGGAACCTCAGAATAGATTGTTATGAGATTACAACTCATTATCATCAAACGGTTGACCGATTCAGTGATGTGGAACCTTAGAACAGCTTGTTATGAGGTTGCAGCTCATTATCATCGAGCGGTTGACCGATTCGGTGATGTGAAACCTCAGAACTGCTTGTTATGAGATTGTAACTCATTATCATCAAACGATTGATTGATTTGGTGATGTGGAACCTCAGAACAGCTTGTTACGAGATTACAACTCATTATCATCGAACGGTTGATCAATTCGGCGATGTGAAACCTCAGAATGGCTTGTTATGAGATTACAACTCATTATCATCAAACAGTTGACTGATTAAGCAATGTGGAACCTCAGAATAGGTTGTTATGAGATTGCAGCTCATTATCATCAAATGGTTGACCGATTTAGCATTGTGGAACCTTAGAACAACTTTTTATGAGATTACAACTCATTATCATCGAATGGTTCACCAATTTGGCGATGTAGAACATCAGAACAGCTTGTTATGAGATTATAGTTGATTATCATCGAACGGTTGACCGATTCGGTGATGTGGAACCTCAGAACAACTTGTTAAAAGATTACAACTCATTATCATTGAAAGGTTGACCAATTCAGTGATGTGGAACCTCAGAATAGCTTGTTATGAGATTACAACTCATTATCATCAAACGGTTGACCGATTCGGCGATGTAGAATATTAATATAGCTTGTTATGAGATTGCAGCTGATTATCATTGAATGGTTGACCGATTCGGCAATGTGGAACCTAAGAACAACTTGTTATTAGATAAAAACTCATTATCATCGAACAGTTGACCAATTCAGTGACGTGGAACCTCAAAACAACTTGTTATGAGATTGCAGCTCATTATCATCGAATGGTTGACCAATTCGGCGATGTGGAACCTTAGAATGACTTGTTATGAGATTACAACTCATTATCATGAAACGATTGACCGATTTGGTGATGTGGAACCTCAGAAAAACTTGTTATGAGATTGCAACTCATTATCATCAAACGATTGACTGATTCGGCGATGTGGAACCTCAGAACAACTTGTTATGAGATTACAACTCATTATCATCAAACGGTTGACTGATTCAGCGATGTAGAACATCAGAATAGCTTGTTATGAGATTGCAGCTAATTATCATAGAATGGCTGACCAATTCGGCGATGTGGAACCTCAGAATAGCTTATTATGAGATTACAACTCATTATCATCAAACGGTTGACCAATTCAGCGATGTGGAACCTCAGAACAACTTGTTATGAGATTATAAATCATTATCATCAAACGGTTGACCGATTCGACGATGTAGAACATCAGAATAGCTTGTTATGATATTACAGCTGATTATCATCGAATGATTGACTGATTCGTTGATGTGGAACCTCAAAACAGCTTGTTATGATATTACAACTCATTATCATTGAACGGTTGACCGATTTGGCAATGTGAAACCTCAAAATAGCTTGTTATGAAATTGTAGCTGATTATCATCGAATGGTTGACTGATTCGGCAATGTGGAACCTCAAAACAACATGTTATGAGATTACAACTCATTATCCTTGTACAATTGATTGATTTAGCGATATGGAACCTCAGAATGGCTTTTTATGAGATTACAACTCATTATCATCGAATGGTTGACCGATTTGGCGATGTGGAACCTCATAACAACTTGTTATGAGATTGCAGCTCATTATCATCGAACGATCGACCAATTTAGTGATGTGAAACCTTAGAACAGCTTGTTATGAGATTGTAGCTCATTATCATCAAACAGTTGACCGATTCGGTGATGTGGAACCTCAGAATAGCTTGTTATGAGATTACAACTCATTATCATCAAACAGTTGACCGACTTGACAATGTAGAACATTAGAACAACTTATTATGAGATTATAGCTGATTATCATCAAATGGTTGATCGATTCGGCGATGTGGAACCTCAGAAGGGCTTGTTATGAGATTACAACTCATTATCATCGAACGGTTGACCGATTTGGTGATGTGGAACCTCATAATAACTTGTTATGAGATTGCTGCAGATTATCATCGAACGGTTGACCGATTCGGTGATGTGGAACCTCAGAATAGCTTGTTATGACATTATAACTCATTATCATCAAACGGTTGATCGATTTGGTGATGTGGAATGTCAGAATAGCTTGTTATGAGATTACAACTCATTATCATCAAACGGTTGATCGATTCGGTGATGTGGAACCTCAGAATGGCTTGTTATGAGATTACAACTCATTATCATCAAATAGCTGACAGATTCAGTGATGTGGAACCTCAAAATAGCTTGTTATGAGATTGCAGCTCATTATCATCAAATGGTTGACCGATTTGGTGATTTCAAACCTCATAACAACTTGTTATGAGATTACAACTCATTATCATCGAATGGTTGACCGATTCGGCGATGTGAAACCTTAGAACGGCTTGTTATCAGATTAAAACTCATTATCATTGAACGGTTGACCGATTCGGTGATGTGGAACCTCAGAACAACTTGTTATGAGATTGCAGCTCATTATCATCAAACAGTTGACCGATTTGGCGATGTGGAACCTCAGAATAGCTTGTTATGAGATTTTAACTCATTATCATCGAACGGTTGAGTGATTAAATGATGTGGAACCTCAGAACGGCTTGTTATGAGATTATAACTCATTATCATTGAACGGTTGACCGATTCAGTGATGTGGAACCTCAGAATGGCTTGTTATGAGTTTACAACTCATTATCATCGAACGGTTGACCAATTCGGCGATGTGGAACCTCAGAACAGCTTGTTCTGAGATTGCAGCTCACTATCATCGAACGGTTGACTGATTTGGCGATGTAGAACCTCAGAACAACTTGTTATGAGATTGCAACTCATTATCATTAAACGGTTGATGGATTCAGCGATGTGGAACCTCAGAATAGCTTGTTATGAGATTAAAACTCATTATCATCAAACGGTTGATCGATTCGGCGATGTGGAACCTTAGAACGGCTTGTTATGAGATTACAACTCATTATCATCAAACGGTTGACCGATTCGGCGATGTGGAAGCTCAGAATAACTTGTTATGAGATTGGAGCTGGTTATAATCGAACGGTTGACCGATTCGGCGACGTGGAACCTCAAAATAGCTTGTTATGCGATTGCAGCTGATTATCATCGAACAGTTGACCGATTCAATGATGTGGAACCTTAGAATAGCTTGTTATCAGATTACAACTCATTATCATCAAACGGTTGATCGATTCGGTGATGTGGAACCTCAGAATGACTTGTTATGAGATTACAACTCATTATCATCAAACAGTTGACCGATTCGGCGATGTGGAACCTCAGAATAGCTTGTTATGAGATTGCAGCTCATTATCATCGAACGGTTGATCGATTCAGTGATGTGGAACCTCAGAACAACTTGTTATGAGATTATAACTCATTATCATCGAATGGTTGACTGATTCGGCAATGTAGAACATCAGAATAGCTTGTTATGAGATTGTAGCTGATTATCATCGAACGGTTGACCAATTCAATGACGTGGAATCTCAGAACGGCTTGTTATGAGATTACAACTCATTATCATCGAACATTTGACCGATTCGGCAATGTGGAACCTTAGAATGGCTTATTATGAGATTACAACTCATTATCATCAAATAGTTGACCAATTCAGCGATGTGGAACCTTAGAACAGCTTATTATGAGATTGCAGCTCATTATCATCAAATAGTTGACTGATTTGGCGATGTGGAACCTCAGAACGGCTTGTTATGAGATTGCAACTCATTATCATCAAATGATTGATCGATTTCGCAATGTGGAACCTCAGAATAGCTTGTTATGAGATTACAACTAATTATCATTGAATAGTTGATCGATTTGGCGATGTGGAACCTTAGAATGGCTTAGTATGAGATTACAACTCATTATCATCAAACGGTTGACCGATTCGGCAATGTGGAACCTCAGAACAGCTTGTTATGAGATTGCAGCTCATTATCATCAAACGGTTGACTGATTCGGCGATGTGGAACCTCAGAATAGCTTATTATGAGATTATAAATCATTATCATCGAATGGTTGACCGATTCGGCAATGTAGAATATCAGAACAGCTTGTTATTAGATTGCACCTAATTATCATCAAACGGTTGACTGATTCGGTGATGTGGAACCTTAGAACAGCTTGTTATGAGATTAAAACTCATTATCATTGAACGGTTGACCGATTCGGCGATGTGGAACCTCAGAACAGCTTGTTATGAGATTGCAGCTCATTATCATCAAATGGTTGACCGATTTGGCGATGTGGAACCTCAGAAAAGCTTGTTCTGAGATTACAACTCATTATCATCGAACGGTTGACCAATTCAGTGATGTAGAACATTAGAACAGCTTGTTATGAGATTGCAACTAATTATCATCAAATGGTTGACCGATTCAGTGATGTGGAACCTCAAAATGGCTTGTTATGAGATTACAACACATTATCATCGAACGCTAGATTGATTCGGCAATGTGGAACCTTAGAACGGCTTGCTATGAGATTACAACTCATTATCATCAAACGGTTGATCGATTCGGCGATGTGGAACCTTAGAACAACTTGTTATGAGATTGCAGCTCATTATCATCGAACGGTTGACTGATTCGGCGATCTAGAACCTCAGAACAACTTGTTATGAGATTACAACTCATTATCATCAAATGGTTGACCAATTCAGCGATGTAGAATATCAAAATAGCTTGTTATGAGATTACAGTTGATTATCATCGAATGGTTTACCGATTCGGCATTGTGGAAACTCAGAATGGCTTGTTATGAGATTACAACTCATTATCATCGAATGGTTGACCAATTAGGTGATGTAGAACCTCAGAACAACTTGTTATGAGATTACAGTTGATTATCATCAAACAGTTGACCAATTCGGTGATGTGGAATCTCAAAATAGATTGTTATAAGATTACAACTCATTATCATTGAACGGTTGATCGATTCAGTGATGTAGAACCTCAGAACAGCTTGTTATGAGATTACAACTCATTATCATCAAACGGTTGACCGATTCAGTGATGTGGAACCTCAGAATGGCTTGTTATGAGATTATAACTTATTATCATCGAACGGTTGATCAATTTGGCGATGTGGAACCTCAGAATAGCTTGTTATGAGACTACAACTCATTATCATCAAACGGTTGACCAATTCAGTGATGTGGAACCTCAGAACAACTTGTTATGAGATTGCAGCTCATTATCATCAAACGGTTGACCAATTTAGTGATGTAAAACCTCAGAACAGCTTGTTATGAGATTACAACTTATTATCATCGAATGGTTGACCGATTCAGCGATGTAGAACATCAGAACGGTTGATGAATTCAGCAATGTGGAACCTCAGAATAGCTTGTTATGAGATTACAACTTATTATCATCGAACGGTTGATCGATTCAGTGATGTGGAACCTCAGAACAGCTTGTTATGAGATTACAACTCATTATCATCAAACGGTTGACCGATTCGGCAATGTGGAACCTCAGAATAGTTTGTTATGAGATTACAACTCATTATCATCAAACGGTTGACTGATTCAGTGATGTAAAACATTAGAATAGCTAGTTATGAGATTGCAGCTGATTATCATCGAACGGTTGACCAATTCGGTGATGTGGAACCTCAGAATGGCTTGTTATGAGATTACAACTCATTATCATCAAACAGTTGACCGATTTGGCGATGTGGAACCTCAGAATGACTTGTTATGAGATTACAACTCATTATCATTGAACGGTTGACCAATATGGTGATGTAGAACCTCAGAATAGCTTGTTATGAGATTGCAGCTCATTATCATCGAACGGTTGATCGATTCAATGATGTGGAACCTCATAACAGCTTGTTATGAGATTATAGCTCATTATCATCAAACGGTTGACCAATTCAGTGATGTAGAACATTAGAACAGCTTGTTATGAGATTGCAGCTGATTATCATCAAATGGTTGACCGATTCGGCAATGTGGAACCTCACAAGGGCTTGTTATGAGATTAGAACTCATTATCATCGAATGGTTGACCGATTTGGCAATGTGCAACCTCAGAATAGCTTGTTATGAGATTATAGCTAATTATCATCAAACGGTTGACCGATTCAGTGATATAGAATCTCAGAACAGCTTGTTATGAGATTACAACTCATTATGATTGAACGGTTGATCGATTCGGTGATGTGGAACCTCAGAATGGCTTGTTATGAGATTACAACTCATTATCATCAAACGATTGACTGATTCAGTGATGTGGAACCTCAGAATAGCTTGTTATGAGATCGGAGCTGATTATCATCGAATGGTTGACTGATTCAGCGATGTGGAACCTCAAAATGGGTTGTTATGAGATTACAACTCATTATCATTGAACAGTTGACCGATTCAGCGATGTGGAACCTCAGAATAACTTGTTATGAGATTGCAGCTGATTATCATCAAACGGTTGACCGATTCGGCAATGTCGAACCTTAGAATAGCTTGTTATGAGATTACAACTCTTATCATCAAACGGTTGACCAATTTGGTGATGTGGAACCTTAGAACAACTTGTTATGAGATTACAGCTCATTATCATTGAACGGTTGACCGATTTGGCGATGTGCAACCTCAGAACAGCTTGTTATGAGATTGTAACTCATTATCATCAAATGGTTGATTGATTCGGTGATGTGAAACCTCAGAATGGATTGTTATGAGATTACAACTCATTATCATCAAATGGTTGACCAATTTGACAATGTAGAACCTCAAAACAGCTTGTTATAAGATTGCAGCTCATTATCATCAAACAGTTGACTGATTCGGTGATGTGGAACCTTAGAACAACTTGTTATGAGATTATAACTCATTATCATCGAACAGTTGATCGATTCGATGATGTAAAACATCAGAACAGCTTGTTATGAGATTGTAGCTGATTATCATCAAACGGTTGACTGGTTCAACGATGTGGAACCTCAGATCGGCTTCTTATGAGATTGCAACTCATTATCATCGAATGGTTGACCAATTTGGGGATGTGGAACTTTAAAAAAGCTTGTTATAAGATTGCAGCTGATTATCATCAAATGATTGACCGATTCGGTGATGTGGAACCTCAGAATGGCTTGTTATAACATTACAACTCATTATCATCGAACGGTTGACCGATTCGGCGATGTGGAACCTCAGAACGACTTGTTATGAGATTACAACTCATTATTATCAAATGGTTGACCAATTTGGTGATGTGGAACCTCAGAATATCTTGTTATGAGATTGCAACTCAATATGATCAAACGGTTGACCGATTCGGTGATGTAGAACCTCAGAATAGCTTGTTAGGAGATTGCAACTCATTATCATCGAACGGTTGATCGATGCGGCAATGTGGAACCTTAGAAGAGCTTGTTATGAGATTACAACTCATTATCATTGAACGGTCGACTGATTTGATGATGTGGAACCTCAGAATAGCTTGTTATGAGATTACAACTCATTATCATCGAATGGTTGACCAATTCGGCGATGTAGAACATCAGAATAGCTTGTTATGAGATTGAGGCTGATTATCATCGAATGATTGATGGATTTGGCAATGTGGAACCTCATAACGTCTTGTTATGAGATTACAACTCATTATCATTGAACGGTTGACTGATTCAGCAATGTGAAACCTCAGAACAACTTGTTATGAGATTGTAGTTGATTATCATTGAATGGTTGACCGATTTGGTGATGTGGAACCTCAGAACAACTTGTTATGAGATTACAAGTCATTATCATTAAATAGTTGATTGATTCAGTGATGTGGAACCTCAGAACAACTTGTTATGATATTACAACTCATTATCATCGAACGGTTTATCAATTCGGTGATGTGAAACCTCAGAATGGCTTGTTATGAGATTACAACTCATTATCATCGAACGGTTGACCAATTCAGTGATGTGGAACCTCAGAATAGCTTGTTATGAGATTGCAGCTCATTATCATCGAATGGTTGACCGATTCAGTGATGTGGAACCTCACAACAGCTTGTTATGAGAGTACAACTCATTATCATCGAATGATTGACCAATTCGGTGATGTGGAACCTCAGAATGGCTTGTTATAAGATTACAACTCATTATCATCAAATGCTTGACTGATTCAGCGATGTGGAACCTCAGAATAGCTTGTTATGAGATTGTAGTTGATTATCATCGAATAGTTGACTGATTTCATGATGTGGAACCTCAGAATAGCTTGTTATAAGATTAAAACTCATTATCATTGAACGGTTGACCGATTTGGCGATGTGGAAACTTAGAATGGATTGTTATGAGATTACAACTCATTATCATCAAACAGTTGACCAATTCGGCGATGTAGAACCTCAGAACAGCTTGTTATGAGATTGCAGCTCATTATCATCGAACGGTTGACCGATTTGGTGATGTGGAACCTTAGAATAGCTTGTTATGAGGTTGCAACTCATTATCATAGAACGGTTGATCGATTCGGTGATGTGGAATCTCAGAAAAGCTTGTTATGAGATTCCAACTTGTTATCATCGAATGGTTGATCGATTTAGCAATGTGGAACCTCAGAATGACTTGTTATGAGATTATAACTCATTATCATCAAATGGTTGACTGATTTGGTGATGTGGAACCTCATAAAAGCTTGTTATGAGATTGCAGCTCATTATCATCAAACGGTTGACTGATTCAGCAACGTAGAACCTTAGAATAACTTATTATGAGATTATAACTCATTATCATCGAACAGTTGACCGATTCAGCGATGTAGAACCTCATAACAACTTGTTATGAGATTGTAGCTGATTATCATTGAACGGTTGACCGATTCGGTGATGTGGAACCTTAGAATGGCTTGTTATGAGATTAACACTCATTATCATCAAATAGTTGACTAATTCGGTGATCTGGAACCTCAGAATAGCTTATTATGAGATTGTAGTTGATTATCATCGAACAGTTGACTGATTCGCCAATGTGGAACCTCAGAACAGCTTGTTATGAGATTACAAATCATTATCATCAAATGGTTGATCGATTCGGCAATGTGGAACCTCAGAATGGCTTATTATGAGATTACAACTCATTATCATTGAACGGTTGACCAATTCGGCGATGTGGAGCGTCAGAATAGCTTGTTATGAGATTGCAGGTGATTATCATCAAATGGTTGACTGATTCGGCGATGTGGAACCTCAGAATGACATGTTATGAGATTACAACTCATTATCATCGAACGGTTGACCAATTCGGCAATGTGGAGCCTTAGAATGGCTTATTATAAGATTACAACTCATTATCATCAAATGGTTGACCAATTTAGCGATGTGGAACCTCAGAATAGCTTGTTATGAGATTGCAGCTCATTAACATCGAACGGTTGACCGATTCGGTGATGTGGAACCTAAGAACAACTTGTTATGAGATTGCAACTCATTATCATCAAACGGTTGATCGATTTGGTGATGTGGAACCTCAGAATAGCTTGTTATGAGATTACAACTCATTATCATCAAACGGTTGATCAATTCGGTGATGTGGAACCTCAGAATGGCTTGTTATGAGATTATTAGTCATTATCATCGAATGATTGACTGATTCGGCGATGTCGAATCTCGGAATAACTTGTTATGAGATTGTTGCTCATTATCATTGAATGGTTGACTAATTCAGCGATGTAGAACCTCAGAATAGCTTGTTATGAGATTAAAACTCATTATCATTAAATGGTTGGGCGATTCGGTGATGTAGAACATCAAAATAGCTTGTTATGAGATTATAGCTGATTATCATCGAACGGTTGACCGATTCGGCAATGTGGAACCTCAGAACGACTTGTTATGAGATTACAACTCATTATCATCAAACGGTTGACCGATTCGGTAATGTGGAACCGCAGAACAGCTTGTTATGAGATTACAGCTGATTATCATCGAACGGTTGACTGATTCGGCGATGTGGAACCTCAGAATAGCTTGTTATGAGATTACAACTCATTATCATCAAATGGTTGATCGATTTGGTGATGTGGAACCTCAGAATAGCTTGTTATGACATTACAACTCATTATCACCGAACGGTTGATTGATTCCGCGATGTGGAACCTCAGAATGGCTTGTTATGAAATTACAACTCATTATCATTGAATGGTTGATCGATTTGGTGATGTGGAACCTCAGAATAGCTTGTTATGTGATTGCAGCTAATTATCATCGAACGGTTGACCAATTCGGCGATGTGGAACCTTAGAATGGCTTGTTATAAGATTACAACTCATTATCATCGAACGGTTGACCGATTCGGTGAT
>MU218333.1:77295-140231 GCA_018584345.1 Thuja plicata | reverse complement strand
GTGGAACCTCAGAATGGCTTGTTATGAGATTACAACTCATTATCATCGAACGGTTGACCAATTTGGCGATGTGGAACCTCAGAATAGCTTGTTATGAGATTGCAACTCATTATCATCAAACGGTTGACTGATTAAGTGATGTGGAACCTCAGAATAGCTTGTTATGAGATTACAACTCATTATCATCGAACAGTTGACCGATTCGGTGATGTGGAACCTTAGAACAACTTGTTATGAGATTGCAGCTCATTATCATCGAACGGTTGACCGATTCAGGGATGTGGAACCTCAGAACAGATTATTATGAGATTACAACTCATTATCATTAAACGGTTGATCAATTCGGTGATGTGGAACATCAAAACGGCTTGTTATGAGATTCTTAGTCATTATCATCAAATGGTTGATCGATTCAACGATGTGAAACCTCAGAACAATTTGTTATGAGATTACAGCTCATTATCATCGAATGGTTGACGGATTCAGCGATGTAGAACCTCAAAATAGCTTGTTATGAGATTAAAACTCATTATCATTGAACGGTTGACCAATTCGGTGATGTAGAACATCAGAACAACTTGTTATGAGATTATAGCTGATTATCATCAAACAGTTGACCGATTCAGCAATGTGGTACTTCAAAATGGCTTGTTATGAGATTACAACTCATTATCATCAAACGGTTGACCGATTTGGCAATGTGGAACCTCAGAACAACTTGTTATGAGATTATAGCTAATTATCATTGAACGGTTGACAAATTCAATGATGTGGAACCTCAAAATAGCTTGTTATGAGATTACAACTCATTATCATGGAATGGTTGATTGATTCGATGATGTGGAACCTCAGAATAGCTTATTATGAGATTACAAGTCATTATCACCAAACGGTTGATCGATTCTACAATGTAGAACCTCAGAATGGCTTGTTATGAGATTACAACTCATTATCATTGAATGGTTCACTGATTTGGCGATGTGGAACCTCAGAATAACTTGTTATGAGATTGTAGCTGATTATCATCGAACGGTTGACCGATTTAGTGATGTGGAACCTCAGAATGGCTTGTTATGAGATTACAACTCATTATCATTGAATGGTTGACCAATTCGGTGATGTGGAACCTTAGAACAACTTGTTATGAGATTGTAGCTCATTATCATCTAACGATTGACCGATTCAGTGATGTGGAACCTAAAAATAGCTTGTTATGAGATTACAACTTATTATCATCAAACGGTTGACCGATTCGGCAATGTGGAACCGTAGAACAGGTTGTTATGAGATTGCAGCTCATTATCATTGAACGGTTGACTAATTCGGCGATGTGGAACCTCAGAACAACTTGTTATGAGATTGCAACTCATTATCATCGAACAGTTGATCGATTCGGTGATGTGGAACCTCAAAATAGCTTGTTATGAGATTACAACTCATTATCATCAAACGGTTGATCGATTCGGTGATGTAGAACATTAGAACAATTTGTTATGAAATTGTAGCTGATTATCATCGAATGGTTGACCGATTCGACAATGTGGAACCTCAGAACAGCTTGTTATGAGATAAAAACTCATTATCATCGAATAATTGACCAATTCGGTGATCTGGAACCTCAGAATAGCTTGTTATGAGATTGCAGCTCATTATCATCGAAGGGTTGACTGATTCAGCGATGTGGAACCTCAGAATAGCTTGTTATGAGATTATAACTCATTATCATCGAACGGTTGATTGATTCGGTGATGTGGAACCTCAGAATGGCTTATTATGAGATTACAACTCATTATCAATGAACGATTGACCGATTCGACGATGTGGAACCTCAGAACAGCTTGTTATGAGATTGCAACTCATTGACCGATTGACCGATTCGGCAATGTAGAACATCAGAACAGCTTGTTATGAGATTGCAGCTGATTATCATCAAACGGTTGACCAATTCGGTGATGTGGAACCTCAGAACAGCTTGTTATGAGATTACAACTCATTATCATCGAACGGTTGACTGATTTAGCGATGTAGGACATCAGAATAGCTTGTTATGAGATTGCAGCTGATTATCATCAAACGGTTGACCAATTCGGCAATGTGGAAACTCAGAATAGCTTGTATGAGATTACAACTCATTATCACCAAATGGTTGACCAATTCAGTGATGTAGAACCTCAAAATAGCTTGTTATGAGATGACAACTCATTATCATCAAACGGTTGATCGATTTGGTGATGTAGAACATCAAAAAAGCTTGTTATGAGATTACAGTTGATTATGATCGAATGATTGACTGATTCGGTGATGTGAAACCTCAGAATGGCTTGTTATGAGATTACAACTCATTATCATCGAACGGTTGACCGATTCGGCAATGTGGAACATCAGAATAGCTTGTTATGAGATTGCAGCTGATTATCATCGAACGGTTGACTGATTCGGTGATGTGGAACCTCAGAATAGCTTGTTATGAGATTACAACTCATTATCACCGAACGGTTGACCGATTTGGTGATGTAGAACATCAGAACAACTTCTTATGAGATTGCAGCTGATTATGATCGAATGATTGACTGATTCGGTGATGTGGAACCTCTGAATAGCTTGTTATGAGATTACAACTTATTATCATCGAATGATTGACTGATTCGGTGATGTGGAACCTCTGAATAGCTTGTTATGAGATTACAACTCATTATCATCGAACAATTGATTGATTCAATGATGTGGAACCTCAGAATGGCTTGTTATGAGATTACAACTCATTATCATCAAATGGTTGACCAATTTGGTGACGTGGAACCTCAGAACAACTTGTTATGAGATTGCAGCTCATTATCATTGAACGGTTGACCAATTCAATGATGTGAAACTTCAGAATAACTTGTTATGAGATTGCAACTCATTATCATCAAATGGTTGACCAATTTGGTGATGTGGAACCTCAGAATAGCTTGTTATGAGATTACAACTTATTATCATTGAACGGTTGACCGACTCAGCAATGTAGAACATTAGAACAGCTTGTTATGAGATTATAGCTGATTATCATCAAACGGTTGACCGATTCAGCGATGTGGAACCTCAGAACGGCTTGTTATGAGATTACAACTCATTATCTTCGAACAGTTGACCGATTTAGTGATGTGGAACCTCAGAATAGCTTTTTATGAGATTGTTGCAGATTATCATTGAACGATTGACTAATTCGGTGATGTGGAACCTTAGAATAGCTTCTTCTGATATTACAACTCATTATCATCAAACGGTTGATCGATTTGGTGATGTAGAACCTCAGAACAGCTTGTTATGAGATTACAACTCATTATCATCGAACGGTTGATAAATTTGGATATGTGGAACCTCAAAATGGCTTGTTATGAGATTACAACTCATTATCATTGAATAGTTGACTGATTCGGCGATGTGAAACCTCAGAACAACTTGTTATGAGATTGCAGCTCATTATCATCGAACGGTTGACTGATTTAGTGATGTGGAACCTCAAAATAATTTGTTATGAGATTACAACTTATTATCATCGAACGGTTGATTGATTCAGTGATGTGGAACCTCAGAATAGCTTGTTATGAGATTACAACTCATTATCATCGAATGGTTGATCAATTCGGTGATGTGGAACCTCAGAATGGCTTGTTATGAGATTATAAGTCATTATCATCAAATGGTTGACTGATTCGGTGATGTGGAACCTCAGAATAGCTCGTTATGAGATTGCAGCTCATTATCATCGAACGGTTGACTGATTCAGCAATGTGGAACCTTAGAATAGCTTGTTATGAGATTAAAACTCATTATCATTGAACGGTTGACTGATTCAGTGATGTAGAACATCAGAACAACTTGTTATGAGATTATAGCTTATTATCATCAAATGGTTGACCGATTCAGTAATTTGGAACCTCAGAACAGCTTGTTATGAGATTACAACTCATTATCATCAAACGGTTGACCAATTCAGTGATGTGGAACCTCAGAAGAGCTTTTTATGAGATTGTAACTGGTTATCATTAAACGGTTGACCGATTCGATAATGTAGAACCTCAGAATAGCTTGTTATGGGATTACAACTCATTATCATCAAACGGTTGATCGATTTGGCGATGTGGAACCTCAGAATAGCTTATTATGAGATTACAACTCATTATCACTGAACGGTTGATCGATTCAGTGATGTGGAACCTCAGAATGGCTTGTTATGAGATTACAACTCATTATCATCAAACGGTTGACGGATTTGGTGATGTGGAACCTCAGAACAGCTTGTTATGAGATTGCAGCTGATTATCATCGAACGATTGACCAATTCGGTGATGTGGAACCTCAAAATGGCTTGTTATGAGATTACAACTCATTATCATTGAACGGTTGACCGATTCAGCAATGTAGAACCTCAGAATGGCTTGTTATGAGATTACAACTCCTTATCATCGAACGGTTGACAATTTCAGCGATGTGGAACCTCAAAATATCTTGTTATGAGATTGTAGCTCACTATCATCGAATGGTTGACCGGTGATGTGGAACCTTAGAATAGCTTTTTATGAGATTACAACTCATTATTATCAAACGGTTGACCGATTTGGCGATGTGGAACCTTAGAATAGCTTGTTATGAGATTGCAACTTATTATCATCGAATGGTTGACCGATTCGGCGATGTGAAACCTCAAAACAACTTGTTATGAGATTGCAACTCATTATCATCGAACGGTTGATCAATTCAGTGATGTGGAACCTCAGAACAGCTTGTTATGAGATTACAACTCATTATCATCGAACGGTCGATCAATTCGGTGATGTGGAACCTCAGAAGGGCTTGTTATGAGATTACAACTCATTATCATCAAATAGTTGACTGATTCGGCGATGTGAAACCTCAGAATAGATTGTTATGAGATTGGAGCTCATTATCATCAAACGGTTGACCGATTTAGCGTTGTGGAACCTTAGAATAGCTTGTTATGAGATTGCAACTCATTATCATCGAATGGTTGACCAATTCGGTGATGTAGAACATCAGAACAACTTGTTATGTGATTATAGCTGATTATCATCGAACGGTTGACCGATTCGGCAATGTGGAACCTCAGAACAACTTGTTATAAGATTACAACTCATTATCATTGAATGGTTGACCGATTCAGCGATGTGGAACCTCAGAACATCTTGTTATGAGATTACAGCTGATTATCATTGAACGGTTGACCGATTCGGCGATGTGTAACCTCAGAATAGTTTGTTATGAGATACAACTCATTATCATCGAACGGTTGATCGATTTGGCAATGTGGATACTTAGAATAGCTTGTTATGAGATTACAACTCATTATCATCGAACGGTTGACCGATTCGGCGATGTGGAACCTCATAATAGCTTGTTATGAGATTACAACTCATTATCATTGAACGGTTGACCGATTCGGCGATGTAGAACATTAGAACAGCTTGTTATGAGATTGCAGTTGATTATCATTGAACGGTTGACTGATTCGGCAATGTGGAACCTCATAATAGCTTGTTATAAGATAAAAACTTATTATCATCAAATAGTTGACCAATTCAGTGATATGGAACCTCAGAACAATTTGTTATGAGATTGCAGCTCATTATCATCAAACGGTTGACCAATTCGGCGATGTGGAACCTCAGAATGGCTTGTTATGAGATTACAACTCATTATCATGAAATGGTTGATCAATTCGGTGATGTGCAACCTCAGAACGGGTTATTATGAGATTACAACTCATTATCATCGAATGATTGATCAATTCGGCGATGTGGAACCTCATAACAGCTTGTTCTGAGATTATGACTCATTATCATTGAATGGTTAACTGATTTGGCGATGTGGTACCTCAGAACAGCTTGTTATGAGATTACAACTCATTATCGTTGAATGGTTGACCGATTCAGCGATGTAGAACATCAGAATAGCTTGTTATGAGATTGCAGCTGATTATCATCGAATTGTTGACCAATTCAGTGATGTGGAACCTCAGAACAACTTATTATGAGATTACAACTCATTATCATCAAACGGTTGACCAATTCAATGATGTGGAGCCTCAGAACAGCTTGTTATGAGATTACAACTCATTATCATCGAACGGTTGACCGATTCGGCGATGTAGAACATTAGAACAACTTGTTATGAGATTACAGCTGATTATCATCGAATGATTGACTGATTCAGTGATGTGGAGCCTCAAAATGGCTTGTTATGATATTACAACTCATTATCATCGAACGGTTGACCGATTTGGCGATGTGGAACCTCAAAATAGCTTGTTATGAGATTGCAACTGATTATCATCGAATGGTTGACCGATTTGGTGATGTGGAACCTCAGAACAGCTTGTTATGAGATTACAACTCATTATCATCAAACAATTAATTTATTTGGCGATGTGGAACCTTAGAATGGCTTGTTATGAGATTACAACTCATTATCATCGAATGGTTGACCGATTTGGTGATGTGGAACCTCAGAACAACTTGTTATGAGATTGCAGCTCATTATCATCAAACGGTCGACCAATTCAGCGATGTGGAACCTCAGAATAGCTTGTTATGAGATTGCAGCTCATTATCATCAAACGGTTGACCGATTTGGCGATGTGGAACCTCAGGATAGCTTGTTATGAGATTAGAACTCATTATAATCGAACGGTTGACCAATTCAGCAATGTAGAACATTAGAATAGCTTGTTATGAGATTATAGCTGTTTATCATCAAATGGTTGACTGATTCGGTGATGTGGAAGCTCAGAAGGGCTTGTTATGAGATTACAACTCATTATCATCAAATGGTTGACCGATTCGGTGATGTGGAACCTCAAAATAGCTTGTTATGAGATTACGGCAGATTATCATCGAATGGTTGACCAATTCGGCGATGTGGAACATCAGAATAGCTTGTTATGACATTACAACTCATTATCATCAAACGGTTGATCGATTCGGCAATGTGGAACCTTAGAATAGCTTGTTGTAAGATTACAACTCATTATCATTGAACGGTTGATCGATTCGGTGATGTGGAACCTCAGAACTGCTTGTTATGAGATTATAACTCATTATCATTGAATAGTTGACCGATTCGGCGATGTGGAACCTCAAAATAGCTTGTTATGAGATTGCAGCTCATTATCATTGAACGGTTGACCGATTCGGTGATGTGGAGCCTCAGAATAGCTTGTTATGAGATTATAACTCATTATCATCTAATGGTTGACCGATTCAGCGATGTAGAACATCAGAACAGCTTGTTATGAGATTGAAGCTAATTATCATCAAACAGTTGAGCGATTAAGTGATGTGGAACCTCAGAATGGTTTCTTATGAGATTACAACTCATTATCATTGAACGGTTGACCAAGTCGATGATGTGGAACCTCAGAATGGCTTGTTATGAGATTACAACTCATTATCATCAAATGGTTAACCAATTCAGTGATGTGGAACCTCAGAACAGCTTGTTTTGAGATTGCAGCTTATTATCATCGAATGGTTGACTGATTCGGCAATGTGGAACCTCAGAACAACTTGTTATGAGATTGCAACTTATTATCATCAAACGGTTGATTGATTCGGCGATGTGGAACCTCAGAATAGCTTGTTTTGAGATTAAGACTCATTATCATCAAACGGTTGATCGATTTGGCAATTTGGAACCTTAGAATGGTTTGTTATGAGATTACAACTCATTATCATCGAACGGTTGACCGATTCGGTTATGTGAAACCTTAAAACAACTTGTTATGAGATTGCAGCTCATTATCATTGAACGGTTGACTGATTCGGTGATGTGGAACCTCAAAATAGCTTGTTATGAGATTGCAGCTGATTATCATCGAACAGTTGACCGATTCAGCAATGTGGAACCTTAGAATAGCTTTTTATGAGATTATAACTCATTATCATCAAACGGTTGATCGATTCGGTGATGTGGAACCTTAGAATGACTTGTTATGAGATTACAACTCATTATCATCAAACAGTTGACCGATTCGGTGATGTGGAACCTCAGAATAGCTTGTTATGAGATTGCAGCTCATTATCATTGAATAGTTGACCAATTCAGTGATGTGGAACCTCAAAATAGCTTGTTATGAGATTACAACTCATTATCATCGAACGGTTGACCGATTCGGCAATGTAGAACATTAGAACAACTAGTTATGAGATTGCAGTTGATTATCATCGAATAGTTGACTGATTCAGCGATGTGGAATCTTAGAATGGCTTGTTATGAGATTACAACTCATTATCATCGAACATTTGACCGATTCGGCGATGTAGAACCTTAGAATAGCTTATTATGAGATTACAACTTATTATCATCAAATAGTTGACTGATTCGACGATGTGGAACCTCAGAATAGCTTGTTATGAGATTGCAACTCATTATCATCAAACGGTTGATCGATTTGACGATGTGGAACTTCAGAACAGCTTGTTATGAGATTACAACTCATTATCATCGAATGGTTGATTGATTTGGCGATGTGGAACCTTAGAATGGCTTGTTATGAGATTACAACTCATTATCATCGAACGGTTGACTGTTTCGACAATGTGGAACCTCAGAACAACTTGTTATGAGATTGCAGCTCACTATCATCGAACGGTTGATTGATTCGGCGATGTGGAACCTTAGAATAGCTTGTTATGAGATTATAACTCATTATCATCGAATGGTTGACCGATTTGGTGATGTAGAACATCAGAACAACTTGTTATGAGATTGCAGTTGATTATCATCGAATGGTTGACCGATTCGGTGATGTGGAACCTCAGAACAACTTGTTATGAGATTACAACTCATTATCATTGAACGGTTGACCGATTCGGCGATGTGGAACCTCAGAACAGCTTGTTATGAGATTGTAGCTCATTATCATCGAACGGTTGACCGATTCGGCGATGTGGAACCTCAGAATAGCTTGTTATGAGATTACAACTCATTATCATCAAACGGTTGACCGATTCAGCGATGTAGAACATCAGAATAGCTTGTTATGAGATTGCAACTAATTATCATCAAACGATTGACTGATTCGGTGATGTGGAACCTCAAAATGGCCTGTTATGAGATTACAACTCATTATCATCAAATGCTTGATTGATTCGGCGATGTGGAACCTTAGAATAGCTTGTTATGAGATTACAACTCATTATCATCAAACGGTTGACCGATTCGGCGATGTGGAACCTTAGAATAGCTTGTTATGAGATTGCAGCTCATTATCATCGAACAGTTGACTGATTCGGCGATGTGGAACCTCAGAACAACTTGTTATGAGATTACAACTCATTATCATCAAACAGTTGACCGATTCGGTGATGTAAAATTTTAGAATAGCTTGTTATGAGATTGCAGTTGATTATCATCGAATGGTTTACCGATTCGGCGATGTGGAACCTCAGAACGGCTTGTTATGAGATTACAACTCATTATCATTGAACGGTTGACCGATTCAGTGATGTGGAACCTCAGAACAACTTGTTATGAGATTGCAGTTGATTATCATCAAACGGTTGACCAGTTCGGCGATGTGGAATCTCAGAATAGCTTGTTATAAGATTACAACTCATTATCATTGAACGGTTGATTGATTCAGTGATGTGGAACCTCAGAACAACTTGTTATGAGATTACAACTTATTATCATCGAACGGTTGATCGATTCGGTGATGTGGAACCTCAGAATGGCTTGTTATGAGATTACAACTGATTATCATCGAACGGTTGACCGATTTGGTAATGTGGAACCTCAGAATGGCTTGTTATGAGATTACAACTTATTATCATAGAACGGTTGACCAATTTGGCGATGTGAAACCTCAGAACAGCTTGTTATGAGATTGCAACTCATTATCGTCGAACAGTTGACCGATTTAGCGATGTGGAACCTCAGAACAGCTTGTTATGAGATTACAACTCATTATCATCGAACAGTTGACTTATTCAGTGATGTAGAACATCAGAACGGTTGATCGATTCAGCAATGTGGAACCTCAGAACAGCTTGTTATGAGATTACAACTCATTATCATCGAACGGTTGATAGATTCGGTGATGTCGAACCTCAGAACGGCTTGTTATAAGATTACAACTCATTATCATCGAACGGTTGACCGATTCGGCAATGTGGAACCTCAGAACAGCTTGTTATGAGATTACAACTCATTATCATCGAACGGTTGACCGATTCGATGATGTAGAACATCAGAATAGCTTGTTATGAGATTGCAGCTGATTATCATCAAACGGTTGACCAATTCGGCGATGTGGAATCTCAGAATGGCTTGTTATGAGATTTTAACTCATTATCATCAAATGGTTGACCGATTCGGCGATGTGGAACCTCAAAATGGCTTGTTATGAGATTACAACTCATTATCATCGAACGCTTGACCAATTTGGTGATGTGGAGCCTCAGAATAGATTGTTATGAGATTGCAGCTCATTATTATCGAACGGTTGACCGATTCAATGATGTGGAACCTCAGAACAACTTGTTATGAGATTACAACTTATTATCATCGACCGGTTGACCAATTTGGTGATGTAGAACATCAGAACAGCTTGTTATGAGATTGCAGCTGATTATCATCGAATAGTTGACCAATTTAGCAATGTGGAACCTCAGAACGACTTGTTATGAGATTACAACTCATTATCATCGAGTGGTTGACCGATTTGGCGATGTGCAACATGAGAATAGCTTGTTATGAGATTACTGATGATTATCATCAAATGGTTGACTGATTCAGTGATGTGGAACCTTAGAACAACTTGTTATAAGATTATAACTCAGTATGATTGAACAGTTGATCGATTCGGTGATGTGAAACCTCAGAACGGCTTGTTATGAGATTACAATTCATTATCATCGAACGGTTGAACGATTCGGCGATGTGGAACCTCATAATAGCTTATTATGAGATTGCAACTTAATATCATCGAACAGTTGACCGATTCGGTGATGTGGAACCTCAGAACAACTTGTTATGAGATTACAACTCATTATCATCAAACAGTTGACCGATTCGATGATGTAGAACATTATAATATCTTGTTATGAGATCGGAGCTGATTATCATCAAATAGTTGACTGATTCAGCGATGTGGAACCTCAAAATGGCTTGTTATGAGATTACAACTCATTATCATCGAACAGTTGACCGATTCGGCGATGTGGAACCTCAGAACAACTTGTTATGAGATTGTAGCTGATTATCATCAAACGGTTGACCAATTCGGCAATGTGGAACCTTAGAACAACATGTTATGAGATTACAACTCATTATCATCAAACGGTTGACCAATTTGGTGAATGGTTGACCGATTTAGCAATGTGGAAGCTCAGAACAACTTATTATGAGATTGTAACTCATTATCATCAAATGGTTGATTGATTCGGTGATGTGGAACCTCAGAATGGCTTGTTATAAGATTACAACTCATTATCATCGAATGGTTGACCAATTTGGTGATGTGGAACCTCAGAACAACTTGTTATGAGATTACAGCTCATTATCATCGAATGGTTGACCGATTGGTGATGTAGAACCTTAGAATAGCTTGTTATGAGATTACAACTCATTATCATCGAACGGTTGATCGATTCGGCGATGTAGAACATCAGAACAACTTGTTATGAGATTGCAGCTGATTATCATCAAATGGTTGACTGGTTTGGCAATGTGGAACCTCAGAACGAGTTGTTATGAGATTACAACTCATTATCATCGAATGGTTGACCAATTTGGGGATGTGGAACTTTAGAAAAGCTTGAGATTGTAGCTGATTATCATCAAACGATTGATCGATTTGGTGATGTGGAACCTCAGAATGGCTTCTTATGACATTACAACTCATTATCATCAAACGGTTGATCGATTCGGCGATGTGGAACCTTAGATTGGCTTGTTATGAGATTACAACTCATTATCATCAAACGGTTGACCAATTTGGTGATGTGGAACCTCAGAACAGCTTGTTATGAGATTGCAACTCAATATCATCAAACGGTTGATCGATTCGGTGATGTAGAACCTCAGAATAGCTTGTTAGGAGATTGCAACTCATTATCATCGAATTGTTGATTGATGCAGCAATGTGGAACCTCAGAACAACTTGTTATGAGATTACAACTCATTATCATTGAACGGTTGATGTATTCAGTGATGTGGAACCTTAGAACGGCTTGTTATGAGATTACAACTCATTATCATCAAACGGTTGACTGATTTGGTGATGTGGAACCTTAGAACAGCTTGTTATGAGATTGCAGCTCATTATCATCAAACAGTCGACTGATTCAGTGATGTGGAACCTCAAAATGGCTTGTTATGAGATTATTAGTCATTATCATCGAATGGTTGACCGATTTGGCAATGTGGAACCTCAGAATAGCTGGTTATGAGATTGTAGCTTATTATCATCGAATGGTTGACTGATTCAGCAATGTAGAACCTCATAATAGCTTGTTATGAGATTTAAACTCATTATCATTGAACGGTTGACTGATTCAGTGATGTAGAACATCAAAATAGCTTGTTATGAGATTATAGCTGATTATCATCAAACGGTTGACTGATTTGGCAATGTGGAACCTCAGAACGGCTTGTTATGAGATTACAACTCATTATCATAAAACAGTTGACCGATTCAGCGATGTGGAACCTCAGAACAGCTTGTTATGAGATTGCAGCTGATTATCATCGAATGGTTGACTGATTCGGCGATGTGGAACCTAAGAATAGGTTTTTATGAGATTACAACTCATTATCATCAAACAGTTGATCAATTTGGTGATGTGGAACCTCAGAATAGCTTGTTATGAGATTACAACTCATTATGACTGAACAGTTGATCAATTCTGTGATGTGCAACCTCAGAATGGCTAGTTATGAGATTACAACTCATTATCATTGAATGGTTGATCGATTTGGTGATGTGGAACCTCAGAACAGCTTGTTATGAGATTACAGCTGATTATCATTGAACGGTTGACCAATTCAGCGATGTGGAACCTCTGAATGGCTTGTTATGAGATTATAACTCATTATCATCAAACAGTTGATCGAGTTGATGATTGGGAACCTCAGAATGGCTTGTTATGAGATTACAACTCATTATCATCGAACGGTTGACCAATTTGGTGATGTGGAACCTCAGAAATAGCTTGTTATGAGATTGCAGCTTATTATCATCGAATGGTTGATCGATTCAGTAATGTGGAACCTCAAAATAGCTTGTTATGTGATTACAACTCATTATCATTGAACGGTTGACTGATTCAGCGATGTGGAACCTTAGAACAACTTGTTATGAGATTGTAGCTCATTATCATCGAACCGTTGACCGGTTCGGCGATGTGGAACCTCAAAATAGCTTGTTATGAGATTGCAACTTATTATCATCGAACGGTTGATCAATTCAGTGATGTGGAACCTCAGAACAGCTTGTTATGAGATTACAACTCATTATCATCAAACAGTTGATCAATTCGGCAATGTGGAACCTCAGAATAGCTTGTTATGAGATTACAACTCATTGTCATCACACAGTTGACTGACTCGGTGATGTGGAACCTCAGAATAGATTGTTATGAGATTGCAGCTCATTATCACCAAATGGTTGACCGATTTAGTGTTGTGGAACCTTAGAACAACTTGTTATGAGATTACAACTCATTATCATTAAACGGTTTACCGATTCGGTGATTTAGAACATCAGAACAACTTGTTATGAGATTATAGCTGATTATCATCAAACGGTTGACCGATTAAGCGATGTAGAACCTTAGAACAACTTGTTATAAGATTACAACTCATTATCATTGAACGGTTGACCAATTCGACGATGTGGAACCTCAGAATAGCTTGTTATGAGATTACCGCTAATTATCATTGAATGGTTGACTGATTCGGCGATGTGGAACCTTAGAATAGCTTGTTATGAGATACAACTCATTATCATCAAATGGTTGATCAATTCGGCGATGTGGAACCTCAGAATAGCTTGTTATGAGATTATAACTCATTATCATCGAATGGTTGACCGATTCCGCAATGTGGAACCTCTGAATAGCTTGTTATGAGATTACAACTCATTATCATCAAATGATTGACCGATTCGGCGATGTAGAACATCAGAAGAGCTTGTTATGAGATTGCAATTGATTATCATCAAACGGTTGACTGATTCGGCAATGTAGAACCTCAGAACAGCTTGTTATGAGATAAAAACTTATTATCATTGAACAGTTGACCAATTCGGTGATGTGGAACCTCAGAACAGCTTGTTATGAGATTACAGCTCATTATCATTGAACGGTTGACTGATTCGGTGATGTGGAACCCTAGAATGGCTTGTTATGAGATTACAACTTATTATCATTGAACAGTTGATCGATTCAATGATGTGGAACCTCAGAATAGCTTATTATGAGATTACAACTCATTATCATCGAATGATTGAATGATTCGGTGATGTGGAACCTCAGAACAGCTTGTTATGAGATTGCAACTCATTATCATCGAACGGTTGACTGATTCGGTGATGTAGAACCTCAGAACAACTTGTTATGAGATTACAACTCATTATCATCAAACGATTGATCGATTCAATGATGTAGGACATCAGAATAGCTTATTATGAGATTGCAGTTGATTATCATCGAATGGTTGACCAATTCGGTGATGTGGAACCTCAGAACAGCTTGTTATGAGATTATAACTCATTATCATCAAACGGTTGACCGATTCAGAGAAATGGAACCTCAGCATAGCTTGTTATGAGATTACAACTCATTATCATCGAACGGTTGACCGATTCGGCGATGTAGAATATCAAAATAGCTTGTTATTAGATTGCAGCTGATTATCATCGAATGATTGACTGATTCGGTGATGTGGAACCTCAGAACGGCTTGTTATGAGATTACAACTCATTATCATCGAATGGTTGACTGATTCAGTGATGTGGAACCTCAGAATAGCTTGTTATGAGATTGTAGCTGATTATCATCGAACGGTTGACCGATTCGGCGATGTGAAATCTCAGAATAACTTGTTATGAGATTACAACTCTTTATCATCGAACAATTGATTGATTCAGTGATGTGGTACCTCAGAATGGCTTGTTATGAGATTACAACTCATTATCATCGAATGGTTGACCGATTTGGCTATGTGGAACCTCAAAATAACTTGTTATGAGATTGTAGCTCATTATCATCGAATGGTTGACCAATTCAGCAATGTGGAACCTTAGAACAGCTTGTTATGAGATTGCAGCTCATTATCATCAAACGGTTGACCGATTGAGCAATGTGGAACCTCAGAATAGCTTGTTATGAGATTAAAACTCATTATCATCGAACGGTTGACCGATTCAGCAATGTAAAATATTAAAACAACTTGTTATAAGATTATAGATGATTATCATCAAACGGTTGACCAATTCGGTGATGTGGAACCTCAGAACGGCTTGTTATGAGATTACAACTTATTATCATCAAACGGTTGACCGATTTGGTGATGTGGAACCTCAGAATAGCTTGCTATGAGATTGCTGAAGATTATCATTGAACGGTTGACCGATTCAGTGATGTGGAACCTTAGAATAGCTTGTTATGACATTACAACTCATTATCATCAAACGGTTGATCGATTTGGCAATGTGGAACCTCAGAACAGCTTGTTATGAGATTACAACTCATTATCATTGAATGGTTGATCGATTCGGTGATGTGGAACCTATGAATTGCTTGTTATGAGATTACAACTCATTATCATCGAATAGTTGACCGATTCGGTGATGTGGAACCTCAGAACAACTTGCTATGAGATTGCAGCTCATTATCATCGAACGGTTGACCGATTCAGTGATGTGGAACCTCAGAACAGGTTGTTATGAGATTACAACTCATTATCATCGAACGGTTGATCGATTCGGTGATGTGGAACCTCAGAATAGCTTGTTATCAGATTGCAACTCATTATCATCAAACGATTGATCAATTCATTGATGTGGAACCTCAGAATAGCT
The DNA here is from genome assembly GCA_018584345.1 of Thuja plicata. Classification (NCBI taxonomy): domain Eukaryota; kingdom Viridiplantae; phylum Streptophyta; class Pinopsida; order Cupressales; family Cupressaceae; genus Thuja; species Thuja plicata. The sequence continues at coordinate 124,147 of MU218333.1, read as the reverse complement.
TGTTATGAGATTATAAATCATTATCATCGAATGGTTGACCGATTCAGCGATGTAAAACCTCAGAACAGCTTGTTATGATATTGGAGCTCATTATCATTGAATGGTTGACTGATTCAGCAATGTGGAACCTCAGAATAGCTTGTTATGAGATTAAAACTCATTATCATTGAACGATTGACCGATTTGGTGATGTAGAACATTAGAATAGCTTGTTATGAGATTATAGCTGATTATCATCGAATGGTTGACCGATTCAGCAATGTGGAACCTCAGAATGGCTTGTTATGAGATTACAACTCATTATCATCAAATGGTTGATCGATTCAGTGATGTGGAGCCTGAGAATAGCTTGTTATGAGATTGTAGCTGATTATCATTGAACGGTTGACTGATTTGACAATGTGGAACCTCCAAATAGCTTATTACGAGATTACAACTCATTATCATCGAACGGTTGATCGATTCGGTGATGTGGAACCTCAGAACAACTTGTTATGAGATTACAACTCATTTTCACCGAACGGTTGATCTATTCGGTGATGTGGAACCTCAGAATGGCTTGTTATGAGATTACAACTCATTATCATCGAACGGTTGACCAATTTGGCGATGTGGATTCTCAGAACAGCTTGTTATGAGATTGCAGCTGATTATCATCGAAAAGTTGACCAATTCGGTGATGTGGAACCTCAGAATGGCTTGTTATGAGATTACAACTCATTATCATCAAATTGTTGACCGATTTGGCGATGTGGAACCTTAGAACGGCTTGTTATCAGATTACAACTCATTATCATCAAACGGTTGACCAATTCATCGATGTGGAACCTCAGAACAACTTGTTAGAGATTATAACTCATTATCATCGAATGGTTGACCGACTCGGTGATGTAGAAAATCAGAAAACTTTGTTATAAGATTGCAGTTGATTATCATCGAACGGTTGAGCGATTCAGTGATTCAGAACCTTAGAATGGCTTGTTATGAGATTAAAACTCATTATCATTGAATGGTTGACCGATTCGGCGATGTGGAACCTTAGAATGGCTTATTATGAGATTATAACTCATTATCATCAAACGGTTGATCGATTCGGTGATATGGAACCTCAGAATAGCTTGTTATGAGATTAAAACTCATTATCATCAAACGGTTGATCGATTCGGCAATGTGGAACCTCAGAACAACTTGTTATGAGATTACAACTCATTATCATCGAACGGTTGATCGATTTGGTGATGTGGAACCTCAGAACAACTTGTTATGAGATTGCAGCTCATTATCATCGAATCGTTGACCGATTTGGCGATGTGGAACCTCAAAAGAGCTTGTTATGAGATTGCAGCTGATTATCATCGAACAGTTGACCGATTCAGCGATGTGGAACCTTAGAACAGCTTGTGATGAGATTACAACTCATTATCATCAAACGGTTGATCGATTCGGTGATGTGGAACCTCAGAATGACTTGTTATGAGATTTCAACTCATTATCATCAAACAGTTGACCGATTCGGCGATGTGGAACCCCAGAATAGCTTGTTATGAAATTGCAGCTCATTATCATCGAACGGTTGACCGATTCAGCGATGTGGAACCTCAGAACAACTTGTTATGAAATTATAACTCATTATCATCGAACAGTTGACCGATTCGGCAATGTAGAACATCAGAATAGCTTGTTATGAGATTGCAGTTGATTATCATTGAACGCTTGACCGATTCGGCGATGTGGAATCTCATAATGGCTTGTTATGAGATTAGAAGTCATTATCATTGAACATTTGACCGATTCGGCAATGTGGAACCTCAGAACGGCTTATTATGAGATTGCAACTCATTATCATCGAACAGTTGACCAATTCGGCGATGTGGAACCTCAGAACAACTTGTTATGAGATTGCAGCTCATTATCATCAAATAGTTGACTGATTCGGCAATGTGAAACCTCTGAATAGCTTGTTATGAGATTGCAACTCATTATCATCAAACGGTTGATCAATTCGGCGATGTGGAACCTTAGAAGAACTTGTTATGAGATTACAACTCATTGTCATGGAACAGTTGATCGATTTGGCGATGTGGAACCTTAGAACGGCTTGTTATGAGATTACAACTCATTATCATCGAACGATTGACCGATTCGGCAATGTGGAACCTCAGAACAGCTTGTTATGAGATTACAGCTCATTATCATCAAACGGTTGACCGATTCGGCGATGTGAAACCTCAGAATAGCTTTTGATGAGATTATAACTCATTATCATCGAATGGTTGACCGATTCAGCGATGTAGAACATCAGAATAGCTTGTTATGATATTATAGCTGATTATCATCGAACGGTTGACCGATTTGACAATGTGGAATCTCAGAACGGCTTATTATGAGATTACGATTCATTATCATTGAACGGTTGACTGATTCGGTGATGTGGAACCTCAGAACAGCTTGTTATGAGATTGTAGCTCATTATCATCAAATGATTGACCGATTCGATGATGTAGAACCACATAATAGCTTGTTATGAGATTACAACTCATTATCATCGAACGGTTGACCGATTCAATGATATAGAATATCAAAATAGCTTGTTATGAGATTGCAGCTAATTATCATCGAACGGTTGACTGATTCGGTGATGTGGAACCTCAAAATGGCTTGTTATGAGATTACAACTCATTATCATCGAATGGTTGACCAATTCGGTGATGTGGAACATCAGAACAGCTTGTTATGAGATTGTAGCTGATTATCATTGAATGGTTGACTGATTCGGCGATGTGGAACCTCACAACAGCTTGTTATAAGACTATAACTCATTATCATCGAATAGTTGATTGATTTAGCGATGTGGAACATCAGAACGGCTTGTTATGAGATTACAAATTATCATCAAATGGTTGACCGATTCGGCGATGTGGAACCTCAGAATAGCTTGTTATGAGATTGCAGATCATTATCATCGAAGGGTTGACCAATTTGGTGATGTGGAGCCTCAAAATACCTTATTATGAGATTGCAGCTTATTATCATCAAATGGTTGATCAATTTGGCGATGTGGAACCTCTAAATAGCTTGTTATGAGATTACAACTCATTATCATCGAATGGTTGACTGATTCGGCGATGTAGAACATCAGAACAGCTTGTTATGAGATTGTAGCTGATTATCATCGAACAGTTGACCAATTTGGAAATGTGGAACCTCAGAATGGCTTGTTATGAGATTACAACTCATTATCATTGAATGGTTGATCGATTTGGCAATGTGGAACATCAGAATAGCTTGTTATGAGATTGCAGCAGATTATCATCGAACGGTTGACCGATTCGGCGATGTGGAACCTCAAAATAGCTTGTTATGAGATTACAACTCATTATCATCGAACGGTTGATCGATTCGGTGATGTGGAACCTCAGAATAGCTTTTTATGAGATTATAACTCATTATCATCAAATGGTTGATCGATTCGGCGATGTGGAACCTCAGAACGGCTTGTTATGAGATTACAACTTATGATCATCGAACAGTTGACCGATTCAGCGATGGGGAACCTTAGAATAGCTTGTTATGAGATTGCAGCTCATTATCATCGAATGGTTGACCGATTTGGCAATGCGGAACCTCAGAATAGCTTGTTAGAAGATTACAACTCATTATCATCGAATGGTTGACCGATTCGGTGATGTAGAACATCAGAATAGCTTGTTATGAGATTGCAGCTGATTATCATCGAACGGTTGAGCGATTTGGCGATGTGGAACCTCAGAGGGACTTGTTATGAGATTACAACTTATTATCATCGAACGGTTGACAAATTCGGCAATGTGGAACCTAAGAACAACTTGTTATAAGATTGCAGCTCATTATTATCGAACTGTTCACCGATTCGGTAATGTGGAATCTCAGAACAACTTTTTATGAGATTGTAACTCATTATCATCAAACGGTTGATCGATTCGGCGATGTGGAACCTTAGAATAGGTTGTTATGAGATTACACCTCATTATTATCGAACGGTTGATCGATTCGGCGATGTGGAACCATAGAATGGCTTTTTATGAGATTACAACTCATTATCATCAAATGGTTGACCGATTTGGCGATGTGCAACCTCAGAATAGCTTGTTATGAGATTGTAGCTCATTATCATCAAATAGTTGACTGATTCGGTGATGTGGAACCTCAGAATAGCTTGTTATGAGATTACAACTCATTATCATCGAACGGTTGACTGATTCAGCGATGTAGAACATCAGAACAACTTGTTATGAGATTGCAGATGATTATCATCGAATGGTTGACCAATTTGGCGTGTGGAACCTCAGAATGGCTTGTTATGAGATTACAACTCATTATCAATGAACGGTTGACAGATTTGGTGATGTGGAACCTCAAAATAGTTTGTTATGAGATTGTAGCTGATTATCATCGAATGGTTGACCGATTCGGCGATGTGGAACCTCAGAACAGCTTGTTATGACATTACAACTCATTATCATTGAACGGTTGGTCGATTTGGCGATGTGGAACCTTAGAATAGCTTGTTATAAGATTACAACTCATTATCATCAAACGGTTGATCGATTTGACAATGTGGAACCTCAGAATGACTTGTTATGAGATTACAACTCATTATCATCAAACGGTTGACCGATTCGGCGATGTGAAACCTCAGAATAGCTTGTTATGAGATTGCAGCTTATTATCATCAAATGATTGACCGATTCGGCGATGTGGAACCTCAGAACAACTTGTTATTAGATTACAACTCATTATCATCAAACAGTTGACCGATTCGGCGATGTAAAACATCAAAAGAGCTTGTTATGAGATTGCAACTCATTATCATCGAATGGTTGACCGATTCGGCGATGTGGAACCTCAAAATAGCTTTTTATGAGATTGCAACTCATTATCATCGAACGGTTGATCGATTAGGCAATGTGGAACCTCAGAACAGCTTGTTATGAGATTACAACTCATTATCATCGAACGGTTGATCAATTCGACGATGTGGATGCTCAGAACGGCTTGTTATGAGATTACAACTCATTATCATCGAATGGTTGACTAATTTAGTGATGTGGAACCTCATAAGAGCTTGTTATGAGATTGTAGCTCATTATCATCAAATGGTTGACCGATTTGGCATTGTGGAACCTCAGAACAGCTTGTTATGAGATTACAACTCATTATCATCCAACGGTTGACCGATTCGGTGATGTAGAACATTAGAATGACTTGTTATGAGATTGTAGCTTATTATCATCGAACAGTTGACTAATTCGGTGATGTGGAACCTCAGAATGGCTTGTTATAAGATTGCAACTCATTATCATCAAATGATTGACCGATTCAGTGATGTGGAACCTTAGAACAACTTGTTATAAGATTACAGCTGATTATCATTGAACGGTTCACCGATTTGGTGATGTGGAACCTTAGAACAACTTGTTGTGAGATTACAACTCATTATGATTGAACGGTTGATCAATTTGATGATGTGGAACCTCAGAGCGACTTGTTATGAGATTACAACTGATTATCATCGAACGGTTGATCAATTCAGCGATGTAGAACCTCAGAATGGCTTGTTATGAGATTACATCTCATTATCATCGAACGGTTGACCGATTCGGCGATGTGGAACCTTAGAACAACTTGTTATGAGATTGCAGCTCATTATCATTGAATGGTTGACCGATTTAGCGATGTGGAACCTCAGAACAGCTTGTTATGAGATTACAACTCATTATCATGAAACGGTTGACCAATTTAGTGATGTAGAAAATCAAAACAGCTTGTTATGAGATTGCAACTGATTATCATCAAACGGTTGACCGATTCGGTGATGTGGAACCTCAGAATAGCTTGTTATGAGATTACAACTCATTATCATCAAACGGTTGACTGATTCGGCGATGTGGAACCTCAGAACAGCTTGTTATGAGATTACAACTCATTATCATCGAACGGTTGATCGATTGAGCGATGTGGAACCTCAGAACGGCTTGTTATGAGATTATAACTCATTATCGTCGAATTATTGACCGATTCAGCGATGTGGAACCTCAGAATAGCTTGTTATGAGATTGCAGCTCATTATCTTCAAATGGTTGACTGATTCGGCAATGTGGAAGCTTAGAACAGCTTGTTATGAGACTACAACTCATTATCATCAAATGGTTGACCGATTCGGCGATGTAGAATATCAGAATAGCTTGTTATGAGATTATAGCTGATTATCATCGAACGGTTGACCGATTCGGCGATGTGGAACCTCAGAACGGCTTGTTATGAGATTACAACTCATTATCATCAAATGGTTGACCGATTCAGCAATGTGGAACCTCAGAACAACTTGTTATGAGATTGCAGCTCATTATCATCGAATGGTTGACCGATTCAGTGATGTGGAACCTTAGAATAGCTTGTTATGAGATTGTAGCTCATTATCATCGAATGGTTGACCAATTCGGTGATGTGGAACCACAGAATAGCTTGTTATGAGATTGCAACTCATTATCATTGAACGATTGATCGATTTGGCGATGTGGAACCTCAGAACAACTTGTTATTAGATTACAACTCATTATCATAGAACTATTGATCGATTCGGCGATGTGCAACCTCAGAACAGCTTGTTATGAGATTACAGCTTATTATCATTGAATAGTTGATTGATTTAACAATGTGGAACCTCAGAATAGCTTGTTATGATATTGCAGCTCATTATCATCAAACGGTTGACTGATTCGGCGATGTGGAACGCTAGAACAGCTTGTTATGAGATTACAACTCATTATCATCGAACGGTTGATCAATTCAGCGATGTAGAACATCAAAATGGCTTATTATGAGATTGCAGCTGATTATCATCAAACGGTTGACCGATTTGGCAATGTGGAACCTCAGAACGACTTGTTATGAGATTACAACTCATTATCATCAAACGGTTGACCAATTTGGTGATGCAGAACCTCAGAATAGATTGTTATGAGATTGCAGCTGATTATCATCAAATGGTTGACCGATTTGGCAATGTGGAACCTCAAAACAACTTGTTATGAGATTACAACTCATTATCATCAAATGGTTGATTGATTTGGTGATGTGGAACCTCATAACGGCTTGTTATGAGATTACAACTCATTATTATTAAACGGTTGACCGATTTGGCAATGTGGAACCTCAGAACAACTTGTTATGAGATTACAACTCATTATCATCAAACGGTTGACCGATTCAGTGATGTAGAATATCAGAACAACTTGTTATGAGATTACAGCTGATTATTATCAAACGATTGACCGATTTGGTGATGTGGAACCTGAGAACGGCTTGTTATGAGATTACAACTCATTATCATCAAATGATTGACTGATTTGATGATGTGGAACCTCAGAATAGCTCGTTATGAGATTGCACCTGATTATCATCAAATGGTTGACCGATTTAGAACTGTGGAACCTCAGAATAGCTTGTTATGAGATTACAACTCATTAACATCAAATGGTTGATCGATTTGACAATGTGGAACCTCAAAACAACTTCTTATGAGATTACAACTCATTATCATCGAACGGTTGATCGATTTAGTGGAACCTCAGAATAGCTTGTTATGAGATTACAACTCATTATCATCACACTGTTGACCGATTTGATGATGTGGAACCTTAGAATACCTTGTTATGAGATTACAGCTGATTATCATCAAACTATTGACTGATTCGGTGATGTGGAACCTCAGAATGGCTTGTTATGAGATTACAACTCATTATCATCAAACGGTTGACCGATTCGGTGATGTGGAACCTCAGAATGGCTTGTTATGAGATTACAACTTGTTATCATCGAACGGTTGAGAAATTTGGTGATGTGGAACCTCAGAATAGCTTGTTATGAGATTGCAGCTCATTATCATTGAACGATTGACCGATTCGGTGATGTAGAATATCAAAATAGCTTGTTATGAGATTGCAACTCATTACCATTGAACGGTTGATCGATTCGGCGATGTGGAACCTTAGAATAGCTTTTTATGAGATTACAACTCATTATCATTGAACAATTGATTGATTTGGTGACGTGGAACCTCATAACGGCTTGTTATTAGATTACAACTCATTATCATCGAACGGTTGACCAATTCGGCGATGTAGAACATCAGAACAGCTTGTTATGAGATTGCAGCTGATTATCATCGAACGGTTGATCGATTCGGCAATGTGGAACCTCAGAATGGCTTGTTATGAGATTATAACTCACTATCATCGAACAATTGACCGATTCGGCAATGTGGAACCTTAGAACAGCTTGTTATGAGATTGGAGCTGATTATCATCAAACGGTTGACTGATTCAGCAATGTGGAACCCCAGAATAGCTTGTTATGAAATTACAACTCATTATCATCAAACGGTTGATCGATTCAGTGATGTGGAACCTTAGAACAGCTTGTTATGAGACTAAAACTCATTATCATCAAATGGTTGATCGATTCAGTGATGTAAAACCTTAGAACGGCTTGTTATGAGATTACAACTCATTATCATCGAACGGTTGACTGATTCGGTGATGTAGAACCTCAGAATAGCTTGTTATGAGATTGTAGCTCATTATCATTGAATGGTTGACCAATTCAGCGATGTGGAACCTCAGAATAGCTTGTTATGAGATTACAACTCATTATCATTGAACAGTTGACTGATTCAGTGATGTAGAACATCAGAATAGCTTATTATGAGATTGCAGCTGACTATCATCAAACGGTTGACCAATTTGGCGATGTGGAACCTCAGAATGGCTTGTTATGAGATTGCAACTCATTATCATCAAACAGTTGACCGATTTGGTGATGTGGAACCTCAGAACGGCTTGTTATGAGATTACAACTCATTATCATCGAACGGTTGACCAATTCAGTGATGTGGAACCTCAGAATAGCTTGTTATGAGATTGCAGCTCATTATCATCGAACGATTGACCGATTCAGTGATGTGGAAGCTCAGAAGAGCTTGTTATAAGATTGCAACTCATTATCATCGAACGGTTGATCGATTCAGCGATGTGGAACCTCAGAATAGCTTGTTAGGAGATTACAACTCATTATCATCGAATGGTTGATCGATTTGGTGATGTGGAACCTCAGAATGGCTTGTTATGAGATTACAACACATTATCATCAAACGGTTGATTGATTTGGTGATGTGGAACCTTAGAACAGCTTGTTATGAGACTGCGGCTCATTATCATTGAACGGTTGACCAATTTGGCGATGTGGAACCTGAAAATAGCTTGTTATGAGATTACAACTCATTATCATCAAACGGTTGACCTATTCGGTGATGTAGAACATCAGAACAGCTTGTTATGAGATTACAACTGATTATTATCAAACGGTTGACTGATTTGGCGATGTGGAACCTCATAATGGCTTGTTATGAGAATATAACTCATTATCATCGAATGGTTGACCAATTTGGTGATGTGGAACCTCAGAATAGCTTGTTATGAGATTGCAGCTGATTATCATCGAACGGTTGACCGATTCCATAATGTAGAACCTCAGAATAGCTTGTTATAAGATTATAACTCATTATCATCGAATGGTTGATCGATTTAGCGATTTGGAACCTTAGAATGGCTTGTTATGAGATTACAACTCATAATCATCGAACGGTTGACTGATTCAGCGATGTGGAACCTCAGAACAACTTGTTATGAGATTATAGCTGCATATCATCAAAGGGTTGACCGATTCGGTGATTTGGAACCTCAAAACAGCTTGCTATGAGATTACAACTCATTATCATCAAATGGTTGATTAATTTGACAATGTGGAACCTTGGAACAGCTTGTTATGATATTACAACTCGTTATCATCAAGTGGTTGACTGATTCGGCGATGTGGAACCTCAAAATAGCTTGTTATGAGATTGTAGCTGATTATCATCAAACAGTTGACCGATTCGGCGGTGTGGAACCTCATAATAGCTTGTTATGAGATTACAACTCATTATCATCGAATGGTTGACCAATTCGGTGATGTGGAAACTCAGAATAGCTTGTTATGATATTATAGCTCATTATCATCAAACGGTTGATTGATTCGGTGATGTGGAACCTCAAAATAGCTTGTCATGAGATTGCAGCTGATTATCATCGAGCGGTTGACCGATATGGCGATGTGGAATGTCAGAATGGCTTGTTATGAAATTACAACTCATTATCATTGAACGGTTGACCGATTCGGTGATGTGGAACCTCAGAATAGCTTGTTATGAGATTGGAGCTGATTATCATCAAACGGTTGACCGATTCGGTGATGTGGAACCTCAGAATAGCTTATTATGAGATTACAACTCATTATCACTGAACAGTTGATCGATTCAGTGACGTGGAACCTCAGAACAGCTTGTTATGAGATTATAACTCATTATCATCGAACGGTTGATCGATTCGGTGATGTGAAACCTCATAATGGCTTGTTATTAGATTACAACTCATTATCATCAAACGGTTGACTGATTCAGCGATGTGGAACCTCAGAATAGCTTGTTATGAGATTGCCGCTGATTATCATTGAATGGTTGACTGATTCGGCGATGTGGAACCTCAGAACGGCTTGTTATGAGATTACAACTCATTATCATCGAACGGTTGACTGATTCAGCGATGTGGAACCTTAGAATGGCTTTTTATGAGATTACAACTCATTATAATCGAACGGTTGACTAATTCAGTGATGTGGAACCTTAGAACAACTTGTTATGAGATTGTAGCTCATTATCATTGAATGGTTTACCGATTCAGAAATGTGGAACCTCAAAATAGCTTGTTAGAAGATTGCAACTCATTATTATTGAATGGTTGATCAATTCGGCGATGTGGAACCTCAAAACAACCTGTTATGAGATTACAACTCATTATCATCAAATGGTTGACCGATTCAGCGATGTAAAAAATCAGAATAACTTTTTATGAGATTACAACTCATTATCATCAAATGGTTGACCGATTCGGCAATGTGGAACCTCAAAATAGCTTTTTATGAGATTGCAGCTGATTATAATTGAACGGTTGACCGATTCGATGATGTAGAACCTCAGAATAGCTTATTATGAGATTACAACTCATTGTCATCAAATAGTTGATCGATTCGGCGATGTAGAACATCAGAATAGCTTGTTTGAGATTGCAACTGATTATCATCAAACGGTTGATCGATTTGGCGATGTGGAACCTCAGAACGGCTTGTTATGAGATTACAACTCATTATCATCGAACAGTTGATCAATTCAGCGATGTTGAACCTTAGAATGGCTTGTGATGAGATTACAACTCATTATCATCAAACAGTTGACCAATTCGGTGATCTGGAACCTTAGAATAGCTTGTTATGAGATTGCAGCTCATTATCATCAAACGGTTGACCGATTCGGCGATGTGGAACCTCAAAATAGCTTGTTATGAGATTACAACTCATTATCATCAAACGGTTGACCGATTCAACAATGTAGAACATGAGAACAACTTGTTATGAGATTGTAGCTGATTATCATCGAACGGTTGACCGATTCAGCGATGTGGAACCTCAAAATGGCTTATTATGAGATTACAACTCATTATCATTAAATAGTTGACTGATTCAGCGATGTGAAACCTCAGAACAACTTGTTATGAGATTAGAGCTGATTATCATCAAACAGTTGACCAATTTGGTGAAGTGGAACCTTAGAACAAATTGTTATAAGATTACAACTGATTATCATTGAATGGTTGATCGATTCGGTGATGTGGAACCTCAGAACAACTTATTATGAGATTACAACTCATTATCATTGAATGGTTAACTGATTCGGTGATGTGGAACCTCAGAATAGGTTGTTATGAGATTGTAGCTCATTATCATCGAACGGTTAACTGATTCGGCGATGTGGAATCTCAGAATTGCTTCTTATGAGATTATAACTCATTATCATCGAATGGTTGACGGATTTGGTGATGTAGAACATCAGAATAGCTTGTTATGAGATTGCAGCTAATTATCATTGAATGGTTGATCGATTTGACAATCTGGAACTTCAAAACAGCTTGTTATGAGATTACAACTCATTATCATCGAATGGTTGACCGATTCGACAATGTGGAACCTCAGAACAGCTTTTTATGAGATTGTAGCTAATTATCATATAACAGTTGACCGATTTGGCGATGTGGAACCTTAGAACAACTTGTTATGAGATTACAACTCATTATCATTGAACGGTTGACCAATTTGGTGATGTGGAATCTCAAAACACCTTATTATGAGATTGCAGCTCATTATCATCGAACGGTTGACCGATTCACTGATGTGGAACCTCAGAATAGCTTGTTATGAGATTGCAACTCATTATCATCAAATGGTTGATCGATTTAGTGATGTAGAACCTCATAACAGCTTATTATGAGATTAAAACTCATTATCGTCGAAACGGTTGATTGATTCAGCGACGTGGAACCCCAGAATGGCTTGTTATGAGATTACAACTCATTATCATCGAATGGTTGAACGATTCGGTGATGTGGAACCTTAGAATAGGTTATTATGAGATTGCAACTCATTATCATTGAACAGTTGACTGATTCAGCGATGTGGAACCTCAAAATATCTTGTTATGAGATTACAACTCATTATCATCGAACCGTTGACCGATTCGGTGATGTAGAATATTAGAATCGTTTGTTATGAGATTGTAGTTGATTATCATCGAACGGTTGACCGATTTGGTGATGTGAAACCTCAGAATAGCTTGTTATGAGATTATAACTCATTATCATTGAACGGTTGACCGATTTGGTGATGTAGAACCTCAGAACAACTTGTTATGAGATTGTAGCTGATTATCATCAAATGGTTGACTGATTCGGCGATGTGGAACCTTAGAATAGCTTGTTATGATATTACAACTCATTATCATCAAACGGTTGATCGATTCAACAATGTGGAACCTCAGAATAGCTTGTTATGAGATTACAACTCATTATCATTGAACGGTTGATCGATTCAGCAATGTGGAACCTCAGAACTGCTTGTTATGAGATTACAACTCATTATCATCAAACGGTGGATCGATTCGGTGATGTGGAACCTTAGAACAACTTGTTATGAGATTGTAGCTCATTATCATCGAACGATTGGCTAATTCAACAATGTGGAACCTTAGAATAGCTTGTTATGAGATTACAACTCATTATCATCAAACGGTTGATCGATTTATCGATGTAGAACATCATAACATCTTGTTAAGAGATTACAGCTGATTATCATCAAACGGTTGACCGATTCGGTGATGTGGAACTTCAGAATGGCTTGTTATGAGATTATAACTCATTATCATCCAACGGTTGACTGATTCAGTTATGTGGAACCTCAGAATAGCTTGTTATGAGATTGCAGCTGATTATCATCAAACGGTTGACCGATTGAGCAATGTGGAACCTCAGAATAGCTTGTTATTAGATTACAACTGATTATCATCAAATAGTTGATCGATTTGGTGATGTGGAACCTCAGAACAGCTTGTTATGAGATTACAACTCATTATCATCAAATGGTTGACCGATTCGGCGATGTGGAACCTCAGAACAACTTGGTATGAGATTGTAGCTCATTATCATCGAACGGTTGACCGATTCAGCAATGTGGAACCTCAGAACAACTTGTTATGAGATTACAACTCATTATCATCGAACGGTTGACTAATATAGTGATGTAGAACATCAGAACAACTTGTTATGACATTGTAACTAATTATCATTGAACGGTTGACCGATTCAGCAATGTGGAACCTCAGAATGGCTTGTTATGAGATTACAAGTCATTATCATTGAACGGTTGACTGATTCAACGATGTGGAACCTCAGAATAGATTTTAATGAGATTGCAACTGATTATCATCAAACGGTTGACCTATTCGGTGATGTGGAACCTCAGAACAACTTGTTATGAGATTACAACTCATTATCATTGAATGGTTGACCAATTCGGTGATGTGGAACCTCATAATAGCTTGTTATAAGATTGCAGCTCATTATAATCGAATGCTTGACCGATTCGGCAATGCGGAAGCTCAGAATAGTTTGTTATGAGATTGCAACTCATTATCATCGAACGCTTGATCGATTTGGCAATGTGGAACCTCAGAACAACTTGTTATGAGATTACAACTCAGTATCATCGAACGGTTGATCGATTCGGCGATGTGGAACCTCAGAATAGCTTGTTATGAGATTACAACCCATTATCATTGAATAGTTGACCAATTCGATGATGTGGAACCTTAGAACAACTTTTTATGAGATTACAGCTCATTATCATCGAACGGTTGACCGATTCAGCAATGTGGAACCTCAAAATAGCTTGTTATGAGATTGCAACTCATTATCATCGAACGGTTGATCGATTCGGCGATGTGGAACCTCAGAATAGCTTGTAATGAGATTACAACTCATTATCATCAAACAGGCTGTCAATTCGGCGATGTGGAACCTCAGAACAGCTTGTTATGAGATTACAACTAATTATCATCGAACAGTTGACCAATTTGGCGATGTAGAACCTCAAAATAGCTTGTTATGAGATTGCAGCTCATTATCATTGAACGGTTGACCAATTTGGTGATGTGGAACCTCAGAACAACTTTTTATGAGATTACAACTCATTATCATTGAACGGTTGACCGATTCAGTGATGTGGAACCTCAGAATAGCTTGTTATGAGATTGTAGCTCATTATCATTGAATGGTTGACCAATTCGGTGATGTGGAACCTCAGAATAGCTTGTTATGAGATTGCAACTCATTATCATCAAACGATTGATCAATTCAGTAATGTGGAACCTCAGAACAGCTTGTTATTAGCTTACAACTTATTATCATAGAACGGTTGATCGATTCGGCGATATGCAACCTCAGAACGACTTGTTATGAGATTACAAGTCAGTATCATCGAATAGTTGACTGATTTAACAATGTGGAACCTCAGAATAGCTTTTTATGAGATTGTAGCTCATTATCATCGAACGGTTGACTGATTCAGCGATGTGGAACCTCAGAATAGCTTGTTATGAGATTACAACTCATTATCATCGAACGGTTGACAGATTCAGCGATGTAGAACATTAGAATAGCTTGTTATGAGATTGCAGCTGATTATCATCAAATGGTTGACCAATTCAGTAATGTGGAACCTCAGAACGGCTTGTTATGAGATTACAACTCATTATCATCAAACGGTTGACCGATTCGGTGATGCAAAACCTCAGAATAGCTTGTTATGAGATTGCAGCTGATTATCATCAAATGGTTGACCAATTTGGTGATGTGGAACCTCAGAATAGCTTGTTATGAGATTACTACTGATTATCATCAAATGGTTGATTGATTTCGTGATGTGGAGCCTCATAACGGCTTGTTATGAGATTAGAACTCATTATCATTGAACGGTTGACCAATTCGGTGATGTGGAACCACAGAATAGCTTGTTATAAGATTAAAACTCATTATCATCAAACGGTTGACCGATTCGGCGATGTAGAATATTAGAACAACCTGTTATGAGATTGCAGCTGATTATTATCAAATGATTAACCGATTCAGTGATGTGGAACCTCAGAATGGCTTGTTATGAGATTACAAGTCATTATCATCGAACGATTGACTGATTCAATGATGTGGAACCTCAGAATAGCTTGTTACAAGATTGCAGCTGATAATCATCGAACTGTTGACAAATTCAGAAATGTGGAACCTCAGAATAGCTTGTTATGAGATTACAACTCATTATCATGAAACGGTTGATCGATTTGACAATGTGGAACCTCAGAATAGCTTGTTATGAGATTACAACTCATTATCATCGAATGGTTGATCGATTCAGTGATGTGGAACCTCAGAATTGCTTGTTATGAGATTACAACTCATTATCATGAAACGGTTGACCAATTCGACGATGTGCAAACTTAGAATAGCTTGTTATGAAATTGTAGCTGATTATCATAAAACTATTGACCGATTCGGCAATGTGGAACCTCAGAATGGCTTGCTATGAGATTACAACTCATTATCATCAAACGGTTGACCGATTTGGCAATGTGGAACCTCAGAACGGCTTGTTATGAGATTACAACTTGTTATCATCGAACGGTTGAGAAATTTGGTGATGTGGAACCTCAGAATAGCTTGTTATGAGATTGCAGCTCATTATGATCAAATAGTTGACCGATTCGGCGATTTAGAACATCATAACAGCTTGTTATGAGATTGCAACTCATTATCATTGAACGGTTGATCGATTCGGCGATGTGGAACCTTAGAATAGCTTTTTATGAGATTACAACTCATTATCATCGAACGGTTGATTGATTTGGTGATGTGGAACCTCAGAATGGCTTGTTATGAGATTACAACTCATTATCATTAAACGGTTGACCGATTCCATGATTTAGAACATAAGAACAGCTTGTTATGAAATTGCAGCTAATTATCATCGAACGGTTGACCGATTCGGCGATGTGGAACCTCAGAACGGCTTGTTATGAGATTACAACTCATTATCATCGAACGGTTGACCGATTCGGCAATGTGGAACCTTAGAACAACTTGTTATGAGATTGGAGTTGATTATCATCAAACGGTTGACTGATTTGGTGATGTGGAACCTTAGAATAGCTTTTTATGAGATTACAACTCATTATCATCAAACGGTTGATCGATTCAGTGATGTGGAACCTTAGAACAGCTTGTTACGAGACTACAACTCATTATCATCGAATGGTTGATCGATTCAGTGATGTGGAACCTCAGAATGGCTTGTTATGAGATTATAACTTATTATCATCGAACGCTTGACTAATTCAGTGATGTAGAACCTCAGAACAGCTTATTATGAGATTTCAGCTCATTATCATCGAATGGTTGACCAATTCAGCGATGTGGAACCTTAGAATAGCTTGTTATGAGATTACAACTCATTATCATTGAACGGTTGACTGATTCAGTGATGTAGAACATCAGAACAGCTTATTATGAGATTGCAGCTGACTATCATCAAACGGTTGATCGATTCAGCGATGTGGAACCTCAGAACGGCTTGTTATGAGATTACAACTCATTATCATCAAACGGTTGACTGATTTGGCGATGTGGAACCTTAGAACGGCTTTTTATGAGATTACAACTCATTATCATCGAACGGTTGACCGATTCGGTGATGTAGAACCTCAGAACAGCTTGTTATGAGATTGCAACTCATTATCATCGAACGATTGGCCGATTCGGTGATGTGGAACCTCAGAACAGCTTGTTATGAGATTGCAACTCATTAACATCAAACGATTGATCGATTCGGCGATGTGGAACCTCAGAACAACTTGTTATGAGATTACAACTCATTATCATTGAATGGTTGATCGATTCGGTGATGTGGAACCTCAGAACGGCTTGTTATGAGATTACAACTCATTATCATCAAACGGTTGATCGATTCGGCAATGTGGAACCTTAGAACAGCTTATTATGAGATTGCGGCTCATTATCATCGAACGGTTGACCGATTCGGCGATGTGGAACCTCAGAATTGCTTGTTATGAGATTAAAACTCATTATCATCAAACGGTTGACCGATTCGGCGATGTAAAATATCAAAATAGCTTGTTATGAGATTACAGTTGATTATCATCAAACAGTTGACTGATTTGGTGATGTGGAACCTCATAATGGCTTGTTATGAGAATATAACTCATTATCATCGAACGGTTGACCAATTCAATGATGTGGAACCTCAGAATAGCTTGTTATGAGATTGCAGCTGATTATCATCGAACGGTTGACCGATTCCACAATGTGGAACCTCAGAATAGCTTGTTATGAGATTACAACTCATTATCATCGAACGGTTGATCGATTCGGCGATGTGGAACCTCAGAATGGCTTATTGTGAGATTATAACTCATAATCATTGAACGGTTGACCGATTCAGTAATGTGGAACCTTAGAACAGCTTGTTATGAGATTACAGTTGCATATCCTCAAAGGGTTGACCAATTCGGTGATGTGGAACCTTAGAATAGCTTGTTATGAGATTAAAACTCATTATCATCAAACGGTTGATTAATTCGATGATGTGGAACCTCAGAACGACTTGTTATGATATTACAACTCATTATCATCAAGTGGTTGACTGATTCGGTGATGTGGAACCTCAAAATAGCTGGTTATGAGATTGTAGCTGATTATCATCAAACGGTTGACCGATTCGGCGATGTGGAACCTCAGAACAACTTGTTATGAGATTACAACTCATTATCATCGAACGGTTGACCAATTCGGTGATGTGGAAACTCAGAACAGCTTGTTATGAGATTATAGCTCATTATTATCAAACAGTTGACCGATTCGGTGATGTGGAACCTCAAAATAGCTTGTTATGAGATTACAGCTGATTATCATCGAACGGTTGACCAATTGGTGATGTAGAACCTTAGAATGGCTTGTTATGAAATTACAACTCATTATCATTGAACGATTAACCGATTCAGTGATGTGGAACCTTAGAACAGCTTGTTATGAGATTGGAACTCATTATCATTGAATAGTTGATCGATTCAGTGATGTGGAACCTCAGAACAGCTTGTTATGAGATTATAACTCATTATCATCGAACGATTGATCGATTCGGTGATGTGGAACTTCATAATGGCTTGTTATTAGATTACAACTCATTATCATCAAATGGTTGACCGATTCGGCGATGTGGAACCTCAGAATAGCTTGTTATGAGATTGCAGCTGATTATCATTGAACGGTTGACCGATTCAGCGATGTGGAACCTCAGAATGGCTTGTTATGAGATTACAACTCATTATCATCAAACGGTTGACCGATTCGGTGATGTGGAACCTTAGAATGGCTTTTTATGAGATTACAACTCATTATCATCGAACGATTGACTAATTCTGTGATGTGGAACCTTAGAACAGCTTGTTATGAGATTGCATCTCATTATCATTAAACGGTTAACCGATTCAGTGATGTGGAACCTCAGAACAGCTTGTTATAAGATTACAACTCACTATTATCGAATGGTTGATCAATTCGGCGATGTGGAACCTTAGAACAACTTGTTATGAGATTACAACTCATTATTATCGAATGGTTGACCGATTCAGTGATGTAGAACATCAGAACAGCTTGTTATGAGATTACAACTCATTATTATAAAATGGTTGACCAATTCGGCAATGTGGAACCTCAGAATAGCTTGTTATGAGATTGCAGCTCATTATAATCGAACGGTTGACCGATTCAGCGATGTGGAACCTCATAATAGCTTGTTATGAGATTACAACTCATTATCATCAAACGGTTGACTGATTCAGCGATGTAGAACATCAGGATAACTTGATATGAGATTACAACTGATTATCATCAAACGGTTGATCGATTTGGCGATGTGGAACCTCAGGATAACTTGTTATGAGATTACAACTCATTATCATCGAACGGTTGATCAATTCAGTGATGTTGAACCTCAGAATGGCTTGTTATGAGATTATAACTCATTATTGTAAAATAGTTGACCAATTCGGTGATGTGAAACTTTAGAATAGCTTGTTATGAGATTGGAGCTCATTATCATCAAACGGTTGACCGATTCGGCGATGTGGAACCTCAGAACAGCTTGTTATGAGATTACAACTCATTATCATCAAACGGTTGATCGATTCGACAATGTAGAACATCATAACAACTTGTTATGAGATTTTAGCTGATTATCATCAAATGGTTGACCGATTTAGTGATGTGGAACCTCAGAATGGCTTATTATGAGATTACAACTCATTATCATTGAACAGTTGACCGATTCAGCGATGTGGAACCTCAGAACAGCTTGTTATGAGATTACAGCTGATTATCATCAAACAGTTGACCAATTCGGCGATGTGGAACCTTAGAACAGATTGTTATAAGATTACAAGTGATTATCATTGAATGGTTGATCGATTCGGTGATGTGGAACCTCAGAATAGCTTGTTATGAGATAACAACTCATTATCGTTGAATGGTTGACCGATTTGGTGATGTGGAACCTCAGAACAGGTTGTTATGAGATTGCAACTCATTATCATCGAACGGTTGACAATTTCAGCGATGTGGAATCTCAGAATAGCTTGTTATGAGATTACAACTCATTATCATCGAATGGTTGACCGATTTGGTGATGTAGAACATCAGAATAGCTTTTTATGAGATTGCAGCTAATAATCATATAACGGTTGACCGATTTGGCGATGTGGAACCTTAGAACAACTTGTTATGAGATTACAACTCATTATCATTGAACGGTTGACCAATTCGGCGATGTAGAACCTCAAAACACCTTGTTATGAGATTGCAGCTCATTATCATTGAACGGTTGACCGATTCAACGATGTGGAACCTCAGAATAGCTTGTTATGAGATTGCAACTTGTTATCATCGAATGGTTGATCGATTCAGCGATGTGGAACCTCAGAATAGCTTGTTATGAGATTACAACTCATTATCATCGAACGGTTGATTGATTCAATGATGTGGAACCTCAGAATAGCTTGTTATGAGATTATAACTTATTATAATCGAATGGTTGACCGATTTGGTGATGTAGAACCTTAGAATAGCTTATTATGAGATTGCAGCTCATTATCATTGAACGGTTGACTGATTCAGTGATGTGGAACCTTAAAACAACTTGTTATAAGATTACAACTCATTATCATCAAACCATTGACCGATTCAGTGATGTAGAACATTAGAATCACTTGTTATGAGATTGTAGTTGATTATCATCGAACAGTTGACCAATTTGGTTATGTGGAACCTGAGAATGGCTTATTATGATATTATAACTCATTATCATCAAACGGTTGACCGATTCGGTGATGTAGAACCTCAGAACAACTTGTTATGAGATTGTAGCTGATTATCATCAAACAGTTGACTGATTTAGCGATGTAGAACCTTAGAATAGTTTGTTATGATATTACAACTCATTATCATCAAACGGTTGATCGATTTGGCAATGTGGAACCTCAGAATAGCTTGTTATGAGATTACAACTCATTATCATCGAACGGTTGATCGATTCAGCGATGTGGAACCTCAGAACTGCTTGTTATGAGATTACAACTCATTATTATCAAACGGTTGATCGATTCGGTGATGTGGAACCTCAGAACAACTTGTTATGAGATTGCAGCTCATTATCATCGAACAGTTGGCTGATTCGGCAATGTGGAACCTCAGAACAGCTTGTTATGAGATTACAACTCATTATGATCAAACGGTTGACCGATTTGGCAATGTAGAACATCATAACATCTTGTTAAGAGATTGTAGCTGATTATCATCGAATGGTTGATTGATTCGGTGATGTGGAACCTTAGAACGGCTTGTTATGAGATTACAACTAATTATCATCCAACGGTTGACTGATTCAGTTATGTGGAACCTCAGAATAGCTTTTTATGAGATTGCAACTGATTATAATCGAACAGTTGACCGATTTGGTGATGTGGAACCTTAGAATAGCTTGTTATGAGATTACAACTCATTATCATCAAACGGTTGATCGATTTGGCGATGTGGAACCTCAGAACAACTTGTTATGAGATTAAAACTCATTATCATCAAATGGTTGACCGATTCGGCGATGTGGAACCTCAGAACAGTTTGTTATGAGATTGCAGCTCATTATCATCAAACGGTTGACCGATTCGGTGATGTGGAACCTCAGAATAGCTTGTTATGAGATTATAACTCATTATCATCGAACGGTTGACTAATTCAGTGATGTAGAACATCAGAACAACTTGTTATGACATTGCAACTGATTATCATTGAATGGTTGATCGATTCGGCAATGTGGAACCTCAAAATGGCTTGTTATGAGATTACAACTCATTATCATCCAACGGTTGACTGGTTCGGTGATGTGGAACCTCAGAATAGCTTTTTATGAGATTGCAGCTAATTATCATCAAACGGTTGACCTATTCGGTGATGTGGAACCTCAGAATAGCTTGTTATGAGATTACAACTCATTATCATCGAATGGTTGACCAATTCGGTGATGTAGAACCTCAGAATAGCTTGTTATGAGATTGCAGCTCATTATAATTGAATGCTTGACTGATTCGACAACTTGGAACCTCATAATAGCTTGTTATGAGATTGCAACTCATTATCATCGAACGCTTGATCGATTCAGCAATGTGGAACCTTAGAATAGCTTGTTATGAGATTACAACTCATTATCATCAAATAGTTGATCGATTCAGTGATGTAGAACCTCAGAACAACTTGTTATGAGATTACAACTCACTATCATTGAACGATTGACCAATTCAGCGATGTGGAACCTCAGAACAACTTGTTATGAGATTACAGCTCATTATCATTGAACGGTTGACCGATTCGGCAATGTGGAACCTCAAAATAGCTTGTTATGAGATTGCAACTCATTATCATCGAATAGTTTTTCGATTTGCCAATGTGGAACCTTAGAACAACTTGTAATGAGATTACAACTCATTATCATTGAACAGTTGATCAATTCGGTGATGTGGAACCTCAGAACGGCTTGTTATGAGATTACAACTAATTATCATCAAACAATTGACCGATTTGGCGATGTGGAACCTCAAAACAGCTTGTTATGAGATTGCAGCTCATTATCATCAAATGGTTGACCGATTCGGCGATGTGGAACCTCAGAATAGCTTGTTATGAGACTATAACTCATTATCATCAAACGGTTCACTGATTCAGCGATGTAGAACATCAGAATAGCTTGCTATGAGATTGCAGTTGATTATCATCAAACAGTTGACTGATACAACGATGTGGAACCTCAGAACAGCTTGTTATGAGATTACAACTCATTATCATCGATTGGTTGACCAATTCGGTGATGTGGAACCTCAGAATAGCTTGTTATGAGATTACAGTTGATTATCATCAAACGGTTGACCGATTCGGTGATGTGGAACCTTAGAATAGCTTGTTATGAGATTACAACTCATTATCATATAACGGTTGACCGATTCGGCGATGTGGAACCTTAGAATAGCTTGTTATGAGATTACAACTCATTATTGTCAAACGGTTGACCGATTCGGCGATGTGGAACCTCAAAATGGCTTGTTATGAGATTACAACTCATTATCATCGAATGGTTGACCGATTCGGCGATGTGGAACCTCAGAACAACTTGTTATGAGATTGTAGCTCATTATCATCAAATGGTTGACCGATTCGATGATGTGGAACCTCAGAACAGCTTGTTATGAGATTACAACTCATTATCATCAAATAGTTGACCAATTCGGCGATGTAGAATATCAGAACAACTTGTTATGAGATTGCAGTTGATTATCATCGAACGGTTGACCGATTCAGGGATGTGGAACCTCAGAATGGCTTGTTATGAGATTATAACTCATTATCACCAAACAGTTGACCGATTTGGCAATGTGGAACCTCAGAACGGCTTGTTATGAGATTACAACTCATTATCATCGAATGATTGACCAATTCGGCGATGTCGAACCTCAGAAATGCCTGTTATGAGATTGCAGCTCATTATCATCGAACAGTTGACTGATTTGGTGATGTGGGATGTCAGAATAGCTTATTATGAGATTACAACTCATTTTCATTAAATGGTTGATCGATTCAGCGATATGGAATCTCAGAACAACTTGTTATGAGATTCCAAATCATTATCATCAAACAGTTGATCAATTCGGTGATGTGGAACCTTAGAATGGCTTGTTATGAGATTACAAGTCATTATCATCGAATGGTTGACCGATTTGGTGATGTGGAACCTCAGAACAACTTGATATGAGATTGTAGCTGATTATCATCAAATAGTTGACCGATTCGGTGATGTGGAACCTCAGAATGGCTTGTTATGAGATTACAACTCATTATCATCGAACGGTTGACCGATTCGGCGATGTGGAACCTCAGAACAGCTTGTTATGAGATTACAACTCATTATCATCGAATGATTGACCAATTTTGTAATGTGGAACCTCAGAATGGCTTGTTATGAGATTGTAGCTCATTATCATCGAATGGTTGACCGATTCGACGATGTGGAACCTCAGAATAGCTTGTTATGAGATTGCAACTCATTATCATCGAACGGTTGGTTGATTCACCAATGTGGAATCTCAGAACAACTTATTATGAGATTAGAACTCATTATCAGAACTCATTGTCATCAAACGGTTGATCAATTCAGCTATGTAGAACCTCAGAACGGCTTGTTATGAGATTAAAACTCATTATCATTGAATGGTTGATCGATTCGGCAATATGAAACCTCAGAATAGCTTGTTATGAGATTGTAGCTCATTATCATCGAATAGTTGACCGATTTGGCGATGTGGAACCTCAAAACAGCTTGTTATGAGATTACAACTCATTATCATTGAACAGTTGACCAATTCGGTGATGTAGAACATCAGAACAACTTTTTATGAGATTGCAACTGATTATCATCAAACGATTGCCCGATTCGGCGATGTGGAATCTCAGAATAGCTTATTATAAGATTACAACTTATTATCATTGAACGGTTGATCAATTCGGCAATGTGGAACCTCAAAATAGGTTGTTATGAGATTACAACTCATTATCAACAAACGGTTGATCGATTCGGCGATGTGGAACCTCAGAATGGCTTGTTATGAGATTACAAATCATTATCATCAAATGGTTGACTGATTTGGTGATGTGGAACCTCAGAACAGCTTGTTATGAGATTACAACTCATTATCATCAAGCGCTTGACCAATTTGGCGATGTAAAAAATTAGAATAGCTTGTTATGAGATTGCAGCTGATTAAAATCAAATGGTTGACCGATTCGGTGATGTCGAACCTCAGAACGGCTTGTTATGAGATTACAACTCATTATCATAAAATGGTTGACCGATTCGGTGATGTGGAACCTCAGAATGACTTGTTATGAGATTACAACTCATTATCATTGAACGGTTGACCAATTCAGCGATGTGGAAACTCAGAATAGCTTATTATGAGATTGCAGCTCATTATCTTCGAACGGTTGACCGATTCAGCGATGTGGAATCTCAGAACAGCTTGTTATGAGATTACAGCTCATTATCTTTGAACGGTTGATTGATTTGGTGATGTGGAACCTCATAACAACTTGTTATGAGATTGTAGCTCATTATAATCGAACGGTTGACCGATTCAGCAATGTGGAACTTTAGAATAGCTTGTTATGAGATTACAACTCATTATCATGAAATGGTTGACCGATTTCATGACGTAGAACATCATAATAGATTTTTATAAGATTGCAGCTGACTATCATCGAACGGTTTGTCAATTCGGCGATGTGGAACCTCAGAACGGCTTGTTATGAGATTAAAACTTATTATCATCCAACGGTTGATCGATTCAGCGATGTGGAACCTCAGAATAGCTTGTTATGAGATTATAGCTGATTATGATCAAATGATTGACCGATTCGGCGATGTGGAACCTCAGAATAGCTTGTAATGAGATTAAAACTCATTAACATCGAATGGTTGATCGATTTGGCAATGTGGAACCTCAAAATGACTTGTTATGAGATTATAACTCATTATCATCAAACGGTTGACCGATTCGGCGATGTGGAACCTCAAAATAGCTTGTTATGAGATTGTAGCTCATTATCATTGAACAGTTGACTGATTCAGTGATGTGGAACCTCAAAACAGCTTGTTATGATATTATAACTCATTATCATTGAACGGTTGACCGATTCAGTGATGTAGAACATCAGAACAGCTTGTTATGACATTGCAACTGATTATCATCGAACAGTTGACCGATTTGGCGATGTGGAACCCCAGAATGGCTTGTTATGAGATTACAACTCATTATCATCGAACGGTTGACTGATTCAGTGATGTGGAACCTCAGAACAACTTTTTATGAGATTACAGCTGATTATCATTGAACGGTTGACCGATTCGGTGATGTGGAACCTCAGAATAGCTTGTTATGAGATTACAACTCATTATCATCTAACGGTTGACCAATTCGGCAATGTGAAACCTTAGAACAACTTGTTATGAGATTGCAGCTCATTGTCATCGAACGGTTGACCGATTCGGTGATGTGGAACCTTAGAATAGCTTGTTATGAGATTGCAACTCATTATCATCGAAAGCTTGATTGATTCGGCAATGTGGAACCTCAAAATAGCTTGTTATGAGATTACAACTCATTATCATCGAACGGTTGATCGATTCGGCCATGTGGAACCTGAGAATGGCTTGTTATGAGATTACAACTCATTATCATCGAATGGTTGACCGATTCAGCGATGTGGAACCTCAGAATAGCTTGTTATGAGATTGCAGCTGATTATCATTGAATGGTTGACCGATTCGGTGATGTGGAACCTTAGAATGGCTTGTTATGAGATTATAACTCATTATCATCGAACGGTTGACTGATTCGGCGATGTGGAACCTCAGAACGGCTTGTTATGAGATTACACCTCATTATCATCGAATGGTTGACCAATTCGGCGATGTGGAATCTCAAAACAGTTTGTTATGAGACTATAGCTCATTATCATCGAATGGTTGACCGATTCGGCAATGTGGAACCTCAGAACATCTTGTTATGAGATTGTAACTCATTATCATCAAACATTTGATCGATTCGGCCATGTGGAACCTTAGAATAGCTTGTTATAAGATTATAAATCATTATCATCAAACGGTTGATCGATTCGGCGATGTGGAACCTCAGAATGACAATTATGAGATTACAACTAATTATCATCAAATGGTTGACCGATTTGGCGATGTGGAACCTCAAAATAGCTTGTTATGAGATTGTAGCTAAGTATCATCAAATGGTTAATCGGTTCAGTGATGTGGAACCTCAGAATAGCTTGTTATGAGATTACATCTCATTATCATCAAACGGTTGACCAATTCGGTGTTGTAGAACATCAAAATAGCTTGATATGAGATTGTAGCTAATTATCATCAAACGGTTAACTGATTCGGCGATGTGGAACCTCAGAATGGCTTGTTATGAGATTACAACTCATTATCATCGAATGGTTGACCGATTTGGCGATGTGGAACCTCAGAACAGCTATTTATGAGATTGCAGCTGATTATCATCGAATGGTTGACCAATTTGGTGATGTGGAACCTCAGAACAGCTTGTTATGAGATTACAACTCATTATCATAAAAAAGTTGATCGATTTGGCGATATGGAACCTTAGGACAACTTGTTATGAGATTATAACTCATTATCATCGAACGATTGATTGATTCAGGGATGTGGAACCTTAGAAGGGCTTGTTATGAGATTACAACTCATTATCATCAAATGATTGACCGATTTGGTGATGTAGAACATCAGAACAACTTGTTATGAGATTGCAGATGATTATCATCGAACGGTTGACTGATTCAAGGATGTGGAACCTCAGAATGGCTTGTTATGAGATTATAACTCATTATCATCAAACGGTTGACCAAATCGGTGATGTGGAACCTCAAAATAGCTTGTTATGAGATTACAACTCATTATCATCAAACGATTGACCAATTCGGCAAAGTGGAACCTTAGAACAACTTGTTATGAGATTGCAGCTCATTATCATTGAAAGTTGACTGATTCAGTGATGTGGAACCTCAGAATAGCTTGCTATGAGATTGCAACTCATTATCATCGATCGGTTGATCGATTCGGGAATGTGGAACCTCAGAACAGCTTGTTATGAGATTCCAACTCATTATCATCGAATGGTTGATCGATTTGGACATGTGGAACCTTAGAATGGCTTATTATGGGATTACAACTCATTATCATGAAATAGTTGACCGATTTGGTGATGTGGTACCTCAGAACAACTTGTTATGAGATTGTAGCTCATTATCATCAAACAATTGACTAATTCGGCAATGTGGAACCTCAGAATAGCTTATTATGAGATTACAACTCATTATCATCGAACGGTTGACCAATTTGGCAATATAGAACCTCAGAATAGCTTGTTATGAGATTCCAACTTATTATCATCGAACGGGTGACCGATTCGGCAATGTGAAACCTAAGAATGGCTTGTTATGAGATTACAACTCATTATCATCAAACGGTTGACTGATTCAGCGATCTGGAATCTCAGAACAACTTGTTAGGAGATTGCAACTGATTATCATCAAACGGTTGACCGATTCGATGATGTAGAACCTCAGAACAACATGTTATGAGATTACAACTCATGATCATCGAACGGTTGATCTATTCGACAATGTGGAATCTCAGAATGGCTTGTTATGAGATTACAACTCATTATCATCAAATGGTTGATCAATTCAGTGATGTGGAACCTCAGAACAACTTGTTATGAGATTGCAGCTGATTATCATTGAACGGTTGACCGATCGGCGATCTGGAACCTCAGAACGGCTTGTTATGAGATTACAACTCATTATCATCGAACGATTGACTGATTTGGTGATGTAGAACCTTAGAATGGCTTATTATGAGAATAAAACTCATTATCATCTAACGGTTGACCAATTCAGCGATGTGGAACCTCAGAATAGCTTGTTATGAGATTACAGCTCATTATCATCAAATGGTTGACCGATTCGGCGATGTGGAAGCTCAGAACATCTTGTTATGATATTGCAACTCATTATCATCGAACGGTTGATCGATTCGACAATGTGGAACCTCAGAACAGATTGTTATGAGATTACAACTCATTATCATCAAACGGTTGATCAATTCGGCGATGTAGAACATGAAAACGGATTGTTATGAGACTACAACTCATTATCATTGAATGGTTGACCGATTCGGCGATGTGGAACTGTAGAATAGCTTGTTATAAAATTGCAGCTCATTATCATCGAATGACTGACCTATTTGGCAATGTGGAACCTCAGAACAACTTGTTATGAGATTATAACTCATTATTATAGAAGTGTTGACCGATTCAGTGATGTAAAATATCAGAATAGCTTGTTATGAGATTGTAGCTGATTATTATCAAACGGTTGACCGATTTGATGATGTGGAACCTTAGAATGACTTGTTATGAGATTACAACTCATTATCATCGAACGATTGACCGATTCAGGGATGTGGAACCTCAGAATAGCTTGTTATGAGATTGTAGCTGATTATCATCGAATGGTTGACCGATTTGGTGATGTGGAACCTCAGAATAGCTTTTTATGAGATTACAACTCATTATTATCAAATGGTTCAGCAATGTGGAACCTCAGAATAGCTTGTTATGAGATTACAACTCATTATCATTGAACGGTTGATCGATTTGGTAATATGGAAACTCAAAACAACTTGTTATGAGATTACAACTCATTATCATTGAATGGTTGACCGATTCAGTGATGTGTAACCTCAGAATAGCTTGTTATGAGATTGCAGCTCATTATCATCAAACAGTTGACCAATTCGGTGATGTGGAACCTCAGAATAGCTTGTTATAAGATTACAACTCATTATCATCAAACAATTGACCGATTTGGCGATGTCAAACATCAGAACAGCTTGTTATGAGATGGCAGCTGATTATCATTGAAAGGTTGACCGATTCAGCAATGTGGAACCTTAGAACGGCTTGTTATGAGATTACAACTCATTATCATCGAACGGTTGACTAATTCAATGATGTGGAATCTCAGAACAACTTGTTATGAGATTATAACTCATTATCATTGAATGGTTGACCAATTCGATGATGTGGAACCTTAGAATAGCTTGTTATGAGATTGTAACTCATTATCATCAAACGGTTGACCGATTCAGTGATATGGAACCTCAGAATAGCTTGTTATGAGATTACAGATCATTATCATCAAATGGTTGATCGATTCGGTGATGTGGAACCTTAGAATAGCTTGTTATGAGATTACAACTGATTATCATCAAACGGTTGATCAATTTGGTGATGTCGAACCTCAGAACAGCTTGTTATGAGATTACAACTCATTATCATTGAATGGTTGACCGATTCGGTGATGTGGAACCTCAGAATAGCTTGTTATGAGATTGCAGCTCATTATCATCGAACGGTTGACAGATTCGATGATGTGGAACCTCAGAATAGCTTGTTATGAGATTACAACTCATTATCATCGAACGGTTGACCGATTCAACGATGTACAACATCAGAACAACTTGTTGTGAGATTGCAGCTGATTATCATCAAACAGTTGACCGATTCGGCAATGTGGAACGTCAGAATGGCTTGTTATGTGATTACAGCTCATTATCATCAAATGGTTGACCGATTCGGTGATGTGGAACCTTAGAACGGCTTGTTACGAGATTGTAGCTGATTATCATCAAACAGTTGACCGATTTGGCAATGTGGAACCTCAGAACAGCTTGTTATTAGATTACAACTCATTATCATTGAATGGTTGATCAATTTGGTGATGTGGAACCTTAGAATGGCTTGCTATGAGATTAAAACTCATTATCATCGAATGGTTGACCGATTCAGCGATGTGAAACCTCAGAATAGCTTGTTATGAGATTGTAGCTCATTATCATCAAATGGTTGACTAATTTGGTGATGTGGAATCTCAGAATAGCTTGTTATGAGATTACAACTCATTATCATCGAACGGTTGAACGATTCGGCGATGTAGAACACCAGAACAACTTGTTATGAGATTGCAGCTGATTATCATCAAACAGTTGACCGATTCGGTGATGTGGAACCTCAGAATGGCTTGTTATGAGATTACAACTCATTATCATCGAATAGTTGATTGATTCGGTGATGTGGAACCTTAGAACAACTTGTTATGAGATTGTAGCTGATTATCATTAAACGGTTGACCAATTCGGCGATGTACAAACTCAGAACAGCTTGTTATGAGATTACAACTCATTATCGTCAAATGGTTGACCAATTCTGTGATGTGGAACCTCAGAATAGCTTGTTATGAGATTACAACTCATTATCATCAAACAGTTGACCGATTTGGCAATGTAGAACATCAGAACAGCTTGTTATGAGATGGCAGCTGATTATCATTGAAAGGTTGACCGATTCAGTAATGTGGATCCTTAGAACGGCTTGTTATGAGATTACAACTCATTATCATCGAACGGTTGAAATTCAGCGATGTGGAATCTAAGAACAGCTTGTTATGAGATTATAAGTCATTATCATTGAATGGTTGACCAATTCGATGATGTGGAAATTCATAATAGCTTGTTATGAGAATGCAACTCATTATCATCAAACGGTTGACCGATTCAGTGATGTGGAACCTCAGAATAGCTTGTTATGAGATTGTAGCTCATTATCATCAAACGGTTGATTGATTCGGTGATGTGGAACCTTAGAACAGCTTGTTATGAGATTACAACTCATTATCATCAAACGGTTGATCAATTTGGTGATGTCGAACCTTAGAATAGCTTGTTATGAGATTACAACTCATTATCATTGAATGGTTGACCGATTCGGTGGTGTGGAACCTCAGAATAGCTTGTTATGAGATTGCAGCTCATTATCATCGAACGGTTGACAGATTCGATGATGTGGAACCTTAGAATAGCTTGTTATGAGATTACAACTCATTATCATCGAACGGTTGACCGATTCGGAAATGTACAACATCAGAATAGCTTGTTGTGAGATTGCAGCTGATTATCATCAAACAGTTGACCGATTCGGCAATGTGGAATGTCAGAATGGCTTGTTATGAGATTACAACTCATTATCATCAAACGGTTGACCAATTCGACGATGTGGAACCTCAGAACAGCTTGTTATGAGATTGTAGTGATTATCATCAAACAGTTGACCGGTTTGGCAATGTGGAACCTCAGAACAACTTGTTATTAGATTACAACTCATTATCATTGAATGGTTGATCAATTTGGCGATGTGGAACCTTAGAATGGCTTGTTATGAGATTAAAACTCATTATCATTGAACGGTTGACCGATTCAGCGATGTGAAACCTCAGAATAGCTTGTTATGAGATTGTAGCTCATTATAATCAAACGATTGACTAATTCGGTTATGTGGAACCTCAGAATAGCTTGTTATGAGATTACAACTCATTATCATCAAACGATTGACCGATTCGGCGATGTAGAACATCAGAACAACTTGTTATGAGATTGCAGCTGATTATCATTGAACAGTTGACCGATTCAACGATGTTGAACCTTAGAACGGCTTGTTATGAGATTACAACTCATTATCATCGAACAGTTGATCGATTCGGTGATGTGGAACCTCAGAACAACTTTTTATGAGATTGTAGCTGATTATCATTAAACGGTTGACCAATTCGGCGATGTGGAAACTCAGAACAGCTTGTTATGACATTACAACTCATTACCATCAAATGGTTGACCAATTTGGTGATGTGGACCCTTAGAACAACTTGTTATGAGATTGCAGCTCATTATCATCAAAAGGTTAACCGATTTGGCGATGTGGAACCTCAGAACAGCTTGTTATGAGATTACAACTCATTATCTTCGAACAATTGATCAATTCGGCGATGTGGAAGCTCAGAATAGCTTGTTATGATATTACAACTCATTATCATCAAATGGTTAATCGATTTGGCAATGTGGAATATCAAAATAGCTTGTTATGAGATTACAACTCTTTATCATCAAATGGTTGACCGATTCGGCAATGTGGAACCTCAAAATAGCTTGTTATGAGATTGCAGCTGATTATCATCAAATGGTTGACCGATTCGGTGATGTAGAACCTCAGAATAGCTTGTTATGAGATTATAACTCATTATCATCAAACGGTTGACCGATTCAGTGATGTGAAACCTCAGAATGGCTTGTTATGAGATAACAACTCATTATCATTGAACAGTTGACTAATTCGGTGATGTGGAACCTCAGAACAGTTTGTTATGAGATTACAGCTCATTATCATCGAACGGTTGACCTATTCGGTGATGTAGAACCTCAGAATAGTTTGTTATGAGATTGCAACTCATTATCATCGAACGGTTGAACGGCTCGGCAATGTGGAACGTCAGAATAGCTTTTTATGAGATTACAAATCATTATCATCGAATGGTTGATCGATTCGGTGATGTGAAACCTCAGAATGGATTTTCATGAGATTACAACTCATTATCATCGAATGGTTGACCGATTCGGCGATGTAGAACCTTAGAACAACTTGTTATGAGATTGCAGCTCATTATCATCAAACAGTTGACCGATTCAGCAATGTAGAACCTCAAAATAGCTTGTTATGAGATTACAACTCATTATCATCAAATGGTTGACCGATTTGGTGATGTAGAACATTAGAATAGCTTGTTATGAGATTACAAGTGATTATTATCAAACGGTTGACTAATTCAGTGATGTGGAATGTCAAAATAGCTTGTTATAAGATTACAACTCATTATCATAAAATGGTTGATCGATTCGGCGATTTGGAACCTCAAAACAGCTTGTTATGAGATTACAACTCGTTATCATCGAATGGTTGATCGATTCGGTGATGTGAAAACTCAAAACAGCTTGTTATGAGATTACAACTAATTATAATAAAACGATTGACTGATTCGGCGATGTGGAACCTCAGAACAGCTTTTTATGAGATTGTAGCTCATTATCATCAAATGGTTGACCGATTCAGTGATGTGGAACCTCAGAGTAGCTTGTTATGAGATTACAACTCATTATCATCGAACGGTTGACTGATTCAGCAATGTAGAACATCAGAATAGCTTGTTATGAGATTGTAGCTGATTATCATTAAATGGTTGACTGATTCGGCGATGTGGAACCTCAGAATAGCTTGTTATGAGATTACAACTCATTATCATCAAACGGTTGCCCGATTCGACAATGTGGAACCTCAGAATGGCTTATTATGAGATTACAAATCATTATCATCGAATGGTTGACCGATTCGGTGATGTGGAACCTTAGAACGGCTTGTTATGAGATTACAACTCATTATCATTGAACGGTTGACCAATTCGGTGATGTAAAACCTCAGAACAACTTATTATGAGATTGTAGCTCATTATCATCGAATGGTTGACCGATTCGGTGATGTGGAACCTCAGAACAACTTGTTATGAGATTACAGCTCATTATCATCAAACGGTTGATCGATTCAGCAATGTGGAACCTCAGAATAGCTTGTTATGAGATTACAACTCATTATCATCGAATGGTTGATCGATTCGGCGATGTAGAACCTCAGAACGGCTTGTTATGAGATTACAACTTATTATCATCGAACGATTGACCGATTCGGCGATGTGGAACCTCAGAATAGTTTTTTATGAGATTGTAGCTCATTATCATCGAATGGTTGACTGATTTGGTGATGTGGAACCTCAGAACAGCTTGTTGTGAGATTACAACTCATTATCATTGAACGGTTGACCGATTCAACGATGTAGAACATCAGAATAGCTCGTTATGAGATTGCAGTTGATTATCATCGAATGGTTGACCAATTCGGTGATGTGGAACCTAGGAACAACTTGTCATGAGATTACAACTCATTATCATCAAACGGTTGATCAATTCGGTGATGTGGAACCTCAGAACAGCTTGTTATGAGATTACAACTCATTATCATCAAACGGTTGATCGATTCGGCGATGTGGAACCTCAGAATGGCTTGTTATGAGATTGCAACTGATTATCATTGAATGGTTGATTGATTCGATGATGTAGAACCTCAGAATAGCTTGTTATGAGATTACAACTCATTATCATCAAACGGTTGACTGATTTGGCGATGTGGAACGTTAGAACATCTTGTTATGAGATTACAACTCATTATCATCAAATGGTTGACCAATTCAGTAATGTGGAACCTCAGAATAGCTTGTTATGAGATTGCAGCTCATTATCATTGAATTATTGACTGATTCGGCGATGTGGAACCTCAGAATCGCTTGTTATGAGATTACAACTCATTATCATTGAACAATTGACCAATTCAATCATGTGGAACCTCAAAACAGCTTGTTATGATATTACAACTCATTATCATTGAACGGTTGACCAATTTGGTGATGTGGAATCTTAGAATAGCTTGTTATGAGATTGCAGCTCATTATCATGAAACGGTTGACCGATTCGACGATGTGGAGCCTCAGAATAGCTTGTTATGAGATTGCAACTCATTATTATCGAATGGTTGATCGATTCGGCAATGTAGAATCTCAGAACAACTTGTTATGAGATTACAACTCATTATCATCAAACAGTTGATCGATTCAGCAATGTGGAACCTCAAAATGGTTTGTTATGAGATTACAACTCATTATCATCAAACGGTTGACCGATTCGGTGATGTGGAACCTCAGAATAGCTTGTTATGAGATTGCAGCTCTTTATCATCAAACGGTTGACCGATTCGGTGATGTGGAACCTCAGAACAACTTGTTATGAGATTACAACTCATTATCATCGAACAGTTGACTGATTCGGCGATGTAGAACATCAGAATAGCTTGTTATGAGATTGTAGCTAATTATCATCAAACAGTTGACCAATTTGGTGATGTGGAACCTCAGAATAGCTTGTTATGAGATTACAACTCATTATCATCAAATGGTTGATCGATTCGGCGATGTGGAACCTTAGAACAGCTTGTTATGAGATTACAACTCATTATCATTGAACGGTTGATTGATTCAGCGATGTGGAACCTCAAAACGGCTTGTTATGAGATTACAACTCATTATCATCCAATGGTTGACCGATTTGGCAATCTGGAACCTCAAAATAGCTTGTTATGAGATTGTAGCACATTATCATCGAATGGTTGACCGATTCGGCGATGTGGAACCTCAGAATAGCTTGTTATGAGATTATAACTCATTATCATCAAACAGTTGACAAATTCAGCAATGTATAACATCAGAATAGCTTGTGATGAGATTGTAGCTAATAATCATTGAATGGTTGACCGATTTAGTGATGTGGAACCTCAGAACAGCTTGTTATGAGATTACAACTCATTATCATTGAATGGTTGACCGAGTCAGCGATGTAGAACCTCAGAATGGCTTGTCATGAGATTACAACTCATTATCATAGAACGGTTGACCGATTCGGCAATGTGGAACCTCAAAATGGCTTGTTATGAGATTACAACTCATTATCATTGAACGGTTGACCAATTCGATGATCTGGAATCTCAGAACAGCTTGTTATGAGATTGTACCTCATTATCATTGAACAGTTGACCGATTCGGTGATGTGGAACCTCAGAATAGCTTGCTATGAGATTGCAACTCATTATCATCAAACGGTTGATTGATTCGGCAATGTGGAACCTCAGAATAGCTTGTTATGAGATTACAACTCATTATCATTGAACGTTTGATCGATTCAGTGATGTGGAACCTCAGAACAGCTTGTTATGAGATTACCACTCATTATCATCGAACGGTTGACCGATTCGGCGATGTGGAACCATAGAACAACTTATTATGAGATTGTAGCTCATTATTATTGATTTAGCGATGTAGAACATCAGAATAGCTTGTTATGAGATTACAGCTGATTATGATTGAACGGTTGACTGATTTGGTTATGTGGAACCTCATAACAACTTGTTATGAGATTACAACTCATTATCATCAAACGGTTGATCGATTCAACGATGTGGAACCTCATAATAGCTTCTTATGAGATTACAACTCATTATCATCAAACGGTTGATCGATTCAGCGATGTTAAACCTCAGAACGACTTGTTATGAGATTACAACTCATTATCATTAAATGGTTGACCGATTTGGCAATGTGAAACCTCAGAAAAGGTTTTTATGAGATTGTAGCTCATTATCATCGAACGGTTGACTGATTCTGCGATGTGGAACCTCAGAACAGCTTGTTATGAGATTACAACTCATTATCATCGAATGGTTGACCGATTTGGCAATGTAGAATATCAGAATAGCTTGTTATGAGATTGCAATTGATTATCATCAAACGGTTGACCGATTCGGTGATGTGGAACATGAAAATAGCTTGTTATAAAATTACAACTCATTATCATCAAACGGTTGATCCATTCAGTGATGTGGAACCTTAGAACAGCTTGTTATGAGATTAGAACTTATTATCATCAAATGGTTGATTGATTCAGTGATGTGAAACCTCAGAATGGCTTGTTATGAGATTACAACTCATTATCATCGAACAGTTGACTGATTCGATGATGTGGAACCTCAGAATAGCTTGTTATGAGATTGCAGCTCATTATCATCGAATGGTTGACTGATTCAGTGATGTGGAACCTCAGAATAGCTTGTTATGAGATTACAACTCATTATCATCGAATAGTTGACCGACTCGATGATGTAGAACATTAGAACAGCTTGTTATGAGATTGTAGCTGATTATCATCGAATGGTTGACTGATTTGGTGATGTGGAACCTCAGAATAGCTTGTTATGAGATTACAACTCATTATCATTGAATGGTTGATCGATTCAGCGATGTGGAACTTTAGAATGGCTTGTTATGAGATTACAACTCATTATCATCGAACGGTTGACCAATTTGGTGATGTGGAACCTCATAATAGCTTGTTATGAGATTGCAGCTCATTATCATCGAACGATTGACCGATTCAGCGATGTGGAATCTCAGACCAGCTTGTTATGAGATTACAACTCATTATCATCAAACGGTTGATCGATTCGGCGATGTGGAACCTCAGAATAGCTTATTATGAGATTACAACTCATTATCATCAAATGATTGATCTATTCGGCGATGTGGAACCTCAGAATGGCTTGTTATGAGATTACAACTCATTATCATCAAACGGTTGACCAATTCGGTGATGTGGAACCTCAGAAAAGCTTATTATGAGATTGCAGCTCATTATCATCAAACGGTTGACCGATTCGGCGATGTGGAACCTCAGAATAGCTTGTTATGAGATTACAACTCATTATCATCGAACGATTGACCGATTCGGTGATGTGGAACCTTAGAACAACTTGTTATGAGATTACAACTCATTATTATCGAACGGTTGACCTATTCAGCAATGTAGAACATCAGAACAGCTTGTTATGAGATTGCAGTTGATTATCATTGAACAGTTGACTGATTCGGTGATGTGGAACCTCATAACGGCTTGTTATGAGATTACAACTCATTATCATCGAACGGTTGACCGATTTGGTGATGTGGAACCTCAGAATAGCTTGTTATGAGATTGTAGCTGATTATCATCGAATGGTTGACCGATTCGGCAATGTGGAACCTTAGAGTACCTTGTTATGAGATTACAACTTATTATCATCGAACGGTTGATCAATTTGGCGATTTGGAACCTCAGAATAGCTTGTTATAAGATTACAACTCATTATCATCAAACAGTTGATCAATTTGGCAATGTGGAACCTTAAAACGACTTGCTATGAGATTAAAACTCATTATCATCAAATGGTTGACCGATTCGGTGATGTGGAACCTCAAAACGGATTTTTATGAGACTACAACTCATTATCATCCAACGGTTGACCGATTTAGTGATGTGGAACCTCAGAATGGCTTGCTATGAGATTACAACTCATTATCATCAAACGGTTGACCAAGTCAGTGATGTGGAACCTCAGAACAACTTGTTATGAGATTGCAGCTCATTATCATCAAACGGTTAACCGATTCAGTGATGTGGAACCTTAGAATAGCTTGTTATGAGATTGCAACTCATTATCATCAAACGGTTGATCAATTTGGCGATGTGGAATCTTAGAGTAGCTTGTTATGAGATTACAACTCATTATCATCGAATGGTTGATCGATTCGGCAATGTGGAACCTTAGAATGGCTTGTTATGAGATTACAACTCATTATTATCGAATGGTTGATAGATTCGGCGATGTGGAACCTCAGAACAGCTTGTTATAAGATTGCAGTTCATTATCATCAAATGGTTGACCGATTCAGTGATGTGGAACCTCAGAACAGCTTGTTATGAGATTACAACTGATTATCATCCAACGGTTGATCGATTCAACGATTTAGAACATTAGAACTACTTTTTATGAGATTGCAGCTGATTATCATCGAACAGTTGACCGATTTGGCAATGTGAAACCTTAGAATGGCTTGTTATGAGATTACAACTCCTTATCATCAAACGGTTGACCGATTCGGTGATGTGAAACCTCAAAATAGCTTGTTATGAGATTGCAGCTGATTATCATTGAATAATTGACTGATTCGGTGATGTGAATCCTTAGAACAGCTTTTTATGAGATTACAACTCATTATCATCAAACGGTTTATCAATTCGGCGATGTGGAACCTCAGAATAGCTTTTTATGAGATTACAACTCATTATCATCAAATGGTTGATCGATTCGGTGATGTGGAACCTTAGAACGGCTTGTTATGAGATTAAAACTCATTATCATTGAACAGTTGACCGATTCGGTGATGTGGAACTTCAGAATAGCTTGTTATGAGATTGTAGCTCATTATCATCAGACAGTTGACTGATTTGGTGATGTGGAACCTTAGAATAGCTTGTTACGATATTACAACTCATTACCATCGAACAGTTGATCGATTCGATGATGTAGAACATTAGAACAACTTGTTATGAGATTGCAGCTGATTATCATTAAATGGTTAATCGATTTGGCGATGTGGAACCTCAGAATGGCTTGTTATGAGATTACAACTCATTATCATCAAATGATTGACCGATTCAGTGATGTGGAACCTCAGAATGGCTTGTTATGAGATTACAACTTATTATCATCAAACGGTTGATCAATTCGGTGATGTGGAACCTCAGAATAGCTTTTTATGAGATTACAACTCATTATCATCGAACGGTTGATCGATTCGGCAATGTGGAACCTGAGAATGGCTTGTTATGGGATTAAACCTCATTATCATCGAATGGTTGACCGATTCGACGATGTGGAACCTCAGAGTAGCTTGTTATGAGATTGCAGCTCATTATCATTGAATGGTTGACCGATTTGGTGATGTGGAACCTCAGAACAACTTGTTATAAGATTACAACTCATTATCATCAAACGGTTGACCAATTTGGTGATGTACAACATCAGAATAGCTTGTTATGTGATTGTAGCTAATTATCATCAAACGGTTGACCAATTTGGTGATGTGGAACCTCAGAATGGCTTGTTATGAGATTATAACTCATTATCATTGAATAGTTGACCGATTTGGTGATGTGGAACCTCAGAACAACTTGTTATGAGATTGTAGCTGTTTATCATCAAACGGTTGACTGATTCGGCAATGTGGAATCTCAAAATAGCTTGTTATGAGATTACAACTCATTATAATCGAACGGTTGATCGATTCAGCGATGTCAAACATCAGAACAACTTGTTATGAGATTACAACTCATTATCATCGAACGGTTGACCGATTCAACAATGTGGAATCTCAGAATAGCTTGTTATGAGATTGCAACTCATTATCATTGAACGGTTGACCAATTCGGTGATGTGGGACCTCAGAATAGTTTGTTATGAGATTACAACTCATTATCATCGAATGGTTGACCGATTTGGTGATGTAGAACATTAGAACAACTTTTTATGAGATTGTAAATGATTATCATCAAATGGTTGACCAATTCGGTGATGTGGAACCTTAGAATATCTTGTTATGATATTACAACTCATTATCATTGAATGGTTGATTGATTCAATGATGTGGAACCTTAGAACAACTTGTTATGATATTGCAACTGATTATCATTGGACGGTTGACCGATTCGGTAATGTGGAACCTCAGAATAGCTTGTTATGAGATTAAAACTCATTATCATCAAACGGTTGACCAATTCGGCGATGTGGAACCTCAGAACAGCTTGTTATGAGATTGTAGCTCATTATCATTGAACGGTTGACTGAGTTGGCAATTTGGAACCTCAGAACATCTTGTTATGAGATTGCAACTCATTATCATCGAACGGTTGATCGATTCGGCGATCTGGAACCTCAGAATAGCTTGTTATGAGATTACAACTCATTATCATCAAACAGTTGATCGATTCGGTGATGTGGAACCTCAGAATGGCTTTTTATGAGATTACAACTCATTATCATCGAACGGTTGACTGATTCGGCGATGTGGAACCTCTGAATAGCTTGTTATGAGATTGCAGTTGATTATCATCAAACAGTTGACCGATTCAGTGATGTGGAACCCTAGAATGGCTTGTTATGACATTACAACTCATTATCATCAAATGGTTGACCGATTCGGTGATGTGGAACCTCAGAATGGCTTGTTATGAGATTATAACTCATTATCATCGAATGGTTGACCAATTTGGTGATGTGGAACCTCAGAATAGCTTTTTATGAGATTGCAGCTCATTATCATCGAACGGTTGACCGATTCATTGATGTAGAACCTTAGAACAGCTTGTTATGAGATTACAACTCATTATCATTGAATGGTTGATCGATTCAGCAATGTGGAACCTTAGAATAGTTTGTTATGAGATTAGAACTCATTATCATCAAACGGTTGACCGATTCGATGATGTAGAATATCAGAATAGCTTGTTATAAGATTACAGCTGATTATCATCAAATGGTTGACCGATTTGGTGATGTGGAACCTTAGAATGGCTTGTTATGAGATTATAACTCATTATCATCGAACGGTTGACCGATTTGGCAATGTGGAACCTCAGAATAGCTTGTTATGAGATTGCAACTGATTATCATGAAACCGTTGACTGATTCGGCAATGTGGAACCTCAGAATAGCTTGTTATAAGATTACAACTCATTATCATTGAACGGTTATTCGATTTGGCGATGTGGAACCTTAGAACGGCTTGTTATTAGATTACAACTCATTATCATCAAATGGTTGACTGATTCGGCAATGTAGAACCTCATAATAGCTTGTTATGAGATTGCAGCTCATTATCATCGAATGGTTGACCGATTCGGTGATGTGGAACCTCAGAATAGCTTGTTATGAGATTACAACTCATTATCATCAAATAGTTCACCGATTCAGTGATGTAGAATATCATAATAGCTTGTTATCAGATTGCAGTTGATAATCATCAAACGGTTTATCGATTCGGCGATGTGGAACCTTAGAATGGCTTGTTATGAGATTAAAACTCATTATTATTGAACGGTTGACTGATTCGGTGATGTGGAACCTCAAAACAGCTTGTTATGAGATTTTAGCTGCTTATCATCGAACGGTTGACCGATTTGGTGATGTGGAACCTCAAAACAACTTGTTATGAGATTACAACTCATTATCATCGAATGGTTGAGTAATTCGGCGATGTGGAACCTCAAAATAGCTTGTTATGAGATTGCATCTCATTATCATCGAACAGTTGACTGATTCAGCGATGTGGAACCTTGGAACAACTTGTTATAAGATTGTAACTCATTATCATCAAGCGGTTGTGTTAGCACTTTTTCTTGTATCTCAACCTTAAACTAATTATACTTGAATGAAAACTCCTTTTGACAAGAGAAAGGCTAATTGCTAAGGATTGGATAATATCCTTCTTCATTTTTGAGCTCCACATACTCAGGCAGGTATTACCTAGATAGTTCACTATGTTTCAAGTAAACCTCAAATGGTGGATTGGGTCTTCACTGTTATGTCATTATATTTTTAATTATATCAACAAGATACCACTCTTCAGATGGCTGGAAACAACTCTGAAACAGAGCTTGATAGGTAAATACTTATGACTCTAATAAAAAATAACAGTGGCATAAGGATGCTTATCCTTCTTCTTTTTATGAGTTTAAACTCAAGGAAGGCTAACCTTTTGATTCTCTCTCTTAAGGAATCAACAAACTAAATAGTATCCTGCTGATACAAATTCTTATGAGTTCTGCTCATTTGTTCTTAGTAACAAGAGTATTTTAATTAATTTGATTTTGATATTGGATGAGGAACATATTGAAAATTATACCTCAGACCAGTGCCTATCCCCTGGGCAAAGAGTCAATGAAAACATGAATCCACAAAGATAAA
The DNA here is from genome assembly GCA_018584345.1 of Thuja plicata. Classification (NCBI taxonomy): domain Eukaryota; kingdom Viridiplantae; phylum Streptophyta; class Pinopsida; order Cupressales; family Cupressaceae; genus Thuja; species Thuja plicata. Next base: position 80,991 of record MU218333.1, on the reverse strand, counting down.
ATAATAGAGATACTGTAGAGTGCCTTGCAAACTACATGTGGCTGAGATAGAGTGCCTTACAAACTATCCTCTCATATACATACATCTGCATCAAATCCTTATCACAGTGTTTTGCTCTCTGAAATCATCTATGAAACTTAGTCCTCTCCTTGAAAGGAACTCATAAACAATTAGACAAACTACCTTATAGCTGGTGTATTTCAAATGCATTATAGATGAAACACACTAGAGCACAAACAGAATGAAAAGAGACAAGATAATATGAAAGAGGGAAAAACCACACTGTATTCTATTACTGTATTCTGCTTCAACATATCCAGACAAGAATCTTTGATGAATATACAAAGAAACAAAAGTATAACTTACAATAAAATTTTCCAAGACCAACAGGGACCTGCTCTTGGCAGAGGAAAGGAACCCTTACAACTGAGAAAAGAAAGCCAGATATAAAAGAGAGAAAAAACCCTAAAACTTCTGATCAATTGACACATGTCTCCCTTCAAATCTGATCTGCATTCAACTTTCCAAAAATATCTGACTGATTTAATCAATTTTCAACTCCACCTGCCTCAGAAAACATCTGATATGTCTTTTTAGAGTATCTCTTTCCTTTTCCCACTGAAAAGTTCATCAAAATCTGATTTCATCTGTTGAAAATATCCTTGCAAATCTGTCACATTTTTCCTTTGAAAATATCTGATTCATCCATTAAATTATCATCAATGCTCTTTAATGTCTGTAGACATTACCTGTTCCTTTAGTCAATATTATCATGCTTCTGGAAAGAAATCAAATCTTATTCCCCTTCTGATTCATAGATGAAACTTAATTCATGCATCTATAACAAATCTGAATTTGCTATAGCTTTCCGGATACATTTGCCATGTTTGTCATGAATGACCCCTAAAGAGAAAACTGAATACTGCTATTCTCCTCTAAGAGCTGTGCAAAAATAATCTACAAAAATAGATTCCTCATCTCGAGCCGATTCCAACGATATATAATACTTGATATTTTGGACAAAAATCGAGCCCTTGACAGCTGTTTGGAAATCAGGCCTCTACTCACAATTTTTTAACCCTCTGTTGCATCTGGCGACATCGTGACAAGCTTAGAAATCCAAGTCGCGAGCACTTTTTGACTTTACCACCATCTCTGGGTGACTTAGCAACCTGCACCCGACGACATATTCCTTCTGGCGACTTGGTGACCTGCGGCTAACTACCTGTCGCGATACCCTTTCTTGGTGTCCGGCTACTTCGTGACTGCCACAGGATTATCTACTCATTCCGTCGGATGGTTGTCGTTTAATCACTTGATGATCAAGAATACCCTTAATTTATCTAGAGACCCTGCGACTAAAGGAAAAAATACCTTATTTTCTTAATTGCTTGATTCATTTCCTCCTTCTGGCGACCTCCCGACAACCACTTATGTTATGACAGATGTCATCTGTTCTTTTGTCTACTTAATGCATACTGGAATAGTTGAGTCATTACTTCTGTTCTGGCAACTTCCCGACTGAAGGAAATTGCTAACATCAAACAGTTAGTCACGGAATTGGGACTGTTATCTCTTAACAGCCATTTGATCTCGAGACCACGCGACTGAAGAAAAACTTAATTGTTTGCCATGGCCTGATCTAGCGATTATGCGACATGAAGTAATCGCGAAGTCTAAGAACATTTCTTTGACTTTTTGACTTCTCTCGTGATCACCCGACTGAGCAGTGGGTCCCATTTTATAAAGCTTATGACATGACGATCCCGCGACAACCCGACTAAGAAGAGATCGCTAAGTCTCAGAAGGAAAAGAGAATATTCTGATTTTAAACGAGACTTCGCGACAAAGGAAAACGCAGAGTCGGGAGACAGAATGGAATATTCTACTGGGATCACGTGACAAAGCGACATGACTTAAAACACATGTTTTAAGTGACTTGGAAAAAGTAACGCGGAAATAGAACATGCTAAGACATAGGGTTTAATTCATCATTTAACACTTAGCAAACTTAGGGTTTTTTCAGGGTTTTAGCAGTTTTAGCAAGTTTCAGACATGAAAATCTTGAAAATTTTTAGAGGGCAAGACAAAGAACAAGGTGAAGCAGCAAAAATAGGAAAAACAACCAACAGTGGCTCTGATTGCGGATTGGCTAAACTCAGTTTATGACAAAGAACCACAGAACTCTGGAGTAGCAGACCACCCCAAAAACTTCAAAAGCAGAATTTATCTTTTCTCTTTCTCTTCTCATCTTTCACTTCTCAAAACTTTCTCTTTTCTCAAAAACGGGGAAACCTCTAACTGAAAGAAAACACACAACTGAAAGGGAAAGAAACTGTACAATATGTATATTATCTACAAGAGTCCCAAAAAACTGAGATCAACTCTTACCTCTATCAAACACAAAGCTCTCTGCCCCATGTTTCAAAAATATGATAACATTGCCATTCTCAACTGTCAGATTCAAGCAACTGTCATCATGTATCAACTTATTGTATGGCAACAAATCTGCATATTCTTCATATGATCTTCCACAAACATTAGGCATATTTTCATCATAAAAAATTTGTGGCATATATGTGTCACATTCAGCAGAGAAAAACATACTTTGAGACTTGTGACTTGTATCATCTTTCAGCTGTAAACCACAACTTAAAAACTCACCATTCAACTGAAAGGGGGGAGATTCAACTTCCATCATAGTGTTTGGGCAAGCATCATTAGTTTCCTTTACATCCATCATTTGCCTCTCAAAAGAAAACACACCTTGATCTCCATGCAAAATATCAGAGGTCTTATCATTTGAAAAATGATTATCAAACTTAGGAGATTCATCAAAAATAACATGATCAATCATCTTAGGATATGGAGCAACAACCTCAGCATCAAAAATAGGAGGATCTTGCATTTCATTATTAAACAAGCTCAAAGAAAAGTGGTGGGTGGGAGGGAAAATACCGGCATATTGAATTTCTTCGTTTGAAACTTGAGGCACTGATTGACCACTGTTAAATAGTTCAAAGGCAAACTTAGGATAAAAACAAGATTCAAAATCCACACTGTTTTCTAAATCAGCACTCAATTCCATACTTGGATTTTCCACATCTATTGAATCTGAAACCACACTAAAAACATCATCATCTGATAAATCAAACTGAATTTTATTGTAGCCTAATGAAGAAGTGCAAGAAGAAACAGTATACATATGTCAAAATCAGAATGTTGTGATTCATTTTCATTGTCAAAATTGATATGTGCTGGACATGAAAGTTCAAAGGTTCTATCTCCTGAATATCTGAGATACTCAAAAGATAAAATCTTTGCAATTTGTTCAGTGTGAAGGGAACAACAGTCATCTTATTTATTCATCTCTTTACTGTCTTCTTGGGTGATGCTGCAAATTTTTTCTTTGTTAGAGTCTTGTAGTGAAACCTCTGAAATCATATCTACTCGTGTAATGACTTCACTACACACACTTATGTCTGCATCATAACTGTTATCTTGCTGGCTGCATATACCTTCCTCTGTGTCTTGTTGTTCGTATAACTTATTGTCAATATTAATATCAACAATATCTTCACCAGCAATAGATTCTTCATCATCACTAAGTATATACTCATCTTCATCACTTTGAATATCATTAAATTCAGATTCACTGTCAGATTTATCATCAACATCTTCAACAATCTCAGACTC
>MU218333.1:58355-77072 GCA_018584345.1 Thuja plicata | reverse complement strand
ACATAGGATATAGCATGAGAAACACTACTGTCATCTGTGTTACCATATTTTTCAACAAAACATTCTTCCATTTCAGCCATAGATCCTATTGAATCATGAGGTAAATCCTTAAACCACTCCCTAGCATTATCGGCTAGAGATATTGCAAATAAATTCATTATTACATCCTCATGTGTTATGTCATGATCATCAATCAAATCTGAAAACTTTTCTAAATGATCCTCAGCTGATTGTTCTCTAAAACCAGTGAACTTTGGCATATACTCCTTAACCTTTGATGAGATATGATTCGTATATCCAGGGATACCCACAAAACTAATTGCCTCGTACAAATTACCACCCCTCCAATAAAAATATTGTGACATCTCAGCAATTAAAAATGTTACAAACTGCCACTCTTATATATTTCCTTTAAATTTTGCACAGATGCAACTAAAAATTGAAACATTTAAACTTCTTTTACAACTGATTCCTTTTTCTTTAGTGTTGTAATCACTTGATAAGGAAAATTATAATTTTTTTTGAAAATACCTGGATGTATTTGAGTTGTTGCTGCCAATATGTGTTTTTGAGAACACCTTTAAATCATCATCAAACTTGTAGAACATCCACTGTCACTGTCGCTGCAAGCTCACCTTCTTTGTAATCTTTCTTTCACATGCACACTGGTGCAAATCAGAGCTCAGAGTCGCCACTCACTATCAGTGAGATTCTTATGATACTATCTTGGAGAAACTTGCAACTTTCAGACACTTTGCAACAACAAATGGATAGACTTGACTTACTTTGTAAAACTTGAGGAGTATGTCTTTTTATAGAACATGACTCTATGACTGTCCCTCTTAACCAGACTCTAGGAAGATCTTTAAATATGTTTTATGATCTCAATGATCCCCAGTAGAGTCGCAATTTTGTTAGCGACTCGGATGGGCCAAACTCTTTCTCTGGTAATGATGAATACTTGTCTGCAACCAAATTCTGGGATAGCTTAAAAAACAATCTTTTAAATAACTAATCCCCAGCAGAGTCGCCATTTTGTTAGCACTTTTTCTTGTATCTCAACCTTAAACTGATTATACTTGAATGAAAACTCCTTTTGACAAGAGAAAGGCTAATTGCTAAGGATTGGATAATATCCTTCTTCGTTTTTGAGCTCCACATAGTCAGGTAGGTGTTACCTAGATAGTTCACTATTTTTCAAGTAAACCTCAAATGGTGGATCGGGTCTTCACTGTTATGTCATTATATTTCTGATTATATCAACAAGATACCACTCTTCAGATGATTGGAAACAATTCTGAAACAGAGCTTGATAGGAAAATACCTATGACTATAATAACAAATAACAGTGGCATAAGGATGCTTATCCTTCTTCTTTTTATGAGTTTAAACTCAAGGAAGGCTAACCTTTTGATTCTCTCTCTAAGGAATCAACAAACTGAATAGTATCCTGTTGATACAAATTCTTATGAGTTCTGCTCATTTGTTCTTAGTAACAAGAGTATTTTGATTAATTTGATTTTGATATTGGATGAGGAACATATTGCAAATTATACCTCAGACCAGTGCCTATCCCCTGGGAAAAGAGTCAATGAAAACATGAATCCACAGAGATAAAATAACAGAGATACTGTAGAGTGCCTTACAAACTACATGTGGCTGAGATAGAGTGCCTTACAAACTATCCTCTCATATAAATACATCTGCATCAAATCCTTATCACAGTGTTTTGCTCTCTGAAATCATCTATGAAACTTAGTCCTCTCCTTGAAAGAAACTCATAAACAATTAGACAAACTACCTTATAGCTGGTGTATTTCAAATGCCTTACAGATGAAACACACTAGAGCACAAACATAATGAAAAAAGATAAGATAATATGAAAGAGGGAAAAACCACACTGTATTCTATTACTGTATTCTGCTTCAACATATCTAGACGAGAAGCTTTGATGAATATACAAAGAAACAAAAGTATAACTTACAATAAAATTTCCCAAGACCAACAGGGACCTGCTCTGGGCAGAGGAAAGGAACCCTTACAACTGAGAAAAGAAAGCCAGATATAAAAGAGAGAAGAAACCCTAAAACATCTGAGCAATTGACACACGTCTCCCTTCAAATCTGATCTGCATTCAACTTTCCAAAAATATCTGACTAATTTAATCAATTTTCAACTCCACCTGCCTCAGAAAACATCTGATATGTCTCTTTAAAGTATCTCTTTCCCTTTCCCACTGAAAAGTTCATCAAAATCTGATTTCATCTGTTGAAAATATCCTTGCAAATCTGTCACATTTTCCCTTTGAAAATATCTGATTCATCCATTAAATTATCATCAATGCTCTTTAATGTCTGCAGACATTGCATGTTCCTTTAGTCAATATTATCATGCTTCTGGAAAGAAATCAAATCTTATTCCCCTTCTGATTCATAGATGAAACTTAATTCATGCATCTAGAACAAATCTAAATTTGCTATAGCTTTCCGGATACATCTACCATGTTTGTCATGAATGACCCCTGAAGAGAAAACTGAATACTGCTATTTTTCTCTGAGAGCTGTGCAAAAGTAATCTGCAAAAACAGATTCCTCATCTCGAGCCGATTCCAACGATATATAATACTTGATATTTTGGACAAAAATTGAGCTCTTGACAGCTATTTGAAAATCAGGCCTTTGCTCGCAATTTTTTAACCCTCTGTTGCATCTGGCGACATCGTGACAAGCTCAGAAATCCAAGTCGCGAGCACTTTTTGACTTTACCACCATCTCTGGGTGACTTAGCGACCTGCACCCGATGACATGTTCCTTCTGGCGACTTGGCAACCTGCGGCTAACTCCCTGTCGCGATACCCTTTCTTGGTGTCTGGCTACTTCGCGACTGCCACAGGATTATCTACTCATTCCATCAGACGATTGTCGTTTAATCGCTTGATGATTAAGCATACCCTTAATCTATCTGGAGACCTTGCGACTAAAGGTAAAAATACCTTAGTTTCTTAATCGCTTGATTTATTTCCTCCTTCTGACCTCCCGACAACCACTTATGTTATGACAGATGTCATCTGTTCTTTTGTCCACTTAATGCATACTGGAATAGCTGAGTCATTACTTCTGTTCTGGCGACTTTCCGACTGAAGGAAATTGATAACATCAAACAGTTAGTCGCGGAATCGGGACTGTTATCTCTTAACGGCCATTTGATCTCGAGACCACGCGATTGAAGAAAAACTTAACTGTTTGCCATGGCCTGATCTAGCAATTATGCGACATGAAGTAATTGCAAAGTTTGAGAACATTTCTTTGACTTTTTGACTTCTTTCGCGATCACCCGACTGAGCAGTGGGTCCCATTTTATAAAGCTTATTACATGATGATCCTGCGACAACCCGACTAAGAAGAGATCGCTAAGTCTCAGAAGGAAAAGAGAATATTCTAATTTTAAACGAGACTTCACGACAAAGGAAAATGCAGAGTAGGGAGACAGAATGGAATATTCTGCTGGGATCATGCGACGAGGCGACATGACTTAAAACACATGTTTTAAGTGACTTGAAAAAAGTAATGCGGAAATAGAACATGCTAAGACATAGGGTTTAATTCATCATTTAACACTTAGCAAACTTAGGGTTTTTTCAGGGTTTTAGCAATTTTAGCAAGATTCAGACATGAAAACCTTGAAAATTTTCAGAGGGAAAGACAAAGAATAAGGCGAAGCAGCAAAAACAGGAAAAAAAACCAACAGGTTGATCGATTCGGCGATGTGGAACCTCAGAACAGCTTGTTATGAGATTACAACTCATTATCATCAAACGGTTGATTGATTCGGTGATGTGGAACCTCAGAATTGCTTGTTATGAGATTACAACTCATTATCATCGAACGGTTGACTGATTCGGCAATGTGGAACCTTAGAACAGCTTGTTATGAGATTGCATCTGATTATCATTGAATGGTTGACCGATTCGGCGATGTGGAACCTCAGAACGGCTTGTTATGAGATTAAAACTCATTATCATCAAACGGTTGACCGATTCAGCAATGTGGAACCTCAAAATAGCTTGTTATGAGATTGCAGCTCATTATCATCAAACGGTTGACATATTTGGTGATGTGGAACCTTAGAACAACTTGTTATGAGATTACAGCTGATTATCATCAAAAGGTTGACCGATTCGATGATGTGGAACCTCAGAATGGCTTGTTATGATATTACAACTCATTATCATCAAACGGTTGACTGATTCAGTGATGTGGAACCTCAGGATAGCTTGTTATGAGATTGCAGCTGATTATCATCGAACGGTTGACTGATTCGACGATGTGAAACCTCAAAACAGCTTGTTATGAGATTACAACTCATTATCATCGAATGGTTGATCGATTTGGTGATGTGGAACCTCAGAACAACTTGTTATGAGATTACAACTCATTATCATCGAACGGTTGATTGATTCGGCGACGTGGAACCTCAGAACAACTTGTTATGAGATTACAAATCATTATCATCAAATGGTTGACCGATTTAGTGATGTGGAACCTCAAAATAGCTTGTTATGAGATTGCAGCTGATTATCATCAAACGCTTGACCGATTCGGCAATGTGAAACCTTAGAACAGCTTGTTATGAGATTACAACTCATTATCATCGAATGGCTAATCGATTTGACAATGTGGAATCTCAAAACAACTTGTTATGAGATTGCAACTCATTATCATTGAACGGTTGATCAGTTCGGTGATGTGGAACCTCAAAACAGTTTGTTATGAGATTACAACTCATTATCATCGAACGGTTGATCGATTCGGCGATGTGGAACCTCAGAACGGCTTGTTATGAGATTACAACTCATTATCGTCGAATGGTTGACCGATTTAGTGATGTGGAACCTCAGAATAGCTTGTTATGAGATTGCAGCTGATTATCATCAAACGGTTGACCGACTCAGCGATGTGAAACCTTAGAACAGCTTGTTATGAGATTACAACTCATTATCATCGAATGGCTGATCGATTTGATAATGTGGAATCTCAGAACAACTTGTTATGAGATTATAACTCATTATCATCGAACGGTTGATCAATTTGGTGATGTGGAACCTCAAAATAGCTTGTTATAAAACTACAACTCATTATCATCGAACGGTTGATCGATTCGGCGATGTGGAACCTCAGAACGGCTTGTTATGAGATTACAACTCATTATCATCGAATGGTTGACCGATTTGGCAATGTGGAACCTCAGAACAGCTTGTTATGAGATTGCAGCTCATTATCATCAAACGGTTGACTAATTTAGCGATGTGGAACCTTAGAATAGCTTGTTATGAGATTGCAACTGATTATCATCAAAAGGTTGACCGATTTGATGATGTGGAACCTCTGAATGGCTTGTTATGATATTATAACTCATTATCATTGAACGGTTGACCGATTCGGTGATGTGGAAGCTCAGAATAGGTTGTTATGAGATTGCAGCTGATTATCATCAAACGGTTGACCGATTCGGTGATGTAGAACCTGAGAACAACTTGTTATGAGATTACAACTCATTATCATCGAATGGTTGATCAATTTGGCGATGTGGAACCTCAGAACAACTTGTTATGAGATTACAACTCATTATCATCGAATGGTTCATTGATTCAGTGATGTGGAACCTCAGAATAGCTTGCTATGAGATTATAAATCATTATAATCGAATGGTTGACCGATTCGGCAATGTGGAACCTCAAAATAGCTTGTTATGAGATTGCAGCTCATTATCATCGAATGGTTGATCGATTCAGCAATGTGGAACCTTAGAATAGCTTGTTATGAGATTACAACACATTATCATCGAACGGTTGACCGATTTGGTGATGTAGAACATCAGAACAACTTGTTATGAGATTGTAGCTGACTACAATTGAACGATTGACAGATTTGGTGATGTGGAACCTCAGAACGGCTTGTTATGAGATTACAACTCATTATCATCGAACGGTTGACCAATTCGGCGATGTGGAACCTCAGAACGAATTGTTATGAGATTACAACTCATTATCATCAAATGGCTGACCAATTGGGCGATGTGGAACCTAAGAACAACTTATTATGAGATTGCAGCTCATTATCTTTGAACGGTTGACCGATTCAGCGATGTGGAACCTCAGAATAGCTTGTTATGAGATTACAACTCATTATCATCAAACGGTTGATCGATTCGGCGATGTGGAACCTAGGAATAGCTTTTTATGAGATTATAACTCATTATCATTGAATGGTTGACCAATTCGGTGATGTGAAACCTCAGAACAACTTGTTATGAGATTGCAGCTCATTATCATCAAACGATTGATGGATTCGGCAATGTGGAACCTCAGAATAGCTTGTTATGAGATTAAAACTCATTATCATCGAACGGTTGACCAATTCAATGATGTAGAACATCAGAACAACTTGTTATGAGATTGTAGCTGATTATCATCGAATAGTTGACCGATTCGGCGATGTGGAACCTTAGAATGCCTTGTTATGAGATTATGACTCATTATCATCGAACGGTTGACCAATTCGGCGAAGTGGAACCTCAGAATAGCTTGTTATGAGATTGCAGCTGATTATCATCAAACAGTTGACCGATTCGGCGATGTGGAACCTCAGAATAGCTTGTTATGAGATTACAACTTATTATCATTGACTGGTTGATCGATTCGGTGATGTAGAACCTCAGAATAGCTTGTTATGATATTACAACTCATTATCATCGAAGGGTTGACCGATTCGGCAATGTGGAACCACATAATAGCTTGTTATGAGATTGTAGCTCATTATCATCAAACAGTTGACCAATTCGGTGATGTGGAACCTCAGAACAGCTTGTTATGAGATTATAACTCATTATCATTGAACGGTTGACTGATTTGGTGATGTAGAACATTAGAACAGCTTGTTATGACATTGCAGCTAATTATCATCGAACGGTTGACTGATTCAGCGATGTTGAACCTCAGAATAGCTTTTTATGAGATTACAACTCATTATCATTAAACGGTTGACCTATTCGGCGATGTGGAACCTCAGAATACCTTTTTATGAGATTGCAGCTAATTATCATCGAACAGTTGACCGATTCGGCGATGTGGAACCTCAGAATAGCTTGTTATGAGATTACAACTCATTATCATCAAATGGTTGACTAATTTGGCAATGTGGAACCTTAGAATAGCTTGTTATGAGATTGCAGCTCATTATCATCGAACGGTTTACTGATTTGACAATGTGGAACCTCTGAATAGCTTGTTATGAGATTACAATTCATTATCATCGAACGGTTGATCAATTCGGCAATGTGGAACGTCAGAAGAACTTGTTATGAGATTATAACTCATTATCATCGAACGGTTGATCGATTTGGCAATGTGGAACCTTAGAATGGCTTATTATGAGATTACAACTTATTATCATCGAACGGTTGACCGATTCATTGATGTGGAACCTCAGAATAGTTTTTTATGAGATTGCAGCTGATTATCATCAAACGATTGACTGATTCGGTGATGTGGAACCTTAGAACGGCTTGTTATGAGATTACAACTCATTATCATCGAACGGTTGACTGATTCAGTGATGTGGAACCTTAGAATAGCTTGTTATGAGATTGTAGCTGATTATCATCGAATGGTTGACTGATTTGGCAATGTGGAACCTTAGAACAGCTTGTTATGAGATTACAACTCATTATCATCGAATGATTGATTGATTCGGCGATGTGGAACCTCAGAATAGCTTGTTATGAGGTTACAACTCATTATCATCGAACGATTGATCGATTCGGTGATGTGGAACCTTAGAACAGCTTGTTATGAGATTACAACTAATTATCATCAAACTGTTGATCGATTTGGCAATGTAGAACCTCAGAATAGCTTGTTATGAGATTACAGCTCATTATCATCGAACAGTTGACTGATTCGGCGATGTGGAACCTCAGAACAGCTTGTTATGATATTACAACTCATTATCATCGAATGGTTAACTGATTCAGTGATGTAGAACATCAGAATAGCTGGTTATGAGATTGCAGTTGACTATCATTGAATAATTGACCAATTTGGCGATGTGGAACCTCAGAATGGCTTGTTATGAGATTACAACTTATTATCATCAAACAGTTGACCGATTCAGTGATGTGGAACCTCAGAATAGCTTGCTATGAGATTGCAATTCATTAAAATTGAACGGTTGACCGATTCGGCAATGTGGAACCTTAGAATAGCTTGTTATGAGATTACAACTCATTATCATCAAACGGTTATCTGATTCAGTGATGTAGAACATCAGAACAACTTGTTATAAGATTGCAGCTGATTATCATCAAACGGTTGACCAGTTCGGCAATGTGAAACCTTAGAATGGCTTGTTATGAGATTACAACTCATTATCATTGAATGGTTGACCGATTCGGTGATGTGGAACCTCAGAATAGATTTTTATGAGATTGTAGTTGATTATCATCCAATGGTTGACCGATTCGGCGATGTGGAACCTCAGAACATCTTGTTATAAGATTACAACTCATTATCATCAAACGGTTGACCGATTCGGCCATGTGGAACCTCAGAGTAGCTTGTTATGAGATTGTAGCTTATTATCATTGAATGGTTGACCGATTTCGCGATGTGGAACCTCAGAACAACTTGTTATGAGATTGCAACTCATTATCATCAAATGGTTGATCAATTCGGCGATGTGGAACCTCAGAATAGCTTGTTATGAGATTACAACTCATTATCATCGAACAGTTGATTGATTCAGTGATGTGGAATGTTAGAACAGCTTGTTATGAGATTACAACTCATTATCATCGAACAGTTGACTGATTCGGCAATGTGGAACCTCAGAATAGCTTGTTATGAGATTGTAGCTAATTATCATCGAATGGTTGACCAATTTGGTGATGTGGAACCTCAGAATGGCTTGTTATCAGATTACAACTCATTATCATCAATGGTTGACCGATTCGGCGATGTGGAACCTTAGAATGGCTTTTTATTAGATTACAACTTATTATCATCAAACGGTTGACCAATTCGGCAATGTGGAACCTCAAAAAAGCTTGTTATGAGATTGGAGCTCATTATCATCGAACGGTTGACTGATTTAGCGATCTGTAACCTTAGAAAAGCTTCTTATGAGATTGCAACTTATTATCATCGAACGGTTGATCAATTCGGCGATGTGGAGCCTCAGAACAGCTTGTTATGAGATTACAACTCATTATCATTGAACAGTTGATCGATTCAGCAATGTGGAACCTCAGAACGACTTCTTATGAGATTACAACTCATTATCATCAAACGGTTGATGAATTTGGCAATGTGGAACCTCAGAATAGCTTGTTATGAGATTACAGCTCATTATCATCGAACGGTTGACGGATTCGATGATGTGGAACCTTAGAACAACTTGTTATGAGATTACAACTCATTATCATTGAACGGTTGACTAACTCGGCAATGTAGAACATCAGAATAGCTTGTTATGAGATTACAGCTAATTATCATCGATGGTTGACTCATTCAGCGATGTGGAACCTTAGAACAGCTTGTTATGAGATTACAACTCATTATCATCGAACAGTTGATCAATTTGGTGATGTGGAACCTCAGAACAGCTTGTTATGAGATTACAACTCATTATCATCGAACGGTTGATCGATTCAGAGATGTGGAACCTCAGAATGGCTTGTTATGAGATTACAACTCATTATCATCGAATAGTTGACCAATTCAGTGATGTGGAACCTTATAACAACTTGTTATGAGATTACAGCTCATTATTATTGAATGGTTGGCTGATTCAGTGAAGTGGAACCTCCGAATAGCTTGTTATGAGATTACAACTCATTATCATTGAACGGTTAACTGATTCGGCGATGTAGAACATCAGAACAGCTTGTTATAATATTATAGCTTATTATCATCAAACGGTTGACCAATTCAACGATGTGGAACCTCAGAATGGCTTGTTATGAGATTACAACTCATTATCATCGAACGGTTGACCGATTCAGTGATGTGGAACCTTAGAACAGCTTGTTATGAGATTACAACTCATTATCATCGAACGGTTGACCAATTCGGTGATGTGAAACCTCAGAATAGCTTGTTATGAGATTGCAGGTTGTTATCATTGAACGGTTGACCGATTCGGTGATGTGGAACCTTATAATAGCTTGTTATGAGATTGCAACTCATTATCATCAAATGGTTGATCGATTCGGTGATGTGGAACCTTAGAATAGCTTGTTATGAGATTACAACTCATTATCATCGAACGGTTGATCGATTCAGTGATGTGGAACCTCAGAACGGCTTGTTATGAGATTACAACTCATTATCATCGAATGGTTGACCGATTCGGTGATGTAGAACCTCAGAATATCTTGTTATGAGATTGCACCTCATTATCATCAAATGATTGACTGATTCGGTGATGTGGAACCTCAGAATAGCTTGTTATGAGATTACAACTCATTATCATCGAACGGTTGACCGATTCGGCGATGTAGAACATCAGAATAGCTTGTTATGAGATTGTAATTGATTATCATCGAATGGTTGACCGACTCGGCAATACAGAACCTCAGAATGGCTTGTTATGAGATTACAACTCATTATCATCAAACGGTTGACCGATTCGGCAATGTGGAACCTTAGAATGGCTTGTTATGAGATTACAACTCATTATTATCAAACGGTTGACCAATTCGGTGATGTGGGAACCTGAGAATAGCTTGTTATGAGATTGTAGCTCATTATCATTAAACGGTTGACCGATTCAATGATGTGGTATCTCAGAATAGCTTTTTATGAGATTGCAACTCATTATCATCGAACGGTTGATCAATTCGGCAATGTGGAACCTCAAAATAGCTTGTTATGAGATTACAACTCATTATCATCAAACGGTTGATCGATCCGGCGATGTGAAACCTTAGAATGGCTTGTTATGAGATTACAACTCATTATCATCAAATGGTTGACCAATTTGGTGATGTGGAACCTTAGAATATCTTCTTATGAGATTACAGCTCATTATCATTGAATGGTTGACTGATTCAGTGATGTGGAACCTCAGAATAGCTTTTTATGAGATTATAGCTCATTATCATTGAACGGTTGACCGATTTGGTGATGTAGAACATCAGAACAGCTTGTTATGAGATTGTAGCTTATTATCATCGAACGATTGACCGATTCGACAATGTGGAACCTCAGAATGGCTTGTTATGAGATTACAACTCATTATCATCGAACAGTTGACCGATTTGGCGATGTGGAACATTAGAATGGCTTGTTATGAGATTAAAACTCATTATCATCAAACGGTTGACCAATTCAGCAATGTAGAACCTCAGAATAGCTTATTATGAGATTGTAGCTTATTATCATCAAAGGGTTGACCGATTCGGTGATGTGGAACCTTAGAATAGCTTGTTATGAGATTACAACTCATTATCATTGAACGATTTATCGATTCGGCGATGTGAAACCTCAGAACAGCTTGTGATGAGATTACAACTCATTATCATCAAACGGTTGATCAATTCGGCGATGTGGAACCTTAGAATGACATGTTATGAGATTACAACTCATTATCATCAAATGGTTGACCGATTCGGCAATGTGAAACCTCAAAATATCTTATTATGAGATTGCACCTCATTATCATCAAACGGTTAACTGATTCGGTGATGTGGAACTTCACAACAGCTAGTTATGAGATTAAAACTCATTATCATCGAATGGTTGACCGATTTGGCAATGTAGAACATCAGAACAGCTTGTTATGAGATTACAACTAATTATCATTGAACGGTTGACTGATTCGGCAATGCGGAACCTCAGAATGGCTTGTTATGAGATTACAACTCATTATCATCGAACGGTTGACCGATTCGGTGATGTGGAACCTCAGAACGGCTTGTTATAAGAT
Organism: Thuja plicata; assembly: GCA_018584345.1. Lineage (NCBI taxonomy): Eukaryota > Viridiplantae > Streptophyta > Pinopsida > Cupressales > Cupressaceae > Thuja > Thuja plicata. The sequence goes on along the minus strand of MU218333.1, from coordinate 65,088 downwards.
TACAACTCATTATCATCAAACGGTTGACCAATTCGGCAATCTGGAACCTTAGAGTAGCTTGTTATGAGATTGCAGCTCATTATCATCGAATGGTTGACCGATTCAGTGATGTGGAACTTCAGAACAGCTTGTTATGAGATTGCAACTCATTATCATCGAACGGTTGATTGATTTGGTGATGTGGAACCTCAGAATAGCTTGTTATGAGATTACAACTCATTATCATCAAATGGTTGATCAATTTGGCAATGTGGAACCTCAGAATGCCTTGTTATGAGATTACAACTCATTATCATTGAATGGTTGACCGATTCGGTGATATGGAACCTCAGAACAACTTGTTATGAGATTGTAGCTCATTATCATCAAATGGTTGATCAATTCATTGATGTGGTACCTCAGAACAGCTTCTTATGAGATTATAACTCATTATCATCGAACAGTTGACCAATTCGGCGATGTAGAACATCAGAATAGCTTGTTATGAGATTGCAGCTGATTATCATCGAACGGTTGACCGATTTGGCGATGTGGAACCTTAGAATGGCTTGTTATGAGATTAAAACTCATTATCATCAAATGATTGACTAATTCGGTGATGTGGAACCTTAGAATAGCTTGTTATGAGATTGCAACTGATTATCAGCGAACAATTGACCGATTCAGCGATGTAGAACCTTAGAACAGCTTGTTATGAGATTACAACTCATTATCATCAAACGGTTGATCGATTCGGGGATCTGGAACCTCAGAACAGCTTGTTATGAGATTACTGTTGTCCAAATTTTCCATCCACTGCAAATTTGGCCTAGTTCTGTGTTTACTGCCAAAAAGTGGCTAAGCCCTTTTCAAAAATTTTGCTTTATGTCATATCACGCAATCGTGATCTATTTAAATCCAAATCTTTAAGTTGCATGACTGTGCGACAAGTCAAAAGCAAAGCCTCATCGCGCAGTCGTGATGTCTGTTTCACGTTAGGTTCCTAGCTCGCGAGTTGGTGACGAGCTAAATGAAGGATGTGTCATGCAGTTGCACGGACAGTTTTCAAAGATGATATGGGTCTGTGACTAAGTGACTAAGGAAATGAAGTCCTCGTCGCTCACTTGCCAATGTTTAAAGGTGAACAAAATGCAGACTGCAAGTATGCAACTAAGAAAAGAAGGTGGCTCATCGCGCACTCGTTGAGCAATAAAGACAAAGGAAAAATAGCTCGCGATCTTATGATGAGCTGAAGGATAAGGTCATCACATGCTCGTGGTTAATGATGAGGTAAGAGTTTAAGGCCTGTGAGTTAGTGACCAAATATGGAATGGATGTCATCGCCCACTCGCGCACCAAATGGAAACAGTATGAGGGGTTGAGCGAGTATGCAACTGAGCAGGACATGCAGTAAGTAAAGGGACATCGCTCAGAATCAAAAGGTCATTTTAAACCGCCAGTGACTGTGCGATGATGAAATGGCTGAAAAGGAAAAAGCATTGGCGCTTAGTCGTCGAAAGGAAAGTGCAAGAAGAGATCAGCTCACGAGCTTGGGACTGAGGATAAGGAGAGACAGCGTCGCTCACTCACACAGAAGGCAAAAACAAAGTATAAGAGACTGTGAGTAAGCGACTGAGAAGGAGAGGGTGCTACTTTCCATGAAGGATATCAGATATTTTATCAGACGCTGGAAAAGATCAGATATGTTATAGATGAAGGATCAGATTTTTGAAAAGGTCAGCGGATGAATTTTTGGGGGCTGCAGAATAGTTATTGTAATTCAGAGACTTTTGTAACTCTTCTAGAGGGATAAGACCATTTCTATAAGGGAGCATTTATGTTGATATTTTGAAAGGGCTAAGCGGTGGCTGGACAAAACCAAATCCAATCAAGAAGTTATTGCTCTTAAAAAAATGCAGTTGGCTTTGGAGTTGTATAAGTATGAGTTGAGGACTCATTTTGTAAGCAGTTCTGATTATGTAGGAGGCATGCTTTGTGACATTTTTTTGTCCTTGGTATATTTTGTGCATGAGTCTATAACTCATTGTGAGAAATAATATGCAGAGTTTCAATTCTTGGATCAATTTGTTGAATTGTGTCAGCCTTGTCTCTTTTCTGCTTGTTTGTATGTGTTTTTTTAGATGGTTGATGGATTAACTATGAATGATTTTTATTCCTCTTAATCAGTCCCTTCATAGCATCTACTTGCAGAAGAGTATGTTTGCTTGTAGGTTGTAACTCGTGTCTCTGTTTGAGTTGTTAACTATGAAGAAGTCTTTCCTCTTAACTGGTTTAATCATGACCTAGTTATGAAATATTTATGCATGCCTATACAAGAGATTTATGTTTTACCTACAATTCTAAGTTAGTTGACCCAGGGCTTAATCCTTTATGTGTTATTTTTTCATGTCAAATTTGGTGCATCACCTAGTAGGTAGTTTGCTTTCAGTTATTTCTCTTCCCATGCAATCCTTCTATCCCTTTTCCCCTCAAGTTTTACTTTCCTATTTAGAAGCAAATTAAGGTGATTATCCAAGAGGAACCAGCCTAGAATCTGGAGGTCTCATCTCAATTAGCAAAGGTCCCACAACTTAGAGATGACTCCCTTGTTATACTGGATTATCAATACCAAGAGAGCTTGAGATTAGAGGCGCAAATTCAATGTATAACATTTCTGGCACGCTCGGTGGGACTAGTAAAAGAAGTTCATTATAGAACATTATGTTACCTCTGATATGCAGGTCACATAATAGAAAATTTTAAAGAAGTTGTTCTAACAAGTATATCTGGTGACTCCACTAGTTTCAAAGTTTCAGGCCAGCCTTGTTTAAGGTATATGAAAAAGATTGCAAATAGGAGCTCTAAACCCACTGAATTTTTAGAGTTGCCCTTGAAGAGAAGTCACAAAGGCAGGTCAACTCAAAGGGAGTCCCCTGCAAGGAGAGTTTAGTCTACACCTCCTAATTCATCAGAAAGGAGACCTTTTTCCTTTCATCACAGAAGAAGAGGAAGATCTCTAACCAGGGATCTAGAGGAGGAAGATTCAAGTATAGTTCATATTGTTGTGAATCTTCAAGCTTCAACTCCTGCAATGGCTAGAAATTTTTCCTTTGCACCTTTCAATCAAGGGAGCCCATTAAGTTTTGTAGTGCATCATGATGTACCCTTGGTGGCATTAAAAATCTTGCCTGATTTCACAGGTGAAGGGCAAACCACAGCCTTTGAGCACATAAGAGATGTGACTACCATCTGCAGCATCCACAACATTACTCAAGAAGATGTAGCCACCAAGTTATTAGCAGCATCTCTAAAAGGTAAGGCTCTTGAATGGTTCAAAACTTTACTTGTTGGGTCTATTACTTCTTGGGATGAATTAGGGGATGCATTAAGTAAGCATTTAGAGGATAAATCAGATAACTTGTCTCTGGTTGAGCAGTTAACAACCATTAGGAGAGACCCTCAAGAACAAATGACAGATTACAATAGTAGATTCCTTAAGACATGGAATAGAATTCCAGTTTCAGTCAAACCATCAGAAGACCATGCCTTTTTATACTATTTACAAAGTCTGAATGGTCAAATATCTGTCATGATCCAGTCTATGGGAGGCACTTCCTTACCCTAAGCTTTTGACATAGCTGTCAGGGCTGAAAATTGTTTGATTCAAGCAGGAATGATAGATAGAAGGCCACCAATGCCTATCTTTCCTAGCCTTCAACCCATTGCTCCTGCACAAGTACCCCCATTTACCCCTATTCCCATATTGGCTCCCCAAGCTAGTACTAGTGGCTAGGAACATGCTAAGGCAGGTTTTTCCCAAAAGTTGCAAGAAATACAGAGTAGCCAAGCTACTAGTATGCAAGAAATGACAAACTTGCTACAAACCTTGACAAAGGAGGTTACAAACTTGAAGAAGCAGGATCAAGGTGTCAGAACATCCTTTCAACAACAAGGCCAAGGTCCTAATCAACAGTATCAAAATCAAGGACAGCCTTATCAACAAAATAGGCCACCATACCAAGGAGGCTATCAAAGGCAAGGCTTTAGTCAGAGGCCATTCCAACCATATAACCCTGCACCTCTTAATTCTGCAAATCTAGTCAGGGATATGGTTCCTAGTCAAAACAATGTGGTTATGGATAATGAATGGTGTTTTCCTTGCAATCAGCCCCACAATCATGCCACATGTTCTAATGGGTGGATGAACCAAGCTCTGATGGTTCAGAATGCCTCACAAGCTCAAACAGAGTTTTCATCTAGTGGGACGGCTCCTCAGCAAGAAACACAAGAAAATGAGACTGCTATTTTCAATTGGGAGCAACCAGACTTCAGTGGAGTCAACAGTGATGAAGCTTTTTCTGCCTTTACAAGATCAAAGAGGAGAGCTCAAGACATGGAGAGAGCTGATTCTGGTAACCAAGTAACTACATCTGCAGAGCCGGTACAATAAAATTTTCCTACCATAACAAAGAAGGCTCCAGCCATCACAAGCCTAGAAGGCCAAGTTCCAAAGGAGGTAGAACCCATCATAGTAAAAGCACAACAAAGAGGACACACTACGACACCTTACAAAATTGTGGACAATATGAAGAAAGTCAATGTCACTATGTCTATGTGGGACTCTTTGGCCATTCCAAGACAACCTGAGATTTTAAAGAAAGCCATATCAGAGGCGACAACTCCTCAACCTACAAAAGAGGCTGTGAAGTTAGTGTTGGTTAACACTGATCAGGAGAAGGAGACTCCAAGAAATGACCTCAAATCTAGCCCCATGCAAGGTAAGAGCTTGAGACCTCCCCCCTTTTATGTATCATTGATCATTGGCAAGTCTTTAATACACAATTGCATGGTAGATAGTGGGGCTACTAGCACTGTAATGCCCAAGAAGGTGGCCAACCAATTAGGACTGAAATATGAACCCTTCAAAAAGAATGTCACACAGCTTGACGGGTCCTCAGTTAGCACTATAGGTGTGGCTAAGGATACCAGTCTGATCTTACATGCTAGTCCTAATTTTTCTATCCTCCTCGACATATATATCATAGATCTCCCTGCATTGTTTTCTATGTGTTTATCAAGAGAGTTCACAGCCAAGATAGGTGGTTATTTATCTTCTGATTGGTCCCACATGTTGTTTCACACAAGATATGGTACCAAGGTTACCATTAAGTCAGAAGAGTTGGCATCACACCATGTAGAGCCTTATGTGTCGCCAATCAATGTTAACTGCCCCATATTTGATAACAGTGATTTCCAAACCTTTAGTGAAGCAAGCACTAAGATAGGGGATACCCCTAATTTTTTCTTGGATGAAAGAGAATCAGAACACGTTGTTTGGAATGCCAGTTTGGGAAACCATTTGCTGCAAGAAGGTGATGTTATAGAGCCCAACCTTTTCAAGGGTGCTGATTTAGAGGATCAGAGTGATCAAGTTTGGGAGCTATATTTTGATGGGGCTAGAAGTAGACATGGTTCTGGTGGAGGTGCTATGCTGGTGTCCCCAAAAGGAGAAAGGTATTATACTGCCTTCAGATTCAGTTTTTCCTGCACCAGCAACACTGCAGAATATGAGTCTAGTTAATGGACTAGAATGGGCTAGAAAGAGAGGGCTTAAAGCCTTAAAAGTTTATGGCGACAGTGAACTTGTTGTCAGCCAAATAAGGAGGATAAGTGCAACAAAAAATGATGCCTTGAAAGCATACAAACATAGAGTTTGGGATGCAATAGAAGAATTCTGTGCTTTCAACATTGTTGCTATCCCTAGAAAGTTAAATCAGCATGCTGACAGGTTGGCTGCCATTGGATCTCAGTTTGACATCCCCAATAGCATTACAAAAGAGACAGACCAACAGCACATCAAGATTATTGTCAGACCTTCAATTCCTGATAATAATATTAATTGGCAAGTGTTTGACAATGATGAGAAAATTTTGTAGTTCTTGTTTGAAGAGGACGTCTTTTCAAAGCACAATCAAGGGAGGTTATCACAGAACTATGGTTATCAAGTGTTACAGCTGAAATTTAATAAGATGCCTAAAGGTTTTATTACTTTAGAGACTATCTTCAACAAGGATGACAAAGTTAGGAAAGGTAAGGCTGGCCTGGTAGTCCAATAGGAGCACAGTGCTGAATTAGAGTTGGAACCAGGTAAGAGCATACAACTTGGAAAAGTAAACACTGATTCAGAAAAGCAGGCTTATACTAAGTTATTCAAAGAATTCAGTGATGTCTTTGCCTGGAAATATGAAGATCTCAGAGGTTTCGATCCTAGCCTTGCTCAGCATACCATTGAATTGGAGTCTAGTGCTAAACCAGTGAGGCAAAAGAAAAGGCCTTTCAATCCCAAGCTCGAACCGCTCATGCATAAGGAGGTGCTTAAATTAATAGAGAGTGGCATCATCTATCCCATTAAGCATACCAGTTGGGTTTCCAACCTCGTTCCTGTCAGAAAGAAAAATGGGGAGCTGAGGTTATGTGTTGATTTCAGGGATTTGAATAGAGCCTCTTTAAAAGACCACCATCCACTACCCTCTATGGAACAAATTCTACAATGTGTCTCTAGATCTGAGAGATTCTCATTGTTAGATGGCTATTCTGGATACAATCAAATCCTGGTAAAAGAAGAGAATCAATATAAAACTGCATTTACAACCAAGTGGGGAACCATGGCCTATCAAAAGATGCCCTTTGGTTTGTCAAATGCAGGTGCCACATTTCAAAAGGCAATGGACATGGCCTTTAAAGGCCTCATGTA